>JARQTG010000278.1:102305-364288 GCA_030142615.1 Syrista parreyssii
CCGCCCCCCCCCCCGCCCCCCCCCCCCCCCCCCCCCCCCCCCCCCCCCCCCCCCCCCCCGGGAGCAACGGTCGCCGGCATTAAACACTTTATGGGTCGAGTCAAGGGCGGAAGTGTCGACGCAGGGGTTGCGAGAGAGAAAAAGAATGAAGAAAAAATACAAGCTCGAAGTTCTTGCCATGAATGTAAAAGGAAAGAAAAGAAAAGAAAAAAAAAAAAGCGAACAACCCCTAATTTCTAGGATGTAAATTCAAATTTCAACTGGCAACTCTCCAGGGGATGTTTCCATTAATTTTGATTTTAATGAAATCTCTAAGTTTGCATCGACAGAGTCGACGGAAACAAGGTCAACCCTGAGTATCTCGAGATGAACGAGGGTGAAACAATACTCGAATCATCCCTTAGACAAAATTCAATCGAATCCCAACAAAGCCGAACAATTTCATTTTGGGATTATTGGATACGATACGCAATAGTAACCGGGTAACGGTGCTTGTCGAGTCCGGGGATGATTCTAAGGGATGGTTTTGGGGATGAAGGGGGGGGAGGGCGTGCTTCTATTGGCTAAGGGTTGTAGGTTAACAGAAATTATGCTCGAGGTATTGTTCGAAAGCTAAAGAGCGTAGACTAGAAGTTCTCTTGGTTGGGATACACGTGACGCAAGGGCAAGGGGTTGCTGGAGGTAACTAGGGGATGATTTTCTGTGCGAATGTTTCTGGGGGGTAGTATTGTAGCATAGGGAACCACAGAATGAGTAGAATAGTATAGGGTGGAATGATGCTCTCAGCTGACAAATGGTTCTGTTTACAATGGCCTCGAACCAACCCCTATACACGTATACCAGCAATCGCGCACCCCCCACCCCTACCAGAACATATACGCGCGCGGGCTTGTATGTGTGTGTGATACAGAAAATTCAGGAATCACGCGATTGAAACGAGCCAGAAGCGGTTGGCACGAAAACATCCCTTAATTTCGTTGCACCCCTAGTGCACCCTTTATTACCGAAATAACTATCAGTAATACAGGGGCAAAATTGCCCGCGATTATCTCAACTGACCTTTTCTCCTCAACTGAAATTCGACGCTTTCGTCCCCCAGTTGATCCGCGCATCGTAGACGTTTTAAACGAATTAGCCTCTCGGTGTGCTGGTCGGCAATGTATTGCGAATGGTAACAGGGGATGAAATTTGTATGCACGACGTATGTACGATCGTAACGCGTGTCAATAAGCCTTGGAAAATATTTCACGTAAATTTGGCGAAAATTGTTAAGAAAAAATTGGGGTGCAATTTCAGCCCCGCGACAAGCTCGGATGATTATACGCAATTTTGCAGGAATAATAATTAATAATAATTCAAATCAAAATCAAACGAATTCTTTTAATAATTACGCCGCACTACTTGAACATGACCTACGATTTTCGCGTATAGGATAGTCCCTTTCTAAGCCAACTCCTATCTTCGTTCAGAGGCAATCAAATTTTCGAAAGTCAAACCCTCTGTTTCAAAATTGAAAGTAAGGGTTGGAGGGTGGTCGATCAAAAAGTTCAAAGTTGTAAAGGTTGGTTTAAAAAAGAAAATATGAAATTTTTACGATCTCATTCGAAACTGTTCGGAGTCTCACCACCCCCCACCCTCATTCTACCCCTAATTCTGTCTACTCGGCGACTTCATCTTCTTCCTCTTTCTGCTTCTTCCACTTCCACCAGCCACTTCCACTTCGCAGGCAGACCGAGCTCCTACGTTTTGCTTTCGAGCAGAAGCCGCGTCCCAGATCCAGGAATTGTGCCGGGAATACCTGGCAGGGGCTTGGGTTAAATTTCGTTAAAGTTTACCAAGCGGCAAGGGATGTTTCGCATCGGGGTGGATGAATCGGGCTGTAAAGTTACGAAGATGGTCAAAATCGCCATCGGCAGGAAAAGAAGAGGAAACAAAAGAAGGGTAAGCATCGACAGTCCCCTCTAGTCAATTGCCGGAGGGTAGGTTTGGAGTAGGGGGTGGGGGGTGGAGGGGGTTGTCATCCCCCAACTAAAAAAGTCCCAGTGAAAGTTTGACCACAAGGGAAATGAAAAATATTTCGTAATTCACCGTAGCTACCCCTCTCGTCAACCACCACCCCTAGGAACCACCCCCTGTCGACCCATCCGTCCCTGAAACTCGGTCAAAGATTTCAATTCAATTACATCGCGATACGGACGACTCGGGTAAGTCGAAAGATCCCGAAATTCCGGTGTATTCGAGCAGTCATTTTGCCGCAGGAAACTTAAGGGATGAAATCGAGTAAACGTGGAACCGACGAAGAAACAGCGAGGAAAAAGACAGGCGAGTTACGCGAATTACGTGAAACGGCGTTAGGCTGTGTGCGGCTAAAAAAGGATTCGAATTGCAAAAAATATATATGTAAAGAGAAAAATGAGGATAATCGTAATAATTAATCGCAATTAATTCACGAGCAAAGTAATCGTGGAAGACGATGGGGAAAGGGGGATGAATTTAAATAAGGGATGGGACTAAGCTTCAAGTTCCCGGTTCAATTTCAAGGGTGGCGAGGAATTACAATAAGTACAACCGCGCCGCCCCCGCTCACCCACCCAAAGTATAATATTTATTTGGTGACTGCAACGTTGGTACCACTGGTTACGACAATGGTAAAATTAGCTTCAGGAATTTCGACAATTAAGACCAACTTTTCATCCCCTAAAGCATTCGAGTGTCTCGCCTAGCAGCGACAGTGTATAAATTTAAGTATGCAGGGAGGGACTTTCACCCCTTTGACAATGTTACCAACCACTGTACCACCCCCCAACACCCCCTCCGCGAGCAGCCGCCGTACAACTTTGACTGTTTGACGAAGTATTTCAACTTCCGGGAGAGAGTTGAGTCACGACCAAGGGTTGAAAAGCAGTCCCAAGCAAGACTCGTGCAGATTGCGCGAAATACCAGGCACGCCGCTGCGAGGTGTACGAGGGTTAAGTATTTCAGTCTCGAGACGGCCGATTCGCCGAATCCTAGGGAATTTCCATTGTCGATCCAGAGCGAGAAAAGGAAAACTAGGGGAAATGTGAGGCAAGCTGTAAAATTTGATATCGGGAAATCACTGGTAACGAAAACGAGAAAAAAAAAAGAAAAAAAAAAGAAACTCACTCGGTACGTGACGTTCGATATGGAACAGGCGACAGAGACTATAGCAGGCGCGCCTACGTATTGCAATGGCATAGCGTAAGCCGAGTTCTCGAATTTTCTCGAAGCTCCCGTAAGTCGCTTACGAATAGAAAATAGCGGTCGGTAAGGTAGACGGAGATATGTCCGACGGAGTGTCGGTTTCTCCGACAACGTTTCCTCTTCATTCCGGTAACCCTGATTGATGGACGAAGTTGCAGCTTCGGTTTTCACTGTCTTCATTTACCCTGCCAATAGTTTGCTATACGCACACTACGTCCTGCTATATTATACCGTCATATACAGAGTGCTGCGTTATATCAAGCCATACATCCTATAGTCAATAATACCTTAAGAGGCCCTATTACGTAACAGCCGACACCCCGCGCACAAGAAAATGTCATTTCATCCCCTATGAGATTCACGCGACAACACATAGCTGCACCACCCCGCGTACCCTACGCGTCATACATGACTATGGTGGACTATATACGTTTACGCTTATAATGATTGCGAATGATTCAAAAATGTACCACCCCCACCCCCTTCTCCTTCTCAGCCCTGCGCGTCATCCCTTATCCAACGAAAATCATTTCCAAACTGTCACGGGGCGTTACGGTTAGTCCAGAGACTTTTGGACTTTTTGATGAAGCATCGCGCCACTTTAGAGGGTCGTTATCCAGCGGATCTGATACAGGGGTTGGAGGGGGGGAGCAAGGGGAACGTTAACGCAGAGTGGTACAGGGTTGAGTTAAAGGACGGGGGTTGGATACAGGCACAAGGACGAGGGGGTGAAGTACGAAGAAACCAAAAGGAACCAGACTGGAATTAACGTAGGGATCGTCGTTTCTTACGCGGACAAGTTCACGACGAGGGTTGAAGCCAAAGAAGGGTTGGGGAGGGGGCGGTGGGGGCTCCGGGACTAGAGGGTAGTTTTCAAGCAACTTCCTAATTCTCGCAAGCAGATTTCATTAAGCGGCTCATTTAAAATGTAATTCCTCTCCTTGGTTTCGCTCGTTCCCATTTAGGGGCGGGAGGGGGGCAGGGGGGAGAGCAGACGGCCTCACTGGCGTCCTCACCCGTTCCTCGGCGTCGCGACGTCCCCGGGCGTCGGTGACGTATTCGGTGCGAGGAAATTTGTCTTCCTGCTCAGGGGTTGTCTTTACGAAATTTCTCACCCCCCCCCCCCTGAACGACCCACCCACCCCGACACCCCTACCCCCTCGCAAACAGCGAGCTGATTGATAAAAACATTGGTAAATTTGCCAAAGTGTTTTCATGTCGACCCGTGACGTCATCCCATGGCTGAACAACCCTTTAACGTGTGATCGGCGTTAACGTTGACGTCTGTCGTATTAAAAAAAAAAATCTAAAAATTCCCTCGCCACTTTGTCAGCTATGTCGATTGCTCGTAACAAGGGTTGCTAAGAGTCTCCGCTCCTCTTCTTTGTCGGCGATACAGAAAAGGTGATCTAGTAGAAGTGACGTTACGAGAGTCCATCAAGGTCCCTAGGTGATACCAGACCGGCCCAGTGGTTACCTGAGCAGGGACCTGAACTGGATGAAAAAAAAATTTCTATCAGGTTGGTACCTACGTGACCTGGTCCAGAGAATGCGTAATGAAAATATACCACATGGGCTAAAATTGCACGACCTCCCATTGACGTGTCTTCGACAGCCACATGGACTAGAGTCGTGTCTGCTGTACTATTAGACCAGACCGAGGACCTCGGACGTTCGTTCTCATAGGAAAATAGGAAGTGCCAATTCATCCTTGCCAAGAATACTTCCGGTAGTACGAGACCAGTTCCAGGCCCGAGATAAGTAGATTTCTGCGTCTCTCCCTTGGCTCCATCTCTCGGCCAGCCGTCGTAAACCGAGAGCCTAGGTATAAAGTGCAAACACTTTTGAAGATCGAGTGACGTAAAAAAAAAAAAAAACGAAAAAAAGGTATGAGCTCAAACGTCGACAGGAAACTGGTCCATCGAGAAATCAACATGGCTCCCGTTCCGTCTGTGCATCAGAGTGGCTCGACTACTCGAGAGACTCTAGCCGGCGAATCTCGGTCTAAATCTCCTTGAAGACTCGACGGATGATCAAATGGACCAAGCAGCATCTTCCACTGTCTGCCAATATCTTTCCCACGTACGCGTGACAGAGTGAAGTTGTCATCTGCGAGAATATCGATTTATCCTGATATCCACTGTTCCTTTCATCCCGACAGACACCCTGCAGAGACGCAATTATTTTTTCTCACCCCCTAGCACCAACCTTTTCCTCTGCGATAGGTCAAACGTCAATTTTAACTGCAACCTCACGCGAACCGCCGTCTGCTACAAAATCCAAAACAGACAACGACGACAGCGCCAATTGCAACCCGTGTTAATTAAGCATTGTTAAATCGACAGTCAACCAACCTGTTCTGTTGTTCGTTTACGTTTGCCGAAGGGAGGGTGGTTGGTCGTTGAACGTGGCAATAGGGGTGTTCGCCACGTGCCGGTGCTCACCGGCCCTCGTTCCGGACGAAGGCGACGAGGCCTTCCTCGAGGAAGATTCTCGTACCGTTAGCAGCCACCCCTAAACTAGGGGTAGCAACCCCTAAACTCGCAGTCCCGCCTCTGCTGCACTCGCCACTTGGTTCCTCCTTCAGCCTACGCATGCCAGGTGTTCTGAAAAAAGAGAGAAAAAACAACCCTCGTTACAAAAAAAAAAAGGAAACATAACCCGACAAACCACCCTTGACGGTCCGAGGGTTATATCCACTGGTCACTGTCACCCTTTCCGACGGTGGATTAAACTAATGGCGCTACCTGTGCGCCCCCATACTGTTCTCTCATATTGCGTGAGAGAACGACAGGGTGGGGGTGGCGTGACTAGCAAAGGGCAGGAAGAGCCCCATACCGAATCCCAAGTAGGGCTGGTTTAGGGTGAATTTTGATGAACTCTTGATTAACGGATATAACAGTGGTCAGTCGGCACCCCTAAACAACAACAACAATAATAATAATCTGCCTTGATTACGGACAGAAATTTTTATTCAGCAATCGACTAGCCTAATCAGCTACGTACGGTTAATAACCTGTGATTAACCCGTTAATACCCAATTAACCTGTCCTTTGGAGTCGAGACAAAAGTCAAAGGGTTGCTACCCTTGGAGAATATGAAAATACATAAGGTACAAATAAAGAGAATCAAACCACAGGGTCAGCCAATCAGTCACTGTATGAGCGATGACACCAAGCGGCGAACGGCAAACATTTGGCGCGAAATTCAAAAAAATAATTGACTTTTAACTCGTAACGTAAAATGAAAGGTAAAAAAAAAAAAACAAAAAAAATCATTAATTAATACGACCTAATAATTTTACATTATGAATACAGCTTCTGTATCAAGTCTCTAACGCGTTGCAAATATTCGATGGTCACGAGTCTACCAATTTTTTTCTGTTTTCCCTTCAAATCCAACGAAAAAAATCTCCACGAATTTCCATGGCCTCTTGAAAGTTAGAAAAACTGATAAGCCCTCGCGCGACTAAGTAAACATTTGATCTCTCGGAGGCTCGGCTCATCTTCTTACCCCCCCGCCCCCCCTTTTTGTGTCTTTCGCTCCTCTTCTTTCCTGCTCGCCCTTTGCGCCTACATCTCCGCCTACGAAGGCTCCTTTAAAGCCGACCTTAACGAGAAACGACAGCAAGCGAACAAACGGCCCACGGCCGCTGATCAATAACTCGCGTAGCTCACAAGATATAGCCCTGAGTGGCTTGTGCGACGGGGGAGTGGGAGGGGGGTGGAGGGGGGTCGCAAATACACATAAAAAATCAATCAATCCGAGCACCAATCAAGTTCGATTAATAAATTCTTAATTAATCAAAATTTCAACGCAGCCTGTACGGCTGTGCGATTCGTAGCAGCGACTAGAAGCGCGTATCGATTCGACGTTCTTATCCATTGCGTGGACCGAAAGAAAGAAGAAAAAAAAAAAAAGCCGGAATCCAAGAAAAAAAAAACAGCCATCGCCAACAACGTTAATCTTTCTCCGGCGACCTTAAGCCGCAACCGTAAAGATCGCGTCGCGCGTCTGACGTAAGAGCGTTAAGGGTAATCTAGATAAAAGAATAACTGGCAGCCATGGACGCGAAGTAACGATCCCGTAGGATCCTGGACAAGCGGAGGAACGACGAAAGGGATAACCCCTAAGCGTAGGTGTTAGCATAGATAGGTACAACCCCTACGGGAAAGAGACGCAACCCCTAGGCAGTTTGATCTTCATGAAAAAAAAAAGAGAGAGAGAGAGAGACGTACGTGCCAGCCCCGAGTGGAATGCCAAGCGGATTTCTAACTTTTATCAAGACAGCTCCCACCCAACCCCCGTCCACCCTTGGTAACTTCAACCCGCCATTTCCACTTTCCGTATGGAAGGACGGGATACGCGGGAGAAATTGGCGCCGGGACCGACGTGAACTTGTCTCTTTTTATTCGATACGATTTTTCGGAGCTCCACCCTCGACGGGGTGGGGGCGACCGGGGAAGGGTGGTTGACCTTGAAAAAATATTACTCCTATACGGGGACAGAGGCACACGTGTTACCTGGACGAACGTGCGTCCGTGCACGTGGCCTTCGTACGAGCTGTCAGTCTGACAGCGAGCACGTGACACTGACTTGAACTGTCAGTTATACGATAAATAAACAATTGCCAAGTGCTCGGTAAATGAATCCCTTATATTTACGACCGACACCATTATAATCACATCGAACGACAACAACGATAATCGTTAGGACGTTTATTTGACAGACGAGGTGAAATGGAGAGGAAAAAAAAAAAAAAAAAAACGGCAGGAAGAGCCTAACTACCATCCACTTTTATGATCCCTTATCTTTGAGATCCTTTTTTTTTTTTGAAATTAAAGTAAAAAAGAAATTTTTGTATTAAACATTCTTTTGCCATCCAACGAATCGCCGTTTCATGTTTGGCCGTCCATTATACGAGAAGATTACTGCCGGCAGTGCAACTACCCCTAAATCGGATTGCAGAGAGCGGACGTCGTCATGACGAAGGACCTCGTGTGTCCCGGAAGTCTGTGAAACGAGGGATTTACGTCAGTACGGATTGTCTGATTTCATAAAGCTGAAAGCCTGAGCGAGTGAGAGGAGGGGCGGGGGGGGGGGGGAATAACGAAAGTAAGAGACAATAGAAACAAGAGAAAGATTGGTGGGGGGAAGGGGGGAGCCGTAAGATAAGTCGAGAGGACGAAAAAGAAAAAAGAAAAAAAAAAGCCCTGATATTTTCTACCTATTTCTTTTATGGATCGAAAAAAAGAAACAAAAAAAACAAGCCCGGTAATGCAACAGGGAATGCGCGGTAAAAATTCACATAGCAAATAAAACTATTAGCGAAAAAAAGAAGAAGGGATTGGACGAACTGTGCGTTGCACGATTAAAAGATGGAATTTCGACGGGATAGTCAGCGGCGGCGGCGGCGGGGTGGGGGTGGGGGGGGGGCTCCTTTCCTAATACCCCCTCGATACCGAAAAAAAAGAAAAAAGAAAAAGAACAAAAAAAAGAAATATTCAAAAACAATGAATATATCGAATTTACCAAAGTTCCCAGTCTGCGAATGAACATTTGCCCGAAATTCCACGAGTGACGTCAGTCGCAGCCATTTTCTTCATTAATCATCGTCAAGCCTTCCTCCTTCTCGTCCTAAGCAAACATTGACCATCCAAAAGCCACCCCCATATCTCAACGAGCGGTTGAGATTGCAGTAAAGAATTACTATTGACGTTTCGCCATTTCCCATGATCCACCGCGCCGTCATTTCCGGTAACCATAACTGTACATTTATTTTTATGCTATTATTCCATTATATATATATATATATACCCGTACGTAACACATATACAAAGTATAATCGCATTACACACACGCAGACCGTAACATATCAGGTGATACCAATAACGATCTTCGGAACAATGCAGATAATAGGTATGTATACATATATACATATATATACACACGCATATACACGCTATTGGATAACACGTAGTACAGCACCCGATATACGGCGCGTCCTGCACATATGTGAAAATTCACGGTCTATGCGCAGCGTATGCTGCCAATGCGTCCCAAGCACGAGAGGCACGTGAAGACTGAATCCCCAGGATGCCTCGAGGCCGCTTAAACAAGGCACCGAAGGAGCCGGTAGACGTGGCGAGTCTTGCCGATCAAATGATTTCCAACCTGAGTCCCAATTATTGGCAGAAACATCCGTCAAGCGCGGACGTCAATACCGCGGTAGGAATTCAGGTAAAGACGTGAGATATCGCGCGACCGGAAATGCATCAGAGTGAATCGCTGTAATTCGTATTAAAAGAATATATATATATATATATATATATGAATTTCATTCGATCGTCCCACCTCAAAAAAAAAGTATATCGCGCTCAACGACGATCGTCCCATCTTAATCTTCGTCGTCGTTAACTTACCGAGGGGTGGTCGTGTAGGGGACGATTCTTTTTTTCTCTTCCGTCCTCTGTGAAATAACGTATGGGTCAGCAGGACCGAGCCGTTGTCTCTACTACGGGGCTGCTGATGTATGGCCGACTGCGAGTAGTCGCCTTCGTTCCGAGGGACGGCGGGCGAGGAGAGGAAAGGAGGGGAACAAAATTCGTGTAAATCAGCCCCTGTCTGACCACTAGCCTGCCTTTCCACTTGGTCAGTGGTAAGCGCGTACATACGTGCTTCCTTGTAGGTATGCCGATTTATCTACGTACGCGCATACGTCACTATACTGTGTGTGTGTGTGTGTGTGTGTGTGTGTGTGTGTGTGTGTGTGTGTGTGTGTGTGTGTGTGTGTGTGTGTGTGTGTGCGTGTGCGTGTGCGTGTGCGTGTGCGTGTGTGTGTGTGTGTGTGTGTGTGTGTGTGTGTGTGTGTGTGTGTGTGTGTGTGTGTGTGTTGCTATATGGATTACGTGTTGGCTCGCTAAGCCCATATTTCTTGCTCTTTTCACTTCAGTTGATACCGCAGTCCTTATGTAATGTGTGTGTGTGTCATATACGTTATAAAGATAATAAATATAGATATAGTATACTATACTACTGTGCACTCCTAGGAAAATTTACCATTGCCAATGATTTCTTGACAGGGGTAATGTACGGTGAGTCAATGGGAATCAATGGGAAACCATAACCATTAGAAATAAGTGGCAATGGGAGATTTGTTATATTCGCGTGATCGATAGATCAGTGGATCGTGTTTAATGTAGTGAGACTGATAAGAGGTTATCAGGGTAAAATTTGAAAAAAAAAAAAATTGTTTATTTTTTTTCATTGTAAAATTTACATTGATATTTATTTCTGTGATTGTCGTGGATCTCGTGGAACATTTCTCCGGGGGTGTATAGAAGCGAGGGAGGAAGTTGAGGAGAGACGGGAGGGAATGAAGGCAAGAAATAGAGAGGAGGAACAAGGGTGGGTTTTAAGGGTAGGGACAGGGCCCCAGGGTCGTATCAAGGGTCACGGAGGAAGTCACGCGAGCGGAAGGAGAATGCGTAACGATATGCATATTCTCGAAGGGGTGGCGTAGAGTCCCGAGTAAGGGTGGTGGGAGGAGGGAAGGTCCCGGGGTGGAAAATTGGTTCGACCACCCCTGTAGATCTTTCCTGTCACCGCAACATCCCCATTCACGTCACCTGCGTCTTCCCACCTCCCCTCCTCCCAGGGACGTGCTTCAACCCTTGACCTGTGCGACATCGCGCAGCCGTCGGCTCGATCATCCCCCAAAGGAGTTATTTCGTCCCTTTACGAGGGCGCTTTATTTAAATAGTCGAGAAAATGAAATTTCGCGGGCCAATACGGAAATAAGTCGACCGGGTCTGCCGGAAGTTGTCGTAAAAGTCGGCGGAACCTCCCGAGCCGAAGTCTTGGCTATTAAAAGTTTAAATAGTGCTGAGAATCAAAAGAATCGCGAAAATCGAAGAAAATATTCGTGGTAATAAAATCAATGTACGGAAGAAGCGACGGACGAGAAATTGCTGCAGTTAAAAAAGAAGAAGACATAAATACGTGGAATCGGTGGTTTGACGTGCAGAGGGATTTTGCAAATGAAAAATTTGCAATTTCACGTTAAAGTCCAAAGCCCTTGGAATTCTCTTTGCGAATGTTCCGTCGCGTACGAGGAATCCTTATTTCCGCGTGGTTTCGGGCAGACCGAGGTAAAACTTAAATTAAATCTAAAGCTGGTAAAGTTAAATGAGGTAAAGTCGGCCATTTTGTCGTTCGCTATAAAATTCCCATTTCATCATTCGTCATGTGACCTCTAAAGAGGCCTTCAAGAAGAATTTCAATGATTTCACATTGCCATACAAAGCGATACCGAAAGTGGAGTCAGGATTGATGAAATGGCTTGACAAATAGCAAACAATCCCAGCGCGGTCGCATTGCGTAAATGAGTGGAAAGCCAGCGTGGCCAGTAGTTTATGTGAACAGTGCTTAACGAAAATTACAGTTAGCTGCAATATCCTAATGCTCTGTCACGAGGGCGCAGAGACACCAGAGCAACACTGACTGAATACCTAGTGCAGTTTTGCGGTACACGAATGCCGCCGTTCTGGCAAATTGTTTGCATCACGATGAATGAACCCGCGATGCCCGAGCCACACGAATAAAAAGGATCGCAGTGTCCGATACTTGACGTTATTCACAGTGCACAATGAACGTAAAGATAAAAGAGGGACGACAAGACAAAGTTTTCCGAGAGTCGGCAGACAAAATATTCCATACCATGAGATTAAAGGCACAGCCGCCATCTTAGATGCGGCCATTATGCGTTGAGAAATACAAATATAATAACCGTTTTCGATGTCTACAAAATTGTTCTACAACACTGAAATCCAGTAACGCGTGTACCTGTGACACTGAAAACTCCAATGATTAAAATAAGTTCATATTTTGACATTGTTTTCCTTCTCAAATTGTCCCAAACTGCAATATATCAAGACGTTACTTCGTCGTATCAACGGCGTGATCGTACAGCACGTAACGAAGGTCTGATGAAGAATGAGAGTAGAGAGGTTGGCCGAGTAGCGCGCGCAGCCATAACAATCTTCGCGCATGCGCAAAGCCTAAATATTCCCAGTCTTACACGAGACGCTCACCTGACAACATGTCCCTCTGCATACATAGTCTATACTGCGCACGTATCCTCATAATGTATTACTCTCGACAGAGTAGGCAACTGGAAATTGGAAAATCGCGAGACGCATGAATCTCTTCGTGCTATGCATATTTGTCCCGGGTATTTGTGGTTGTAATGGCTGCTGCCACCTGGGATTTTCTACCATTATTGGAAAGTGTGGGTCGTTACGGAGAACGAATAGTCCAACGCAATTTTTTCGACAATTCCTTTCCAGCACGTTCACAGAAGACCCAGCGACTATTATACCTTCATAAAATGGCTGTTCGACAAGAACCCATATATCCACGCATGGACATAAATATTAATAAGTTTCCAGACACGTGAGTCTATGACAAAAAAAAATTCATATTTTTATCCATACCCATACAATGTTTTACAGTATATTAGCTGTATGTATAATACACGTAATGCATACCATGTCCCTGCGTGTAATCTATTGGTTATGTGCAACATCACATATTCAAAAAGGAAACGCGGAGACTCGTGGATTTTATGTAGAAATCGTTTTCCTATTCATAGAAGCCTCGTAATGTATTCGAGACCCGTCGAATGGGGATTCGGTCGAGACTCGGAAATCCCAGTGAATTTTGGAAGTTAATATCCTAGAAAATCCCTCCTGAATACTGCATGTGAGCCGCGGGCGGTTGCATTCGACTAACAGGAGGAAAGCCGTCTGCATCGAAGAGGCTCAAATCTCCATAAAGAGCGTCGCGTTACAAATTGTCATCAACCCTCGTCTGACTCTCATCCCTTATCACTGACCCACCAAAAAAAAGGCAAGTCGACACACCAACCGCCTGACAAGGCAATACAATACGAACGACAAAAATTCAAAAATACATAAAAAATAATTTCTTTGACCTATTGATTCCATAACCCTTAACGAATTGAAATCAATCACCACTCAATGAATCGCGTGCTAAAATTACTCTGTCAATCAACGATATATACGATTGATATAATTATGACGTAATTAAATTTTTCCCATCTCCCACTTCCGCCGGCACCATCAGATACATTTTGTTCCCTTACCCCATACAGTCGACAATCTATCGACCGTTAATTGGATACGTATTAATTAACAACAAGAGCAATTAACGATTTTCCACGAGTAACAAAATGTGTCACAATTAACGCCGACCACCCATCGACATAAATAATCAATAGCTACAGACATAATCGATATATTAAAATCGATCGGCAATATCGACACCAACGAGAATTCTTTCACACACACAGCGCGGATACCAGCCAAGCGATTTCCAACAATGTAAATTTAGACCCTTAATTGAAACAGTAGCCACCAACAATGGCAGCTTAATTAGCCCAGCTAATTGGCAGCGATACAGGAAGTTTTGGTATCCAGACGAAAACGGAAGCCACTAAATCCACCTGGCAGATTGTCCGACACATTAGCACTGTTAATTGCGCGGGGTTAGGTTAGGTTAACCTTAAAGTACATTCATTGACCTCTGACCATCAGCTTCAATGCTCCAGGACCACTGACCTTAGGAAATACACGGCATTACAGCGGCAAGTCGATATTTCTCGAACACCCGGTACACCCTGCGGCACCCATTGTGGCTACAGCGATCGCAGCGCGTGTCCCTGGGGACACGTGGAGAACCGCATTGAAGTTACGACTAACAGCATACACATTAGACGAAGTGTACACGAATCGACTATAGGTATAACCGTAGAACCAAAATAGACCAAACGATTATCCAGAATAACAATAATTGACGATACAGGTAAAATTTAATTTTTTTTTAAGCCAACTTTTCCGAGGATCGAAAAACACATCCAGCAACACTGTGTCAATGGCACGGATATACAGGGTGCCCCAATTTTTTAATGCGTGACTATTAGAATAATACAAAAGAAAAAGGGTGTTAAATTGTTTCTACGTCCCACCACGTGGCTGTCACTCGCGCACATAGCGCATGGACGAGCATTGAGACATCGGCTACTAATACGTGCGAATGGTCGTGACAAAAAAAATTGAAAAACCATTCCCTTATCAGTGACAAGTCTCCGTAACGTATCGTAGGTCCTTTTTCAAGACCGCTGGTGAAATTTACGTAATCAGCGACACAGGTTACAGGCTGATTCTGAAATTTCTAAGCAGACGTCATTGAAGCTCAAATTGAAAAATTAAACAAACTAAAACCAAGAGGTTCGCCTCGGCATGGTAAGAAAAAAAAAATGTATTTGATCGATTTTGCTTCTTTACCCAGCATCCCTCGCGCCCTTCTGTAAAAACTACCCCTGCCATCGCCGTGCAATCCTATTACGACCGAAGCTGAGCGACTAACCTCGCCTGTACAATCCTATGCTAATTACCACCGAGACGTACAAACGTGAGGTAGAAGCAAGGGGATGAAAACGAGTGTCTAAAAAAATGAGACGAGCAAAGTGAAGAAGAAAAAAAAATTTTTTTTTAACACCTCACTACAATTTACAGTAATTCGCCAACCCCTAAACATGTCGCGTGATCATCCTAGTCGATCGTGCGCAATGGACGACTGTACTCGCCCCCTGTGGTAAGTGCAAATATAAAAAAAAATTCTGACCACCGGATGAGAAAAAAAGAGAGAAACACGAACCATGGGAAACGCGTGTGTCCGGAAGAATCGGGCGAAACAACCCCCCACCCCGGTACTATTCACCCCATAAATTGTTACCCACCTGAATCGTGC
This sequence comes from Syrista parreyssii, assembly GCA_030142615.1. Taxonomy (NCBI): domain Eukaryota; kingdom Metazoa; phylum Arthropoda; class Insecta; order Hymenoptera; family Cephidae; genus Syrista; species Syrista parreyssii. The sequence goes on from JARQTG010000278.1 coordinate 117,360, forward strand.
CCATAAAGCGAGCAATATCCGTGGTAGGTAAGAGGGGTTGAAGTGGGGTGGGGGGTTGCGATGAAACCGGAAATTACAAAAAAAAAAACCCAAGAGAATTTATTCAGGTTTCTTTCGTGAAATTCTGTATTCATTTTTTTTATCGATGATATGCAACCCCCCACCCCTCCGCCACCCTCAGGTGACAACCCGAGGTTGGCCATCGCGTAAAAATAAATTTCGTTCTAATGTCAATCGTTCGTAGCGGAAATATTACGAATTTCACGAAAATTCGATATCCGAGGTATACACGTGTTATGGCTTGGTTAGGTTTGAGGTTAATGCCAAAAGTCGTACAAGTAGCCTTTGATGCACCGAGTCGCGCACTACGTATCGAAGACACGTGCCGCAGTCGGATTCCGAATGTGCCGTATGAAAGATGTATTATTGTAAAACCGTAATCCCGTGTTCGCTCACGTGGGCAGATATAATTTCCTAGCGAAAACTCGCATGTCGAGGAAAACGAGAGCGAGTCGTCCTCCGGGACCGGATGGAATAACGTTAAGACGAAAGAATACAAATACATATGACGTATGACGCACAGACATATATATGATCCAGGAGCAGACTCCTGCGTAGAGATGTTTATCTGCTTCGAGAAGAAAAAAAACGAAAATATATATATATATATATATATATGATTTCATCCCTCAGGAAAATGTTCGCCGTGTATATAAGAGTCGTGGAGCGGACGTTGATTAGTTATAATTATACTTATATAATATTAATTATATATATGTGTGTTGTGTGTATACAGTTATTTTTGTAATATTATTTATTATAGCTATAATAAGAAATTGAGTAACCCTGTATGACGTTTGAAAACATTGGCGAAACAGCAGCGCCACCACGGCGCCACCTAACCTAACAAAGCGACGATGCAATTACTTATTGTAGTCGGAGGCCAGAAGTGAGGTAATATATTATTTCTATTTGACGTAAGCCAACCGGGTCCCGAAGCCGTTTAGTCTGACAACACAGTACGTAACGACATTGTCGCGATAAGGTCATTCATGGCCGGGTTAAATATCATCCTGGGGCCAAGTACGTGTAGACTGGCAGCGGCACGTTCACGTGGATTACATCTGGAGGGCGCCACCAGTTCGGCCAAACACTAGACCTGAAGGATCGCTCGTTAAATAATAGCTAGGAGAGAAAGTCCACACTCTGGCGGATGAAAACAGAACTAGAATTACCCATAGAAACCATATCGCTTGTGTAAACAGTTTTGAGGTTACGTAAGCACACTTACTATTGAATATTCACGATCTTCGCTTGACTGCTCTCCCTGCTCTCTCTCTCTCTCTGTCGCTCTCTCTATTCACGCTGCTAGCAATTTCCTCCAAGCAACAGGGATCCAGGACAAAGAGCCCAGCAATAACCCGATGGAAACTCCAGCGTACGGTAAGGGCAGCAGCCATGTTGCCTGGAGGGAATGCCAACAGGGCAAGTATCGTCCAAGTGAAGTTGGATCCACTTGTCCCTCTCACCTAGAGGATGAAGTAAGGTAAATCAAAAGGGTTGAGAGGGCGGACACCCTATGACGACTTACTTCGATTCGTACAAAAGGCGTAAAGGACATCCTGACTGTAGTAGGGAGAGTCGGGACGATCAGGAACTCCTGATGGCTGGAGCGGACAAACAATGGCCGTCGTTTCTACTTACACAGGAGATACGGTAGAAGTCGTCCCCAGGAGGCGGTACAGACCGGAAGCGTATACAGACTGTCTTGGGTCATTCTTGTATCTACAGGAAACAGGAACGAGGAGTGAGTAGAGGATGACAAGAGCTTGAGGGGATGCATGCAGGAAACGGAGGACGATGAGATGGATGTACCACGTGACTGGACGACTTCCTATTGGTCCGTATAAGACACGGAGCGTCAACGCAACTGATACACCCTGTTTCTGCTGTTACCTTCCGAAGACTATTTTTCTTTTCAGTTAATCACAGACTGATCGAAATCACCGATGGTCTTGCAAGTGGAAGAAACGGATACAGGAGCTTCGAGGGCTGAGAAAAGTTGCTTCCGGTTTTGCTACGCGAGCAAGCTAGAAGATTTTTTGAGAAACAAACGAACAGAACCCAAGATGTATATAAACCCATCGGTTATAACTGTACGTGTAACGTGAGAGGTTAGTTTAGGTTAGGTTAAGATAAAGCTGAATGCTATGACTGAAGACAAGATATTGAGGTAAAGCGGCAGGTTAAAGAAAGGGAATATAAACAGAATGAAAGAGGAAGTGTGTGGGAGGGGGTGGGATGGGAAGCTAGACAAAGAAGGGTGGAAAAGAAGATTGCCAGGGGTGAGGGACGAGGGTTGGGGGGGGAGGGGGTGAAACGCCGACATTCCCATTTACTGCATCCTTATTCAGGCTGTACACCAAAGGTGGTTAAGCACCGACAAGGCAGAACCGCCATGACAGAAAGGAGCTAAGGGTGGAAGAAGCATCCCTTAATTAAATTTGCAAATAATATCTACGAAGAGCCCTTACCTCCTATCTCCCTTTGCCGCCCTTTCAGCCTCGCCCGATTCCCCGGTGCCTTTGCCCTCGCTATTCCACAGGAGATATTCGCCAAGCGCCACGGCGGAGACGACGCCTCGCGTCGCGACGCCACCCTTCGCTCTTTCGCAACCATCGTCAAACGTAACAGATAAAGGACGTCTACGCGTACTACAGAAATGTCGAACCCCCCGTCGCCGTCCCCTTTCCGCCCTGAAAATCAGCCTCGCTCCGCCCACTGGAAAACGCACGTGGCGCCATCTCGCGTAGAAAAGCACAAGTCTAACCTAACCTCGAGTCACAAAAAGTTTCCTTTCCTTAAACGGAATTCCTTGTCAGTGTCCAACACCCTTTCTACGAATACGCCCCGGCAACGCTATTCTTACGTCTCCTTTTCTTCGTCCTAAACGGTCCTACGTTTATTTCCGTACATAAAAGGATAAAGAAAGGAAGAAAAAAAAATCCACGCCTTATCTCGTATTCCGCGCACACTCGCTTCCGGTCACTTTTACTTCGCCGACGCACGTCGGAGAATTGCTCGGCGGAAATTACGACGGCAGATATGCTTTAGTGCGAAGACAAAATGGCGGATTCGACATGTAACATCACGTAGACGCAAATATTTCTTCGTCTTGCATTGTCCAACGAGATCCTTCAAGTGGAGAAGCAGTTCAGGCCAATTCCGTGTACCAATACGGCTTAACTCTCTGCTCTATATACGAGAGAAAATACGTATAAAAAGAGAGAAAATATAGGTAAAAAAAAACGAGAAAGACCAAATGCATGGAATTCCTATCCAATGAAATATGTGCAGATGCACTTCGAATGGGATTGGACTCTCCGGGGATCCACCTGCAGGTTGCATTCACAGTTACAAGAGAAATTTACGTGGATTCGCGTAACCATGGCAACGCAATGGTGGCTTCTGAATCAGGACTACGTACACGGTATATATATATATATATATGTACTGTGTTTACGTGTATACCAATCGAAATCCCATAAACCATGATTTACTTATGTTATCGTACAGCCAGACAAGTATGGCGGACACCAATTTCCTAGGAATGCCGGTGGCTTACCAAGCCACTAGGGGAGCGCGCAAAGGGGTAGAAAACGTAACGAGTCGATGCATAGAGAAAATTTACAAAATGGATGTAAAAAATTTGTGGTAAAGAAAAAAAAAGAAAAAAAAAGAAAAAAAGAAAAATTAAGGCACGTTCACAAGTGTCGATCTTCTTTATCGCTTGTACGTACGTAACGACGTGTCATCCCCTATTGTGACGCTATAGGTATACCTATAGCTATATATAGATAGCAGCCGCTTTACTGATACGTGATAGGTAATAATCAATACGGTATATACAGTAATGAATAAAAAAAAAGAGGGGGGGAGGGGGGCTGCACAGGGGTTGTTACCAAGCCGGCGATTGTAATCTAACCGATCGTCGCAGACTCCCTTTGACAGGCAGCAGACCCCTGAATTAATTTTTTTTTATTCCACCACCCTTAACGTATCCCCGAGCAGCCGGTGTTTTGAGGGTTGTGTTGCAGGCTAAAAAAAATGGCCAGCTAACAAACGAAAGGAAAGACCGTACGATCATCCCCCTTGACTCCCATCCACCCCTGTGGCGGTAGCTTGTTATATTTTTACATTGATTTTTTTGCAAGCTGCAAGAAACCCCCGTAAAAAATTCTCCACCCTTATCGCCGATAACGTCCGACCGACACGAGGCAGGAGGAAAGATTTATTCAGCCTCAATTAAAACAACCCTTACGGTCAACGCTGCTTCCAAGAAACTCAACCCTGTATTATGTTTACCCTTAACCCGCCTCTCGCCCCCCGCGACTCGCGCTGGCCAAGCGTAACGTTACGCGCTGTGCGTGTGCGCCCGCGGCACCCTTACCGTGCACCCCAGTAACGTCCTGGACATTAGGGGGATGATGAGCGAGGGATGGATGCAGGGGGTAAGCGTAAATACGCGTTACCAAAGGGGGATGAAAGGAGACTGCAAGAGCCATGGACACGGAGCGAGCGCACGAACCACTACCCTGTACAGTGTCACGTGTCTAGGGGTGGTTTCTCTCTACGAAAAAATGCGACAGTGGCGCAAGGGTTGCAAAGGTTTGCTAAGAGTGGATAAGAAATATAAAAAAAAAAAACAATAAAAATAACGACCGGTTTACAGAAAGCAGGGCTACCAACGTCACGTGGTATCGTCGAGGGTGAAAGGGGTTGATTGGAATCCAAAAATCATCCCCTAACGCACACGGTTATCGAATATCCATTAAATCCCTGGAAAATCGTACCAAAGTATTTCGAGACGGATATTAGGGAATACTCACGTCTGCGTTCCTAAAGACATCGAACTCAGTCCACGTGATCCACTGTGTATTCGTTTATCATATTTTCGCTATGTAACGCGAATTTTCAAAAGAAAAAATAATATTTATTCTTTAATTTATTATTCATTTTCATTGCACGTGACCTACAGGGTTTTACGGGTGGGAATAATTTATATCGGGTGTTCCTAATACGATTGTCGTATGCTCGGGTCATGTTTAAACTCCTGCTCGTTTCGCACAAGGGTTGCGGAAGATCCGCCACCCTCATAGGGTGGAAGACGTTGTAATAGATATTGATATTGCATTGGGGCCCATCAATCACCTGGTACACGGCTACCCCCTATCGGTACAGCAGTTTCCATCTTTTATCGGTTTTATCCATCTACGTGTGCACGTGTGTGCGCGTGCATATATGCACGTGTTAATGTGCGCCCGCGCGTACATATATATAGCTACACGCGTACCAGAAATGTTACACACTGTTTTTGCACTGAGCGAACGACGTATGTTTCATCCCCCACGAGGGGATCGCGACCGCTCGCTATGAATACGGACCCAAAATTTCGACGTTTGTCAAACGTCCAATTAGACCGCGATGGACGGTAACGTAGGAAACGCGGCCCGACAACAAATTAATTCTCGCCGAACGACATTAATACGTAACGTTTTCGCGTAGTTTCTGCCTGCAGTTTTGTACTGTTGGTAACACTTTTTTTTTTTACTCGACTACACAACATATCCGCGTACGATTACGCCATAAAGATTCTTTCTCGTGTTTTCAATACTCCTCACGGTTCATAGTGGCGCGACAATCGCCATGAATAATGAAAATATTGTCAAAGAATCCTGAGTGGTCAACCCTAATAATTGACAGATCCTGATTAACGTGACTACGCCTCAATAGTGTCCTGTCAAAAAATACTGTAGGCAAATACATAAAATATTCAGTGCGTCTTGCGAGCCAAGAGAAGTGAGTCATTGGCCGTAGGAAAAAGTGGAGGTCGAGGGGCGACGATTTCAGTTTCCATAAAAACCAGCCCTAAAACGCAGAGGCGAAAACGCCTGATCGTTAAAGCGTGTGAGCTATAAAACATTGACGGAAGTTGGATAAAGGTTTGACAGGTGAGCAGACGTGAGTGTTATAACGAAACCGACGTCAGGGGAAAGAAAAAAAGAAAAAGAAAAAAAATGGAACCACAGAGAATAAGTGGTGGAAAAAGAAAAAAGTGAGAAAAGTTGTCGCTACATGGAAAACGAAGATTCAACATAAATGTCCCATCGAGCGAGGAGAGTCAGTCGCTGCGACATCAAGAATCGACAACGCTGCCTCCTGTTCCTGTCATCTTAAATATAATACCGCAGTTTCAATTTGCATTTCCAATAAGTTCGTTTTATGCTACACGCAGTATATCAGTCCGGCGACGGTATAACGGGCATTGGAAACGCGCCAGGTTTCCGTGCTCGATGATTTCACATTAAAGTTTCAATGTACCCTGGTAGCGCAGCGACGGTGCACCCTGTAGAGGTTCATCGGGTGGTTCGATAAAAGTGAAAAAAAAGCTTTTTATAATGACTTGGCCAAGTACCGAACTACCTTCAACCCTTATATCAAGCTGTTTATCCTCGTGAAATCCATCCCTTAGTTCCTCAATTTCATACTATTGACCTCCAGAGAGTAGAGACCTTGACTTCCTCATGGTCCGTACGGTGGGATGCAAATTAACAGTGGGTACCTGAAGCCCATTGGGAGATACTCTTAAGATGGTATATTCTGGAACAGGAAGAGAGGGTAGCAAGAATTAGGAAATAAGGGAGTAAATGTATATGGATGTAGAAGCTGAGAAGGAGACGGTAAATACTGAATGATAGAGGGAGAAAGAACTTCATCTTAATCGCGAGTCCTACCTCAGCGCGTTGAGTAAGATTTATTTGTATGTAACTCAGGATGTAATTCAGGATGCTGTTCCAGTACCAATTTTCGCTCGGTTATGAATCTTCAAGATATTTCCAAGATAATGGATTCTTAATCTCAAGATATGTCTTGTAAGGAGGGACCAGGAATATCTTTGAGGTCCTCAATAAATCCATCCGGAAGGAGGATAATGGTGAGATAAGGCGGATGATGAGTCTGATAAAGTGATTAGCCAATTTTGAATAACCGCTTGAAATTTCATTTTTTTTTTTTAATATCCAATCCTTACTTTTATTAGACGTATGAGATGCGGATGGACCATTTTGTGAAATAACCTTTGGCTATCTTCAGAGTGCAGTCCTTAATGAATTATCTGTGGGAAGCATAGAGCAGTTCCTTTAGAATGTTTGAATCGGCCAATCGACTGGCTTCTATTTCGTTTAATTATATTTTAGAAAAATAATTAGAGGGCAACTTACGTTTCTTGATGCGTCGCGATGTATCCTGGACGCGATAATCCTTCGGTATTGTGATAAACGATAAGATTCACTGTACAACACTGATCCACAAGTAACGACGCTTCACTCTTGATGAATATACAAGCACTGTGATATCGAATCGCGATTAATTACAAGCCTGACAAATGAAAACTGGTATGACATTCGTTTAATTGGAATAGAAGTGAACTGTGGTACCTGGACAATCGCACTCTGATGATGATTAAGGAGTCAACGTTTATCCTCCTTTTATGATACCGACGAAGCCATGATGGATACTTTTTATTGACATCTAACTCGAAGAAGTGAATGCGTCGCGTCGCTTCCTCGTATTGGATTCCAGAATGATGATTCTGCAAGCAACCAACATCGACTTGCTTGATAGAGAACCTCGTGTTCCCCAGGTGTCCAGGACATTCTCATGGCAGAGACTCTGGCATAACGAAATGTTTTTCAGAAACAGAAAGGTCGTTAAAATTTCTAAAAAACACTAGACGACTGTGATTCTGATTTTACATGTTTCCTGCTTGACGTCGTACAACTCCGTTTGCATTTTACACTGAGACGCCCGACGTCTGCGTCCTGATCCGTCTTATATATTTATTTATTGCTACTTTATTGGCTACCACTTTCCATTTCGTGTTATGCAAATATCCCAGTGCCATTACTCAGTTGGCTATGATGATTCTTGCCTCAAGATACGTGTCTGTATCGTTACTTGTTCTTTGTTTCTGGTGACAAAAAATTAAGTTGCACTTACAACGACGATCTACGCGACATGTGGTACATCGATGGTCGAGAAACGAGGTTGATGACACTTGAAAAATAAGCCCCTTTCGTTTTGCAGCATTTATCCCACGACACTCGCATTTACAACGAAATCGCTGACGACGAAATCCGACGCGCATTGAAAACCGATTATCGAGCTACATAAATAAATAAAGAACAAGAGACAAGCACTATGGATGATACGTGTATAATAATTTATCACTGTGTACAATATTGGCACTGATCAAAACAGCCTACGTGTCTTCCGAATAACGACGCCCAGCTAGAGCGACCAGCTGACTGCGGAGCCAGCTTAACACTCGAGAGGTGGAAACATATTCATCTCTTAAAATGCTCATTAACAGCCGAGAAACTCCCGAATCTGTTCACTAAACACTTAATCGAAGTAGCACAATATATGCAAATAAAATATAACTCGTTATATGGTAAAAGCTGATCTTTTTCACTGGTGAAAATCGTCTATGTGCAACGAAGAGCCGAATAACCTCGCGCACCCAAAATGGTGGCGGACACTCCCGTGTTCCGTTTTACTAGCAACTCACGAGGTCACTTCCGACAAATTAAAGAAGACTCTGAACTTTGACAAAACTTATATACGTTCCATGTAGTTCTGAGAGTCACCAGGAATTAATGGGACGTTTAATGAATTCCTCGGAAGCACCGTTTCCCACACAACAACACTGTGTATCGATGGTTAATGGTCACGGGATGTTTAGTGTCCGGCCACACGCCTCCCTGTAGACATTGTACAGGTATCAATGAGTCCTTAGTAATCCCAGTGCACGTGTATGGATTTAATTGAGACTGTCCAGAGTGTCCTGATAAACGCGAAAACCACGAACACCGCTCGTTGACAACTCGAAAGCATTCCAACGGCAGGGTGGACCGCGACGAACGGCGTGACATCTACCGTTCAATTCTGGCAACACACTAGCGCCATGGCCGTGCCACCGCCTCCTCGCGTCAATAATATACTTTCCACCCTTGTGGAGTCGCAAATGTACCTATTTACGATAAACGCGCGAGAACACCACGCTTCTCGCACGCACCGATTCCAATCATCCCTCCATCGCGATCGGGCGGATCAACCTTTTAATCAGCGATTGGCCCTATACGCGAATCGTGATCACGACCGGATAATCCACCAAGTTCGCCAGGCGGCTGCGCGATTTCGACTGAACGCAACCCCGCACGACAGCCGTCGCGGCTGCCCGAAGATAGACGAACTCCTCCGAGGACTCCCGAAGGTAAAGGGAGGTGGATGTCCTTGGAGCTTTCACAGAGCGAAGCTTTCGACGATCGATCTGCCATCTACTGATAGGTGCAGGTACTTCGTACTTCATAACAGTAGAGAAAATTATCTTCTTTGATACGTTCGAAAGTTATTCGTTTTTTTCTTTTAAAATCTGGATTATCTTGCGATCTTCTTTCGCTCTTAAAGATTCTGAAAGAGAGGTTTTGCGAAAGAAAACTTTAATGGTTCAGATTTTTCCCCTTATCTATGTTAGCGATACAGTTTAAGAAGGATTAGAAACGAGATGTTTTTATTGGTAGGGTGATCTTTTTCACGTAGACACTGCACTACAGTCGATGACCTTTTAGTTTTTCGTCTTGATTTATTTTTCTCCTTTACTTTTTTACGTAACGATACACCCTTGTGATGTTTCACGTCTCAATCCACCGTATCGACTCATTTCCTTTTCACTGGAGGCCGACGTGACAGAAGGGAATTGCAAATTCGGTTACCGACAATCAAACGTGCTTTCCTTCGTTAGACACGTTCTGGGTACCGGAGAAGGATCGACGGAGAAAACATTGAACTAACCGCAAAAAAAAGGGATGGACTTCAAAAGGATGGAATTTTCCATCTTCTTTATTCCCCGGTACCCTGGCGCCTTAATAGATGCAAAACTTTATCACAGCGTCCACTACTTGTATCTTTTAATTCCACGGTCATTGTTATCAGTCGATAGAATGAAATTGCTAAAAAAAAGTTATCAACCCTTCCAATGGTATTAATAAAAATTAGTCATAGTGTAAGTGAAAAAGAAGTTGTTCTTCCACCGAATATAATTTATCGTTCTTGTAATTTATAAAATTTCAATCTCACATACCGACATCTTCAATTTCCGGTTCACCAAATTATTTTCACTGTCATCAATTCAAACCCCAATAGCCTAAACTCTCAACCGAACCTACTGGTCCTTTCATAAGTATGTCTCTCAACGTCATGGAAATCTTTTCCTTTCGGATAACAATCAAAAGAATTCGTTATTATAATTTACATATGATTTTTTTCAAAACTTCATCCTCTTCAACAATTTTCAAATTTTCCTTCTCCCGACACAACATTTTCCAATTCCATAACCCAAACTCCTCCAAGTGCTCCAGCATTCCTTGATCTACTTTTACCATTGTGCTTCTTGAATTCCTGATCTTTCATCCCTTCCGCTTCTCTGTTTCCTTTCTCTGTCTTTTTCATTTCTACAAATAATACCAGCATCTAATATTTTACCTTGTAGAATATCCTTCTCATTGCTGAACGTTACTACACATAATATAAGACTCAAAAGAATCCTCTCCTACCCATATACTACGCCTGTGCATATACATACCCTCATAAACATCCTGGTATTTTTTAACAAGCATCCTTTGCGTCCAAGGATTTTCTACATTTGGCATTTTCAAAGAATCGAATTCTCCCATCATTTTTGTCTCTTTTGAAAATCCCTTTCTTTTAATTCCACATTCTGAGCCTATGACGGATCCTTCCAGATCCACATAATCAGGCATTTCATCTTTTCCCAATTCATCCAAATCCTCCTGAGATGAATAACTGGATGATGCATTATCCGACGTTAATAGATCCTTTAAGATTTTTCCACTAAAAAAAGATACCCACGAAAAACACTATTATATTTTTTTTTTTCATAGCACCCACCTCAAACTTCCTGGAGGATATATCCGGGTCTGCTTAATCTTCTCCAAGACGACGTCCAAAGGACTACGAAGAATCATCGACTCCTTGGTTATCTTTTTATTATCATCCAGCCTGGCCATCTTTATCTCCAGTACCAATATAACTAGAAAAAAAAGTAATATTAAACAAAATATAGTAAAAACAAATGAAAATCATGATCCAATCAATTGTCATAAATTCACCATCACCCCAACCCCTACATCCTAACATCCCTTACATAAAGTCAGGTACACAATGTGAAATTAAAAAATCTAAAACTATAATAAACCCGTGGATGCTATATAAAAATTTAGATAGAGACGCTCAAAATTTATAAGTAACACTAATACATAATTTTCTACTTAAGAATTGATAAAGTTTCATTTGATGTTTAACTGTAGACATTATTGATACAATGATAAAATGTCATTGGGGGTGGAGGAATTATCATAAATAAAAATAAATTGTTATCGCGCGATAATAACGATTTTCTGATTATGTCAGAGAACGGGGTACCCTTTCACAACAAGAACATAATAATTTATTAGAGTTAAAAATATGTTAACTTGTCATAAATAAATCATAAAACGCGATGACTTATTAAGCGATTCAACCATGCGATGTCATTCCTTTTTTTTAACTTATGAACTGTCTACTGATAAGAGCATTGATATATATGATAAGTGATAGATGCATTTGTAACAATATGATTTGTTTACTCAAATATTATCACCCGATGTGTACAGGACCTAAGTCTTGAATGACGATATGTCAGTCGTTAAATGAAAATGGAGCTTTTATCACTGAGCAAGCATCAGATACAATTTTATTTTAAATTCTGGCAAACTTCTGGCTTCCGCCAGTTAGACGGTTGCCTTAGAATGGACCTGCAGAATGACATTTGATTGGTTGACCAAAAGTCAGAGGTGTCAAAATACAAGACGAGAAGCATAGACTAACAATTAGAAAAAAATTATTAAATATTCTAATCATCAGTCATGAATGACGTTAATAAAATTTCGATTAAAACTGAGAAAAATATTTATTGGTCCCAATGGCTGGCAGCTTCGATTGGTAAGGACTTAAAAAAACGTTTAATAACTATCTCATTAACCCTTGCTTCCTACTGTGGGGTCTGAGGAACCCAGCAAACGTAAAATCCGTTGAACGTTTGTCAACTGTAAGATTCGAGTATTAATTACTATATTGGATACTTTTGTTGTCTTCTCTGTAGCTTGCTTGCTATTGTTTGACAATGGTCTTGTGACTGGATGGATTTCACCGTATTTGGCACGTATGACGTCACCCACATCGGACGTGACAATTAAGTTGACAGACGACGAAGCATCATGGGTAGTTTCTATATTTAATATTGGACGAATAATTGGTAATCTAATAACGGTACCGATGCAAGGTAACATTAATTAAATACTCGTCCTAAAAACAGATGTAATGAAGGATAATTAATAATATTAACTCTTGTTCACCTTTATAACAGATATCATAGGAAGAAAAACGTCACTGATGATATCAAGCGTGCCATTATTTCTCTCATGGATTTTCTTCATAATTGCCAATTCGGTTTCTTGGATTTACGCCGCTCGACTATGCAGCGGAATATCCTCAGGAATTTTATGGTCGGTGCTTGCGGTATTCTTGGGTGAAATAGCAGATCCTGAAATTCGTGGTGCCGTGGTGAGACCCCTGGGCCTGTATTCCTTGAACGGGCCTGTTCTCATGAGTCTCGACGTCAATCCTGTTCAAATAGAAAGTCGTATGCAAGAATCGTTAGGACAGACTCGATAATATAGGCGAAATCGGTAGCTTGACTAAAAATCAATAAAACTAACCTCAAACTTTTGCAGATCTTTCTTAACGTCAATGCTGGCTCCGTTGGGACGCTTATTGGAAACATAATGGGTCCATACGTGCCATTGGCAGTGTACAGTTACGTCAGTCTAGTACCCATAATCCTCTTCATAGGACTTTTCATCCTTCTACCAAATTCGCCATATTATTATATGGAACGAAAGGATACAGAGAATGCCGAGAAGTCCTTGAAGTGGTACAGACGTCGGAACGACGTCAAGAAGGAGCTTGTCATGATACAAAATTACGTTGAGGAGTCTGCAGCAAGCAATACGTTCTTGAGCAAAGTGAAAGAGATGTGGGAACCTGGAAATCGAAAAAGCGCCATGATACTCCTAGCGGTGAATTTCTTCATGAATATGGCTGGAATAAATACGTTAAATTTGTATACCGAAATCATCATGAAAAGAAGTGGCATCAGCATCACGCCAAGCACTGTTGTCATTGTCTTTGGCGCAGTCATTGTTCTCGCTGGTGTTATGTCATCCGTCTTCGTCGATCGTTTTGGCAGAAAATCACTCCTGATTGCGTCCAGCTTAGGGGTTGTTGTTGCGCATGGTCTCCTTGGATTACATTTTCTATTGTTATCCATTGAATATGACTCCAACGATCTCACGTGGCTACCGATCATCGCGATGATCTTGCTCAATGTGTTTTTATATTTTGGACTTTATCCCATACCGTCTGCTCTGGTCAGTGAACTGTTTACGTCTAATGTTAAGACTCTTGCGTCCTTTGGCACGGCTTTCACGTCATCCATCTTTGCTTTTATTATCAGTAAGACCTTTCAGCCCTTTTTGGATGTCGTCGAGGAGCATTATGTATACTGGACTTATGGTGCTTTTGTATTACTTGGCGTGCCGTACACGTATTTCTGTATTCCGGAAACCAAAGGCAAGAACTTCTTGCAGATTCAGGAATTATTGAGAGAGAAAACATAAGATTGTCTTTTCTTTGCCATTGCTTGAAATAATTATTTGCAGTTCTTTGTATGATTTGTCACCCGAATGAAACGCGAAAGATAAACGGAATTGGTCATACGATTATAAAAATATTATTTGTTCTTATTATTGATGTCTCGTGAGAAGAAACGTGCTTTAGACTGATTTTTATCGAACGCCCTGTATTTATTTAATTATTGTATAAAAAAGATGTATATATATAACCCCTTTAAGATCGTTGAGTGTCAAATATTGGGCTGAAAGTGCAGTTAAGATTATTTAATTATTATTAAACAACAAGTCATTAATAGATTCCGTATGGAATAGAATTATTTTCATTACCTTTCTGTTATTATAGATTTTAATAATTACGTTAGAATAAGCAGCATAGCCACGTTGTCGTTAACGACTGCATGTAATCGCACATGTAGAGAAGAAGCTGTATTAACAACCTCAAATCAAGTAGAGGACTATAAAAGACATTTTGATGAAAAAATAAGCAATTACGATTGAGCACAGTAATTTGTATGCCAGAAGAAATTTTCTGTCTCTTATATCCCAAAGTAGAAAAGAAATCAGCTCTGACATGCAGGTAGAGCAATACTAGAATATTTGGACTGCACGTCATTATTTCTTCCCGTTAACTCCGCCATTCCTTTCAATCGTATGATTGTTGAACAGGAAACTCGTTGTCAGCCTTACACGTCCAAGTACACCTTGAGACATCCTTACAACTTCGGGACATTCTAAGGCTTCAGTCGGTACGTCAGATTACTTACTTTGGAAGTAATGGACGGCACGGTGAAATCATCTGCAAGAAAAGTCACGAGCATTAACTACTAAATACGCCCAAATAAATACATAAGCAATCTAGTCAGCTTGTGGCCTGTTGACAGTGACAGTCCGCCATGTTGGAAATACTTCTCGCATTTCCGCACGGTAATCTCGTTAACGGCAGTCGGTAATATCTTCGTACTAGAAATCCTAACTATAATAAGAAATCGGAAAGACATACGTGTTCTGACAGGTGAATATACATATTTCATTAATTCTTGATGAAACGATATCTGATTCAATATGGCCAACGACATTCTGACAGGAGTAGGCTGCGTCACGACGACTGTTGGATAGCTGTTCTTCAAGATGATTTATATAATTGTAAGGAGGCAGAGAATGCGGGTGATGTACCAAATAATCCTGGAGCTTTGGCATGTAATGGATGATTCTGTCGACAGAAGATACTTCGAGCAGATGGCGCGTCAGGCCAGTATTTTTATAGGACTATTCTTCTTCTCGGGTTTGATAAACGTCATCACGTTTACCAGGCCGACCATTTTTGTCTGGAGAAAACTATATGTTATGGATATTAACAAAACCGATTATTTGAGAACATTGCCGTCTGTTTTGGTAAATATATTATTGTTATAAAATAGTCCTGCTTCTTTCGTAGATTTTCAAACAGTCTGGAGCAATATAAATAAACTATTCACTGCTTCGAACTTTTCTTCGGTGTGAATCTGGATTAATTATTATTGTCGTACTAAGGATATAACATTTTCTGTACTTCTATTAGGTACGGGTTTTGACACAGTATCCACGCCAAATTTTGATATTGCATTCGTATGTCAAATTATTTCGTCAATGATTTGTTGCACTGGTATTACTGCTCTTGATGGGACATTCTTGGTTGCCGTTGTGCACGTTTGCGGGCAATTTCAATTGCAATTATAACCTAGAAAAGGATTTTATGAACAACGTATCAAGAGATATACTAAAATGCATTCAACATCATCAAAAGATAATAAAGTAACGACCTAAAACATTTTATTTAACGTAATCCAATTTTTCAAACTGCGTTATTAATTACGAGTTATAAGAAATTATATTTAGCTAAGATTACTGCGTGTACTATTAACCTATTTTTAATTACATTCATTCCAGAGTCGTTCACGAGTTAAAGGCTCTACTGAATCCCATTATATTTATCCTATTCGTGACGAGCAGTCTATGAATCTGCCTGAGTGGATATGCAATATAAGTCTGTATCAATCGTATGGATTTAATAAAATTCACAAATTACTTGATATCCATGATGGTGCAATTAATTGTATGGTGCTGGCCAGGCGGTATCCTCATTGAAGAGAGCAGTGCTGTGGCCGATGCGGTATGTCACGACGTTCCGTGGTACAAGCTGCCGAAAATCTTACAGAAGGATCTGCACTTCATTATCATACGAGCAAAAAAATACAGCCAGCTAACAGCCGCAAAATTTCGAACAAAGTCACTTCGGCAACTGACAAGTGTGAGTCTTATACTTTAATTGATATAATAAAAAGACAGTGAATCAAATCTAGATTTGAATTTGTTAATCTTCGAAGGGTGGTTAGTTCGGTTTATTACGTTCGATACATTACAAAATGGCCGACTGTGGAAAGATGATTAATAGTGACTGGTATTTGGCAATTACTTGATACAGCCTTAACGAGTAAGTGCGTGGGATGTCAGGCAGATGAACGCAATGCTTTTCAAATGGAGAACAAAATCGTGTAACTATTCCGTGGTTAATTGTTGATTCGTCTTTCTGTTCTGTTCCTATTTGCTATTTAAGATTATGTGTCAGGCACTTGTATCTTATATATGAAAATGATAAAGAAGAAGAGAATGACTTTCCATGAAATACGTACTTTACGCGTCCAATCAGTTTCCCAAAGTTAGCGAAGTGTCTTACGGTGCTGATTATATTAAAGACGCGAATGAATGTAAATTTTAATTCTCTGTCTTACAAAAATATAAATATATGGAGACGTAGACAAGCAGCAGGAGATTGTCAGACTGTATTCACTAACCTTCAGTGTCTCCTGAACGCAATTATTTAAAATCTCACAATAAATATTTGCTACACTGTCGCGCCGTCTTTTTTGATTATCAAAATACCTCCTGCCGCCATTTTAATGGCCCATGTGATTTATTACTTTCATATAATTAGAGAATGCATTTGGCTCTGTTTCAGATATTCAATACGACTGGCTTGTATTTTACGCTTCTTTGTCAAGTAAATATGGAGCAAATTGGATCACCTTTCTGAATCGCTTTCAATAGCTGTTTTTCATTCTTGTCTATAATATCAATCGAGTTGAATGCGGGAAGAAAAGAAGGTATGGGTAGAATGTTTCATGCATCATAATAATTATTAACACGAACAAACGATTATCGTTAATAGATTTTTCTTATTTCTGCTTCAGTAATAATGCCTGACGCTAATTAATAACGATCTGTTTTAATATAATAAATATATAAACTCTCGTGGAATCATTTGAATTTGCTTTGATAGGAAGAATCAATTCTTTTGCAAATATGTTGTCATTTAAATCGATATGGTATAATCCAAGAATTCGAAACATGGTAAAAGCAGAAATATTCGGTATGTTCTTTCATTGTAAAAATATAAAAGAAATGTTTGTTAAAAACAGACAAATATTCACTGAGTTATTACAGTTTGGAAAGCTTTAGAAATGGTATGTATAGCTGAGAAAATGTATTGTGTGACAATCTTATGGTTATCTTTGCGATATCTTATCTCAAGATTAATTCCATGGTTGGCAACCATGTAATTTTCAATGACTTAACCTATCCTAATTTGTCTCGTTCAAAATATGTCCTTTAACACTGCACAAACAATTAGCTCCTCTTCCATCGTACCAATAAAGCAGCTTTGTTGTTTCTTAGATAATTATAAACAAGCAATTCAGAGACTTGCAAAGCTATATACTGCGAATTTTGACATGTCCATGAAAAGAACAAGGCTTGCTACGAAAAAAAATAATGTCTTACCGGAGACTGTTAATGCGGCAGGAGAAACGAATATTTTTAACAGAGAAATTCAAACAGCATCTGGAGATAATGTTTTACCGTCATCAAAATCATCAGAATCCTCGACTGAACCATCGAAACTTAGAACCAGATTGAAACTGGAAAATCTAACTGTGGAAAGTAAATACTATAGTTTCAAATAATTTAGTAATTTCAAAGAGTACATATTATTATTCCTGTTTCCTTTTTGTTAAGGAACAACAATCAGTGTCGATACACCTGTTAATGAGAAAAAGAGCACAAAAGACACACAGGATAAGAAGAAGTTGAGAGGAGTAGTTGATTTAGAAATGATGAAGATGGAATTAAAACAATTGGAGGATCCGCCTGCTACACCTTTAGAGATACAACTGTCTTCCACTAGATTGCCATATGATTTTTTTAATGTACCATGTGAAACTTTGGCACAGAACATGTTGGGTCAGTTTTTCTTAATTCTGTGTAATGGTAAATTAATTTATTTGTGTGTAATATGTTTTTACCATTCTGATATTCAGGAAAAGTACTTGTCCGCCAGCTGGATAATGGTACAATTCTAAAAGGCAGAATTGTAGAAACTGAAAGCTATCTTGGAGTTGTAGATAAAGCATCGCATACATATCAACATCGTATTACACCTCGTAATGCTCCTATGTATATGCCTCCAGGAACCATTTATGTTTACCTCACGTATGGCATGTATCATTGCTTCAATGTATCTAGTCAAGGTGAGTCTTAGTATTCCTGTATACTTTTCAGAGTCTTTATCACTGTCTAAATATCGATATATAGAGCCAGGTGCATATGTAACAGTAAGAGCTTTGGAGCCTATAATAGGTCTGGAATACATGGAGTTGTTAAGAAACATTTGTGTAATAGAAGGCCAAAGGGAAAAGAAAATGATAAACAATATAAAATCCCTAGAATCACATGAACTATGCAATGGTCCATCTGAAATTTGCACTGCCTTTGATATAGATAATGAAACTTTTCATGATGCAAATATTGTCACATGCCGTGGATTATGGATAGAAAATAATTCTAACATAGAAAAACTCAACATCATAGCTGTGCCACGAATTGAAAATAAGTCTACTAAATATAAAAAGCCCTCAAAAAAATTGTTACGTTTCTACATATTAGAAAATTCTTGTATCAGTCACAGAGATCTGCAGTATGAGAAGGATACTTGTGATCTATAGAGCAACTGCAACACCCTACATTCCTCTTTATCATGATCTTTCCCTGGGAAAAGTCTGCTAAAATTTTAGGTGACGGTTGTGCTGTCCTTTTAAGAGCCGTAGATCCTATCCAGGGCACAGAAGACATGGAAAGATTTCGCAGCTCAAGATCGAAGTCGAAAGCGCCACGAAAATCGATGAAACAATTGAAACCGCATGAATTATGCAATGGTCCATCCAAGCTCTGCATGGCATTTCAGCTCGAGAAAGATCATAGTAAATATTCAATGTGTTCTTGGAGGGGTCTGTGGTTGGAAGACGATGGTTCCGAACAAGAAATAAAAATCGTTCGATGCTCCAGAATTGGAATTGAAAGTGCTGGACCAGAATGGGCAAACAAACCTTTGAGGTATTACATGCATGGAAATAAATCTGTGAGTAAAAGAGATAAGAAGGCCGAAGCTGCCTTATTACAAAGTGATTAAAATCAATCAATAAACAGCGTCATTGAATTACGTGTAATAATTTCTCTTATCAAATTATACAATAATACACACTCAAGAATATGTACATATTCGTATTTATATGCTTGTAAAGATCACATACATAAGTGAATATTGCACATACCTGACATTTACTATTATTTTATACAACATAATAATACGAAATACAAGTATGTATTATAGCTAGAATAATTATTGGAGCGCATATTTAACCCACAAGTAAAATATAAGATCTAAGGGACTCTTCCAAAATGAAATTTATAAGAAGAAGACCTCTGGCATGACACATTTTACTTGTGAATAGACAATACAGTAAAACAAGATTGATCAAGATACAGTAGAATCTTTCACAGCTTACAGAAGGCCGAGGGTGGGGATGTCTGAGTATTGTCATTGGTCATGGATGCCAGAGAGGGGAAACCAGCACGACCGTTCAGAGTACATAATGGGCACTTCGTTTAGCTTACATGCTTTGTATTAATAAAGATGTGAAAGACCCAATTTTACTGATATGAAATTACTGTTTTTCATTGATTAAAACTTCATTACACGTACTCGTGGTATAATTAATAATGCTCAATAGCACCGAACGCAAAGATGCCTGATTTTACAATAATTCCTTCAAGACTAAACGTTAACGTAACTGATATTTTTATAAATGTCCATCAGTAAACTACATTCAATCGACTATTTTTGCATTGCGTACTGTATTACGTAACGGTTTTAGCACATAGCATCTGTAATCACAATATGAAATTTACAATGTTGATAAACAATGTTGCACCTAAGCCCATTCTTTTAATACTCTTTCATAATCACCCTCTTCGATGAATGGCTTGTCGATGGACCTGCAATAAAGTATTTTGGTTTATAAAATATAATTCAATAGATTTGAAATAGTAACATTAATTACAGTTCTATAAGTGTTCAGAGTGATATACTCACTCAATCATGAGATCTCCACAGTACAAGCATTCAGATGCTACCAAATCATCAATGTCAGCTTTAATCTGATCTTTGGTTGATAATGACACGGAAATAACAGAATTTGTATCTTCTGGCCTATTGGAAATGGCAGTCAGCTGTCGCTGTAAATCTGCCAATTTAGTTTGCTGATCCATTGATAACATAGGAGTTAATGCCGCCACTAGACAATCACTATGAAATCTATGTCCACATGGAAAAACATAAAATGGCCGAAGGAGTAATTGAACTTCACAGGTATTACAGGTGTCCCTGGCATGAACAAAGGTGCATCTAAAAAAGAGATAATCGTACGTAGAGTCAAATAAAAATATCTTTTAAACCTCCAGTAAAAATTCAAATATACCTGTTCCGAAAAGATTGGATATCGCTCCGTATGACCTCTGCAGCTTTTGTAGCCTCCTCCATTTCTTCCTTGAGATCCTGTATATGCTGATTGTACTCCTGAATTACGAAAACAATATTAGGTATCTTATTCTCAGAAAGAATTCCATTATTTCAGTAAAACTTTTATATCAAACCCCATCATAGTCATACCTGTAAAGAGTTACAAATAGCTTCTTTAAAGTGGTCGATTGTAACAAAGTCTGAGAAAAATGGTAGAATATCTTCTATCCTGACTAAATCACAATTCTGAAGAAATTTCATGGCTTGTTGAATATCATCCTTTTCACGTACAACGTGTTTAGCTACAAAGAATCAAACATTAAGGCAACATCCACATAAATAAGAGACAACCAAACAAACCTATTTTCAGCCATAATTTCTTTCTCAGCTCGTCATCCTGATGCGAGGGCATTGCAGCAATTTGCTTAGCAAGATCAACACTGATCGTCAATGCCAGATTTACTGCAGTCATCCAAAGTCCTAATAAAGCAGACAACTGTACGCAGGCTCTAGTCAGATTTGCTTCCTGGCAGAGTCTCAGAGCATAATGCACATCGTAGTACACCATAGTAACATCTTGGCCTTAAAGGAAAAGACAATTTTAGTTCAACAAGAAGAACAATGTATCAATGACTTTACAAAAAATTGACTACCTTGAGAACTGATATAATGCATAACTTCATCTGGCTTGTAACGAGCATACAAGGATAATAAAAAATTATGTATTGCCTGTTCCTGACAACCTTGCTTGTAGACACAGAACTCCAGGTACCTTATGACTTCCTTAGCCTTGTAGAAGAAACAAATAAGAATTTTGCTCGATACAATGTTCCATGCACTGAAAGATACAAATCTGAAATCTTACATGTTTCTCATCGCTGTTACAGGATACCAAAGCTGGCAATATCTTGGATGGTTTGAGTTGAGAACCCTGAGCAATTAGGGCAGCTACAGTTGGTCGTGGTAACTCCTGGAGAAGGATTCCAGCGAATTGATAGAAGAGATCCTTGTTAGCCTGACTTTTGAGAACCTCCAACGCCTCTATGTAATTAGTTTTGTATAGATGCTGACGTATCACTTCCTCATAATTGCGATGCATTATTGTCAATCGAATCAAATTGTCCTTATCACCGTGGCTAGCCATTAGATCATAAATAGTGCTACGGTTCCTCCTAATACATTCCTGTAACAAGGTGGTGCTTTTAAAAAAGTTTTTTAAGATTTAGTTGCAGCAGTAATCATGTTATATTAACCTCGACTTTTGGAATTGCCAAGAAGCTGTCAAATTGTTTTTGTAGTTCTGTATATTTTGGATTGTGAAGATGTGATGTTTGATCACTTCGCAGTGCTCCCATTTGATTCATGAATAATTCAACTACCCAGACTACGATCATTGTTATTTGGGTTTTGTCTTGAAGCTTTAATCCCTCCAATTTCTAAAAATCAATTTGGAATTTATAAATCTGAATGACGCATTGCAAAGTTATATTTTCATGCCATCCTAGGCCGACAAAGCGTTCACCTTTTTCAAGAACATTTGCAGCGCCTCTATTTGCGATTCTTGCAGAAACTTCAACGAAATCTCTTCGAAGGATGAATGTGTATCAGCATAAATTATTGCACTCTTTTGGTAACTAACAAAATGTTTTAGATGTTACAGGATGATTTTATATTTAATATTTTAATTGAAGGACTTACTCCTTATTCTTAAATAACATTTCAGCCTGTTTGATTAGCACTTGATCCACATGCACAGGATTATCCTTGCAATATTGCTTAGCTAATTCGAACTCTCCTTTGTCCACGTATACCTATAAAATAATTGCCATATAATGCTAAAGAATATTTTTAAATAAGTAATAATGATAAAACGCAAGTATTACCTGCCAGACGTTTCTATCCTCTTTGATCACTTTGTATTTAAATACAGTCCTCTCGCTGTAGGCCCAAATGGATCCAGTCATTGGGTCTTTTGTGATATTAACCAATTTTCCAAATGCCTATAAAATGTATCAAGTAATGTCGCGTCTAATGTCCGTTTTTTTTCTTGATATAAATACTTGTTATACATACATCATTATAAATGTCTTCAAAGATGAGATCCTGATTAAGAAGCGAGATGCCTTTAACATGATCAGTATACAACAATAGTGCATGAAATTCTGTCAAAATAAACGAAAGAGGAGCCAATCTTGTTTTCGACGTTCCACTTCCCAATAAACTAGTTTCAGGACATAGTAGCATCTGCTGATTTACTAATGCATTCTCAGGCTCGACCTTGGGATCCACCTAGAATATCCAATGATTTTATGTAAGTCGATGCATCTTTAAAAATACCATATCAGTCTTTATGATTCTGATAAAAATTACATCAAACAGTCACCTGAGCATATAGTATTCCAGTCTCCGTAAGCCATCCAAAAGATTTTGGAAAAGCTCTTGGACCAGGATAAAAAAACTGCATTTTAGAATACGGCAATGAACTTTCTAATTGATTGAAACGTTCTGGAATAGATTTTTCGATGTGTATACTTAAATCTCACTATATATCTATATTTAATTGTGCACCGTTTACCTTTCATGTTTAAATATTTACTGAATATTTGTTGCAGCAATGGCTTCTCATCTGAACTGGATACCGATCCAATATATTGGTATATTCGTATGAGTGTTGTCACAATGATTACGTATTTATCACTATCTGGTATCTTATGAAATTCCAAACCGGTAATCGGAGGTTTACTGGCTTTACCAATATCGAATACCTAGTAATATGATTATGATTAATTAATTATGTCACTTGTGAAATAATATTAATAAACGATTCCATTCAATGATGTTTGCAGGAGGGAAATGAGTTTTAACTTACCAATCCTTCTACCTCTTTAGTACCATAAAGAGGCAGATAATTTGGGAGCTTGGGAATGAATGCATAGAAGGTTCAGCATGAGAGTTAATCCTTAATTGTTAGAATCTTATTATTACTGTTTAATTAAACACACCTGTCTCCAATATTGTTCCAGACTAGTATTAAATATTTTATCACCATCCAGACCAATTTCTGTTTCGAAAATAAGACCCTTCGATGTGCCCAGTAAAATGGGAGCCGATGTGACTTCGGATGTGTTACCAAAATTCCATCCCACTGCTGTGATTTCGTGACCTCTAAACTTTCCCGCCTATTTAACAATTAGGAAACTATTATTTTAGTTCAATGCAACTGGTTTTTTTAGTAAGAATATACCTGTTTTAATTTGGTTGTTTTTCTGTGCAGGTAAAATAATTCTGCTGGTGGATTGTCATTGTGCTTTGGAACCAGTGCGAGCAGCAAATGATAGCCCAGAGGATCCAAAAATAAGCTTGACAGCTTCATATTTGTAACATATTTTGAAATATCGATTTCTATGGTTAAAATAGGATGATTACCATTAAATATCACTATCGTAATATTGGTATGGCAAAAATGAAGTATATTATCGAGTACCTTCTGGTTTGTCAGGATGCTTCATATCAATTCTTAATAGAATATTATTGGACATTGCTATGACAATCATATTACTACTAACAGAGAGATGCGTGATCTTATCTGGTGGCAAGAAATTGACTTTCTGTTTTGTGAATATTGGTCCGTCCTCCCTCATTTTCATTTGAATGAAGCCTGTACTGGTCTATAATAAAAGATTATACATAAAATAAACAAGTACATCACAAAACAGATGCATTGCATGACATATGCATAAAAATTACATACAATATCAGGTCTGATTGGAGGTGATGCTACTTGTTTAGACCTTTGAGAAGCTTGTTCGTATTGATCAAATATCGATGTCATTATAGCCTGTTTTGGAAAACCAATCTATAAACAAAATATATGAACATTATTTCAATAATGTTCAAGTAAAATTCTATAGCAAACATATTGCCTACTAGTATTTACTCCATTATATTTGAACAAACTAAACTACTTGTCAGTCATTTAGCACTTAATAAATTAATCTGTACCTTTAAATGTCGAATAGAATCAAGAAGTCAGTCCTAAAATGTAATAAAAAATGGGCTTTAAAGGAAGTATTACTCTATTGACATTTCATTAATTGGCATAAATCACTGACGGACACGTTAGACAAGGATGAATCATTGAATACACGTGAATATAGATGAGGATCAAAAGTATCGAATCAAAATTATGTTTTGCGAAACGCATAAGCTTTGTAATGTTGGCAGCCCTTGTGGAGGATGCTTTTTTTTTATGCAGACGAAATAATGTAGATAATAGAATACATAAAAGTATCTTGAATATCTTGCAGTATCTCGTGTTTAAGCGTGGAGCGGCAGCAAGTGCATGTTGCATTTTTACCTTATTTAACAAATTTTAAGCTGCAAAAATATAGTTAATTCATATTAAATGTCAGAAGCAAGTGCAATGGAAAATAATAGTGATCCAGTAATTAAAGAAGTAAGTGGCAATATTTATTTACATTGTTTAACGTGGAAACGTCGAAAACGAAATAATCCTAGGTTATTATCCGTAGGTTAAGAATACCATTTTTTAGACAAATTTTTATTGTAATATGTCATTTGGTTAGTTCTGTCTTATATAATTATTCTTAGATTTTTATTCGTTTCAGTAAATTTCCATATAAATTTATTTGTAGTATAACTAATGTTTGAAATTGCATCATGAATAACAATTGTTTATAATTTATAATGCCCTTTGTATGTTCTTCTAGATACCAGTATATCTGTCCAAAACATTAGCGGAGAAGTTATTTATTTTTCAATATCCAGTACGGCCAGCTGGTGAGGGATACGATAATGCTATATTCTTAAAATCCTCTATAAAACCTGAAAACCAAGAAGTCTGTCTCGAAGTGGCCGTTGACACACATAGTGTTAATTATGATCACAGTAAAGGAGAACAGATTGCTATCAATGTTGATGGATCCTCAAAAAATGGTACAGAAGAAGAAGAAAAATTATTTGATAGGTAATTCATATTTATCGTATTTACTTTATATGTATATTTCTTGCTCCACTTTGTGTCTCTATCTTTATGTGAGAAATATGCTTACAGCAATCTCATGGACAAAACAGTCTTAGAATCCTCCAGAGCTTTACCCGACTGTTCAAATTATGCAGTGGGTGTGTTTCAAGATGGAGATTTACATATTACACCATTAAAAGGTGTCGTTCAATTACGACCACAGTTTAATTATTTAGACAAAAGTGATAAACGTGCCAAGGAAGAGGCTAAAAATACTGGTGAAGGTATAAATTATACACTTGCATTGCTATATTAATTTTCCAGATATTAATGTTCTTAATTCTGTAATATGCAGAAGTCGTTGAAGAGAAAGAACCAGCCAAACAAGTAAACGTAACGTTTGCACGCCAAGAACCAGAATATTTAAAAAAAATGCGGGAGCAATCATTTCAACATCAGACAAAGAAAAGTTCAGAAGAACAGTGGATCAATACAAATTATATACCAGCCAATAACCCCCAGGCCGAGGTAAAAATCTTTAACATTCTATAATTGAATTCATGTGATCGTACAAATATTGTACATAGCATTTATCACACCATTTTTATTAAAATTATTATATTCTCAGCTGACCCGCCTAGAAATGTTATGTTCTAATACTGAAGAATCTGTGCACACTCTGAATATGAGTTCTCAGGACTACCTGGGTCTTCTTGCCCCTCCAGCAAAGGAGGAAGAATATTCCAAAGCAAATATTTCAAATCATGGAACATCCCTCAATTATATTAGAACATTACCACTCTTGGATCAAGTTCGAATTCTAATGAAAGATGGTAAGTTTACCTAATAAAAACGATTGCCTGGGCATACCTAATAAATATTTTATTTTCTAGCAAAGGTCATGTCGTTCCTACAACTACGGAGTCTTGTAGCACAAGATCAGGAGTCCACTGCAATACTAAAGTATCTTCAACAGGTGGCTGTACTGGTGCAAGGTAACTGGGTCGTAAATAGTGAACTTATTTATCCTAAAGACACTATATCCTCGCACAGTGGCATCCCAGCTGATCTCATGTGTAGATCAAGAGATTACATTGTACGTATTACAATAAAATGCAAGATAAACATAAGTAATCTAAAAATCATATGAGTAAAATAAAACTAATTTTATATTTTAATTTCGTTAAGTTATTATCATTTACGGAGCATGAGTACATCGATAGACGTGCTATATCATCAGTGATAAAATTGCCATCGGAAGAAATTCGTGAGATATTTACAAATTTAGCAAAGCATCAACCAAAAAAAGGTTGGCATTTGATATTACCACCGAACGAAGATTTCGTAGAAAGGTAATACATTAACATAACAACAATAGCACCGCGTGATACATACGATAAAATTTTATCATCCCACTAGATACCCAGAAATAGTTCAACGACAAGAGATGTTCTGGGAAGCCAAGAGAAAGCATTTACGTGAAGTTATGAAAGCACAGAATCCGGCACCACAGCGCCAAAGACGGAAGTCGAACAGAGAATCCATTGGGTCAGAAAATGAGGAAAGAAACGTTGGTCGAGGTCGAAAAACTTTAAGGGATTCCTCAGTGTCTGACAATGACAGCGCGACAGAACCTGTCAAACACAAGAAAAGCAACAGGTCTAGAAAAGTGTCAGAAACAACGTGACCAATACCGGCGCATAGGTAAATTATGTAATTCAAGATGGTGTCGATTATTAATATATTCCTAACGTTTTATTCGACGTCGCCACCGTATTTCCTCGAGTCGAGCCTCTCTTATGAACACTGCCACATTAAAAATTCATCAATTGAAATAAATTAAGAATTTAGAACCGGATTTTATAACAATTAATCAGCAGGGATTCCTAACTTAAAAAATGAATTTTCATATGGCGTACCTATACCTCTCAATACTGATACTATCTGCAGAAACAAAATGTCCCGTATGAATACAATCACGCGTGATTCATAATTTATCATTGACTGAACTCGTTCCATGTATAATAATGACCGCTGAACGTAAGTGTTAACGCGCAAGTCGTGTTGACTCACGATAAAAAAGAAAATGAGAAAGCTGATTATGGTTTTTGCCATTAACGCTGCGAAGAACACTGTATAAACTAAATTTATTACTTTATACATATATACTATA
Organism: Syrista parreyssii; assembly: GCA_030142615.1. Classification (NCBI taxonomy): domain Eukaryota; kingdom Metazoa; phylum Arthropoda; class Insecta; order Hymenoptera; family Cephidae; genus Syrista; species Syrista parreyssii. The sequence continues at coordinate 145,277 of JARQTG010000278.1, forward strand.
TGCTACTGTATTTATTATTATTAATAGTGTTATTAGATATAATATGCGAACTGTAAATATTTATAGGAAGACCCATAACCCCTTATCATGAATGTTAACATTTTTTTTATTGAAATATAAAAAGAAGAGACTAGACTTGCATTTGTAATCTTACAAAGAATGACGAGCGAATGAGTATTTGCTGAAGATACTAGCAGATAAACGAACTGATAACAATTCCGCAACAAAGACGATAATAGAAAAACTATATCCGGCAATGGCCAAGATGATGATTCCTCGAAGATTTATATGATCTTCTCGAACCCCATGGTTGTCTTTGACATCTTTCCACCTATCTGACTTCATCGCCGCTTCACCAATAAAATCTATAAAAAACTTTGTCAAAAAGCCACCCTCAAATAATCTTATAACCACCCGATAAAATAGATCCGCAAAAGGAGAACCTCTAACGAAACAAAAATTCTTATATCCAGTCCAGATCGACTCTTGCAGGATGCCAATCGTGTGTTCGCCACTCTCGGTTGTAATGGCAAGAATAAAATCAGTCATGGTTGCAAGAGCGACGCAAGAGACGTTCCTGTACTTTACTAATATATTAGCACAATTTAATGGATCCTCTGAGTATATAACTTTTTTCACAAGATTGTATCTCGTACCATCAGTCGTATCTTGACCGAGTGTAATGCCAACATAATTTCGTGTCATCATCAACTTCAAGTTTGATTCGTCCAAATCCTTTAATGATGATATCTGCTGCACTTTAGTACCCACTATGAAACCGTTTGTCAAGGTACTTAGTAACAAGCTACTAGCAACCACAGAGAAAAGAGCTATGGATGCAAAGACAACTCTATCCGAGTTGTGTATTGGCATTTTTCTAATTGGCATTGATATCAGGACGGAGAAAATACGAAACGGATGCCAAGCAGAGTGGGAAAATTTAAAAATTACTGAGCACAGACATATAAGAAGCAACAATACTGCACAGAATAACATTATCGAAATGTGCTTTAAATTCACGGATACTGATTCGTTCAATCGCAGTGGTACCAGGACGCGTATACCCTCTGCATAATATAATGGTACCAATTGCATGAAATTATGAAAGTTAGCATCAGTAAGGACTCCAGTGTTTAGCATTAAATCGATCTTCCTCTCTGCAAAGTCACTTAAGATACCAGTCATCGATCCATTCGGTAGTATCATACCGAATTCAGTACTGCAGTTTACCATTTCCTCAAAAGTGAAGTTCCTTGCTTTGCTAATCGACCCTATCAATTTCATTAGATATCCGTTTAACTTGGCGGTGCGATAGGATGAATTTTTTTTAGCTTCTACATGCGGCCAATCACTGATTTGATTCACTTTAATAGGATATCCGTACAGGTTGTACAGGTTCACATGAAAGCAATTGATTTCTGTACTATATGACTTCTTTGAATATACGTGCCTGAAGGGATCATACGTGTGAAGATTCAAAGATGGTTGACAATCCTTTGAATTCAGACATCCTGAATGCTCTAACAGTACTGTCCAAAACATCTTCTTATCACAGAATCTTTTTAACAGGTATTCCAGGTTCTGGCTACTCGTTCTGCTGAGAAGGACGAAGAGAAGCTTGGGTGTTGCATACCAAACCAGGAACTTCTCCATGTTGGTGATCAGGTCATCGATTGTTTGTAAATCTGGAGCTTCCTCGGTGACGTGGATGTATATCATTAATGTTCTATACAATTTAGTATACGATTGTCTAAGGACGTTACCCTCGTAGAAGTATTTATACCCGTGCATAATTGGTAGTCGAAATTCTGGTCTGTCCGATTCACTGTTCAACTGAGTACCGTTTTGTATCATAGGTACAAATTTCATTTTGCTAATTCTGGGATCATCAAGACTGATGTGCATCATCGGGATCATATTAGACACTTGCTGAATTATATTATCCAGGACGGACACATCAAAGGATACCATGTAATTGTCTCTTGAGAGAAATAGGACCTCTGAAGCATTTGACTTATTTGCCAATTCCTTGATGACTTCACTCAGACCTGGATCATCCTGCGATACAAGTAGACGATTAGTGGATACTTGAAATATTTGAAGTATTGTAAAGATGGACTTCAGAATCCTTCTAACGTTTAGCTTCATCTTCTTGACTTGAGTATCTTTTGTGAAATTATTCACAGTAGACATCACTTTGGTTTATATAAGGTGTACATTTATCTAGAAGTCAATAAATTATATATTAATCTCAATTTATATAACGTGCTCTATGCATTATTATGACCATAAACGGTCAGCCGTATTTATCATTAAGCAAATGATGTATCAGTCCTTGTTACCTGATATTATAGTATTTGAAAATGATTTGACTAGAGTAACAATAATTGTGATGGATTCAAATATACTATTATGGTGAACTACTCGAGTAACACTTAAGTAATAAGCTAAATTGAACTTCATTGCATAATATTTTAAGAATGGATTGTCGTTCCAGTATGATTAGTCTAATTGGAACATACTTGTTGAACTAATCAGAGTACTTTCAAACATTGTGTTAGTATAAAGCATGATACGATATAACAAATAAATTATTATATTAAATAATAAATGGTCGCAGAACTCTTGAGTTTTGTTACATGAAACAGCATGCAATGATTTTATTGTTTAAACAACAAGTGTCCAACTGCCATAAGAAAAATCTATTAGTGTAACAAGAGAAGCATTGAATAAGTTCATTAGTTGAATATAGCATAGTAACATAGGTATATAAAAAAAGTATGCATACAGCAAGTCTATAATCTGCTACAAATTTAAAAAAGGATTATGTCACCATAGCAACGGTCATAACGTGTATTGATCAAACTTTACTTTCAAATTCTATTCTATATCACTTAGCTCTGTTTGACAGACCAGAAGTATATAGAGGATGAATATGATTATTAAAAATTGTAATAATATTATCAGGGTGGTATAACTGTACATCATTGAATTCTTATCATCATGTGCGACAAAGAAGAAAGAAATCCTCCATCCCCAAGTTCAGTGCAATCATCACACCGGCCAAGATTTTCAATGGATTCATCTGAGAACATAGACAAAATGGAAGACAAGGATAATTCAAAAGAAAATAAACCATTGTCGCAAGATATACCAGTGATTCTTGATCCGGATGATCCATTGATGAAAAGATTTCAAGATGCGCTCAAGGCACACCTCACACGTGTCAATGACAAACTTAATCAAGAGATACTCGAACTTGTATGTACATTTTTACATGGCAATGATCTATTTAGTATATTACATAATGAAATATTAAAACATACAATGTGTGCCAATTGAAATGCAAGTTAGATCATAAGATTGAACATTTATATATGTAACAAATATAGAGAAAATGTTGAAGTATTAAATACAGTAATAATCATATATATTCTAGGAAGCTACCTTGAAGGTGGAGGAAAAGAATCGAGAGACCAAGGGACTGACACTGTACAATGCACAGCAAGAACTTGTACGCCAGGAAGCTGCGATTGGGAAGTATGAAAAGACTCTGTCGGAAATAATAATACTACGCGAGGAGAGGGAAGAAGAATTAAAGAAGGCAAAGGAGTTGCACAAGGAAACGAGTGAGAAATTGCGAGACGAAAGGACACGAGAGGAGAAATTAAATTGTGAAATTGAAAGTCTCACGTCACTCCAAAAGCAATTTGCTGAGTGGGAAAAGGAATTGGCTAACAATTTGATAATCTGTCAAAGAATGTCGGAGAAGGATGCTATTATACAACGGGAACTTATTCGCGACAAGCAGCGAGAGGATTATATAATGTTCAAATTAATGCAAGAAGTCTGGAGGGTGGAGAACGAGATTAAAAGTCTTGACGAGCAATTGCAGTTGAAAGAGAAAGAGAAGATGGCAGCCAGACAAACTATTTCAGATGCCCATGCTGATCTGGATGCTGTGCAAAGAGAACACAAGAATTTATTTGCAACGTGGAACAGTGTGATAATTAGTATTGGTCAGAGGGATCAAGTTAATCAAGAATTAAATGAAGAGAGACGGTGAGAATGATAGTTAAAAAAATGATCTTGAGCATTTTTGTAATCAATTATAATTTGTCATTGGGGGAGGTAGTGAAGTCTTTGGTTATTTTTCTTATTTTTGTCTCTGTAGAAAGATACGAGAATCCTTCTGCACTCTACAAGCACAGATAGAGAAACTCAAGAAGGACACTGGCAAGGAAATGGAAAACAATGAGAGACTCACTTTGTTGCAGTCCCGAGTCGAAGAAGACATACAACACCTGGCCAGGACAATTTCTATGGAAAAGGATAAGCTTGATAATTTGGAGTCACAACTTATAAGAACAACGAGACTCGTGGAGCAAACACAGGCAGAGTATGATGCTGCAGTAGAAGTACGTAGTGTATTTTGAGAAAAATGAAAAGAATGAACTGATATTAATCATTGAAAGTTGGCATTCTTTTTTCTCTTGTTAATTTCATATGGACAATTTATGTAATACTGAAAAATCATCTACTTCAGAAATATCAGCAATACGTAAACGATGAGAAGCTCATTGACAAGGAACTGGATAAATTAGCTAGAGAAAAGGTCATACTTGAGGATGAAATTATTGCAAAACTTGGGGAAAAGATTATTAATGACAAAGCGGCGCGGCATTTGAATAAATTGTTGCGCGACGCCAAGGAAACAATAAGAGAACAGGAATTGATGGTCGTGCAGTCAGAAAATGCTTATGCTAAAGCCATGTTAGAAACGGAGAGGCTCAATACGATAATTTCAAATGCAAAAATTGACCTGGACGAAATTGCTAAAGACAACGTTGCTACTGAAAGAGAGATTGATAAGATGACTGCAGAGATAAAGAGATGTGACGTCGTTATTACCAAAAAACAAAGAAAGATTGCTTTCTTGAACAAGAAAATAGAAGAGGTCGTTTGAAGCTAATGAATTTTACTAAAGCTGTCTAGTCGAAGTAATTTTATTAATTTTCAAGAAACTTTTATTTTTTAGGCTTTAGCAGCAACTGGCGGAGAAGAAATCAGCCCGTTGGATTTAAAAATAATGACATTGGAAAAAAACATAGACGAGCTTGAACAAAAGAATCAGAAATCTCAAAATTTCTGGCTCAGACAAGAAGGATACATTGTTACGCTCAGCCAGCAGAGAAACATGCAATTGCAAGAGATTAATCTATTGAACAAACAAATAACAATTATGGAGCAAAAGAACTTAAAACTTGAGCATGAATTGGAGAAGCAAAAGAAAGAAGAAGCGAATATGAACAGAACAATAAATTTGTTTCAGCAAAAATTATTACAAATCAATAGTAGGCTGGCTTCGCAGAAAGAATTAAAAAATGAATTGGAGGATAAGAATTGCTTGATTAAAAATGAATACATGAAATCCCTTCAGGATGCCGAGATGGATATTATAAGATTACAAAATCAGCTTAAGGATTTAGAGAATGAAAAGATCATGTTAAAAGATCAACTGAATGCTTTGCAGCGTGAGAGCCTTTCTTGGGAGAAAAAGGTGACGAACAATATCAAAATTATTTTTTCACCACAATGAACTCAGTTTCAATTAGGAAATTCTTAATTAGGTAAACTTGGCATGTGAAGCCAGTAAAAGTTTGAAAAATGAACGAGCAGCTGGGGGAGACGTGGCAGTGATGAAGAGTGAAATTCACAAAATGGAAATGCGTCTATTACATTTGAAAAAAGTCCAAGAAAAGTTGATCCAAGATATGGAATTCTGTGTAGCTAGAAGAGATGTAATAGTTGACGGGGTGGTGGCAAAACAAAAAAGAAATCCAAAGAGTGAACAATACCAAAAAACAGTCTTCAGGAAACGAATGGATGATCAAAGATTAAAAATTAAGCAACTTACAAAGGTACCAAAGATTATTGAGTTATTAATAATAATTACTACTAATCAATTATTGCAGGAGCTGAAACAAATAGATAATAAGATATTGGCGTTGGAGAAACAACAAAAAGAAATGCTAGAGAAATTGAACGAGGGTCAAAAGGCATTACGGGAAATAGAAGATGTCATTCCCGATATAGATAAGCAAATTATGGAAGCTGAACTGATAAAGCATCACGTAAGTGCAGAATTTATTGTCTAATTGTAAGAGCGAAGGTACATTAACTCTTGAAAGAAATAGTCCCACCTTTAATTAGCTAGAATGGTTCATCCGAATAATGCCGGAATTGCACTACATATTTCTTAGGAAATAATTCATAGTTATGACATTAATAAATTATCAGTATTAAAGTTACAATCTTTGGTCAAAAATGAGAAATGAATTAATATATCAGAATATAAATAAAAATTTGAAAGTAATATATATCTTAATTTTACAGAATCTAGAATCTCTCATACGTAAACAGCACAAAGTCAAAATGCTTCAAAATGTGAAAGATGGTCGTTATAAAATGCTTTTTAAGTCAGAATCTGCATTAAATGAAGAGCTGCAGAAACAACGGATTATGAATTTCGAGTTGAAGGCAATTATGGAACAAACGAAACAAGATTTTCCTTTGCTAAAAGACAGCATTCGTGCAATTCTTCTAACATTGGAGATGCCCTGAATTGGGTGATGAAACATAGCTCCTTGAGCATCTTTTTTTTCCCTTAAGTTTAAACCCTAATGCATTTAGTTTACATGTAACAGTTACATCGTTGAAAAAATGCATTTTTATGTAAAAAACAGTAACAGCTTGTAATTTAACATATACTCTACATACAAGTCTGTATTTTTATATTTTTGATTGGCAATATACTATATTCTCTCTTTACAAACATGTGTCGATGGATCATGTGAAACATTTGTACCATGGGATTCGTACAAATATTATATTTCTGTTTTACTTCCTTATATCAGGGAATCATTTAAATGTATCAATTCAGAAATCTCATTTCCACACACAAAAAACTTCAATAAATTGAAGTACTGGTTGTCATTTTAATCATTCTATGTAATAAAATTTATATACATACTAACTATTCCAGCCACTTTACTATGTGATAGTTCTTCTTTCCAACACGAATCAATGTTAAGTTATTTGGTAATATGTGAATGCCAGGAGTGATGACTTCATTTATATTGGTAATTTTTTGTTGATTTATAGAGAAACCACCAGCTGTCATAATCCTCATAGCATCTTTATCGGTTTTGAAACAATTTGCCTTCATCGCAAGATCATAAGCTGTAATGCCAGGTTCTGGTAGGATTTCTACTACAGGTGCTCCATCAAAGATTTGAATTAAATCATTCGCAGTGATCTTTGCTAATGATTCAATGGAATTATCATACAGAGCAGCTGTGGTACGTTGTGCTGCCTCAAGGCCATCCTCTGAAGAAGTACATACAAGAAAGATCGGTATATATTTAAAGTGATATGTCTAAACAAGCGTGGAGTAATGAATACTGACCTCCGTGTACAAGCAAAGTTACTTGTTCCGCAAGTATTCTTTGCGCGTTTCGTTTTTCAGGATGTTGTACATGCTTTTGCATGAGATCTTTAATTTCGCCAAGGCTCAAAAATGTAAAGAACTTCAGTAATTGTTCCACATCAGCATCCTTACTTCTTATGAAAAACTGATAAAGCTGGAAGCTTGAGGATTTATGTTCAGAGAGCCATACAGCATTTCCAAGAGATTTACCAAATTTCTGACCCCCTTCAGCAGTAATAAGTGGTAGTGTGAGACCATAAATCTTTTCACGAGTTGATCTGAATATTAGATCATGGCCAGAGTTTATATTTCCCATTTGATCATTACCACCAATTTGAAAGCGACAATTATACTTTTTTAGTAAATGTAACCAATCGTAAGCTTGAAATACTTGGTAAGTAAATTCTGTAAAGCTCATTCCACTATCAGAGTTCAATCGGGACTGAACAGAGGATCGACTTAGCATTGAACCAAGTCTGAACCATTTTCCTACAGTTTTCACAAAGTCAATGACATTCAAATTTGAATACCACTCCATATTATTCACAAATAACACGGGTTTTAGTTTGTGTTGTTTATCATTCCATAGAAACTTTTTATGATTTTCAAACAGTGTTTCTATGTTATTCCTAATACTTCTAACATTGTCTTCCACTAACAGTTTGTTCATTTCAGCACGTTCTGACAAGCGATGGCTAGGATCTCCTATAAGTCCAGTTGCCCCACCTATTAAAGCAATTACTTGATGTCCAGACCGTTGCCAATGTAAAAGATTCATGAGAACTAATAGATTTCCAACATGTAGACTGTCTGCAGTAGGATCGAATCCAGCATAAACACATTGTGGTGATTTATTCAAAAGATCAACAATCTCCTGTCTGAAAATAAGAATGCATCGAATTGAGCTTTTCGAAATAAGATTATTATACTGGGAACAACAGCGAAAGAGATATTTGAGAATCAACATTCGTGACAGCAAAGAAGCTAAAAATGTTTATGGTCACTTACGCACTCGTATCAGGGAACATGTCTTGAAACATTCCACGTTCATACAATTTCAAAATATTCCTATTTGCATAAGATCTACATGGTCCATAAAAAATAGCCTTGCCGGTAGAACATAACCTAACCAAGTATTTTGCATTCATCCTGCTGTACATACTATATAACAATGCGTCAGACGTATTGTGAACAGCTTAAACTTCTCCGATAGGACGTCCACGTAATTAGACGATATTAAACGTATTTACATTCATAAAAATCAAATAACTTTCAACCTATTCGTCATAATAAACCTAATAATCATTCCAACAGTCTCCAATATAATCACGTTGGTTTCAGTTAGACTGCTAGTGAACTTCGCTATGTTGCATCGTGCTTTTCCTACAAACCTCATTTTTGCACTACGTTATTCAGGATACTATCCATCACAATAAACATAATGTATAGAAAATTGGAAAAAATATATCGTGTTACATAGAACAATAAATTTCATACGAGAATTACAATAATACGTAAGCTAATAAAATTTACGTAATGAATTACTGGAATTGAATGATAAGTTCATAGAAGAATATGGAGAAATCCGGATTTTTGTGGCTGATACTAAATTGTATACAGTTATTCCTAGGATTTATAGACCACACTTAAATTTGTTGTATCTCATATTGTTACTTGTACTACTAAGGCATTCAATACTTTCTAATATTGCTTATATATTTTTTCAGAGTCCCTCTGCACAAAATATTCTTTATATAATAACCCTAATTTCTAAAAATCACATCTATCTTCTTTGGATTGATTTTCAAAATGTCCTGACCTTAAATATTAATGTTACATTTTGGGATTCTAAGTAGTCGATCGTAATCTCCCAAAGAAGTGATATCTAGTAATGTAAAAATGAAATAAAAAGAAATGTTAAAAAACTGTAAAAAAGACTTTCAAAAATCCAAAAGTGCCATGATTTAATTAGGTTTGACTAGCGCAGTCTAATTCATAGAAAATTGTCGACGTTTCCAAAATGTAGAAATGAATGTAAAGATTTTAATATAACATGACGAACCTTAATCTTTAGGGTTACAAAAAGAGGAATTCATGATAATTAATCATTATCACACGAAAAAGGAACTGCGGTTCTGGGTATTGAAAATTGGGATTTCGCGGGGAACGATTGTTAAAGGGGCAATGCGTGCGTGAGTGGAAGGGCACGTAAGCAGTATTTCTGTTGACTCGTGCAGTTCCGGTTTAGCGCAGCAGAGAAACAGAGCACGGGGGCCGCATGCAGACAAGCGATATGCGTGTGCAGTGCACAGAGAAATACCGCGAATAATTATTTTTTTAAGCCCGTCCCAATCGTTCTCGCGATTAGTTCGCGATCCTGCAAGTGTTCCCGTGCGCTTTGTGTGTTATACCGTGCAGAGGTACTGTCTGGGTGTGCCGAAACAGTGATAAATATGGCGAACAGCGTAGCACCGGACTCGTGGGAACAACAGGCGGACAGTGGAGAGACCGTAGCTGCCTCTACCGTCGCATCAATTCAGGACAAGTCCCTCGAGAGCAAATTTTCAACCCTCAACGTTAACGCAGCGGAATTTGTGCCTTCATTCTGCATAAACTCATCGCCGCAGAACAGTTCTACTGGCGACAGCCCCAGCGCCGCGGCTGCTACAACAGCCGTAAATACTGCAGCCACCTCCGTACCACCAGAAATACCCCATCACGGTCAGTCCTAGAAAATAATTATGAACCCCTAGTCGATTATGCTGACTTCACCAGCTTTCGTAAATAACCTCCAGGTTCTCCTGTAGGTATTGTAATCAGTCTCGATGAGCGTCGTTCCAGAACACGTTTCAAAGTATCTTTCGACGTCTTTCTGGAAATCTTGAGACTATGATCAGTTATCGTCGTTGCTTCCTGGTGAACGTCGACGTTTACTGCATGGAAGGTGCCTGATACTGTGCTACCCTCCGCTTTCCGCGAGTTCACACCGGTTTTCCCCCACCTTTGCAGGACTTTCGCGAAATCGCACCGTTACCGTAGCCGCTCTCCTATAATCTGCTCCGATCGCTTTACTCTTATTTCGATGATTTCTTTGATATACCTTACTGTCTTACATTCTTTCTAAGGTGTCTAAGGGTCAATAGAGATTATTGCCGTTTGTAAGATAAGTGCATTTCCTACTCTTCACATTAATGAAGTCACGATTGAACTCAGCCGATGGGGTAGGCGCGAAAAGACACGTGAAACTTTTACAGTTGCAAAATTTTCTGGAGAATTTTGACTATCGTCGCAATTCTCTTCTTGTTTTGTACTTTATTGTTGATTAACATGTTTAATACATTGTTTACCTCTCGTTTTTATCTGGATTCACCTCCTCTATTTCCATAGGACGCGATGCAAGAAATGGTTTGGAGTACAATATGTTTTGATATTCTTTGTTCTTTTTGAAACTGGATAATTTCGTTATATAAAAATGTATAATAAAGTTCATGAGAACATTTTAATATTTTCTATGCTTTTTAATAGATTATAACTAATATTTTTGTTGCTGGATTTTCTCAATTAGTACAATTTATATGTTATTCTTAATGTAAGAGTAATTTGTAGAATGTATATGAACATAACCTCTTAATGTTATCTGATTCATCTATGATGCATAAAATGTTTATCAATTGTTTGTGAACTATATATTTCATTTGTTTTATTAGGAGCCAGTGCCCCGGCAGTCCCTCCTGATCCTGTGGGCAGTCGAGTTGAGGAGCCACCTGCCGGAGGAGGGGCACCACCACCTCCTGCAATAAATACTGATCCATCGAGTGTCAGTCCTGAACATCAGCCAGCAGATTCGTGGGAAGAAGCGGCTGTTGATGGTGATCCCCTTCTAACTCCTGAAAATGAAGAGGTGAAAAAAGTTTAAACCAGATCTATAGGGAAATTCATTAAAAATGTTAAACGAATAAGTTAGATTATTTAATACATAAAATGTTATTGCAGGCTGACAATGACGAAGATGAAGAAGCAGTTATTAAGGTGCCCAAAAAGAAAATGGTTAAAGTGACGGAAGACACTAAGAGCAAAAAGGAACACGTTAACGTTGTTTTCATTGGTCACGTAGGTAAGTTAAAAAACAACAACAAAAACACAACGCTTCTACTCTATAAAAACCTGACACAATTGTTGACACTAGCAGGTTAAAAATATTTACATGTGTTCGTATGAAAAATTGCTGCTACGATCATGGTATTGTAAATGGAAGTTAGACACATATATTCTCTCTATTTAAATAAAATGCTGAGGCTTGTTAAACAATGTCAAAATGCATGATGAACCATATGATAATATAATTACCGTGAACACGCCTCAGCTGTGAAAACGTCTCCAAAATTTCCGCGCTCTACCAGACTGATTCCCAAAGATCGGATAGAAGGCAAACCAGCTCGATCCGGTGCTAACTAGCTGCTCACCTTCATACCTTTACAGGCCTGGTTAAATCAGTAGCCAAACAGAATTGAACTGATACAAAAAAAGACGAACCAAGCCAGTGACTATCTCACGTTGTAATCAAACCTTTTTTTAATTTTTCTAATAAAAATTGCACTTTTAATTATAAACTATTAGACAAAAAAAGTCGATTACTTATACATCGGATAAAAATATAAGATCTCATAGAAGTACAAGCATCCACGTAATTCATACGGCACTTTGTTTATAGATGCCGGAAAGTCAACTATTGGTGGCCAAATCATGGCTCTTACGGGGATGGTGGACAAAAGAACACTAGAAAAATATGAAAGAGAAGCGAAGGAGAGGAGCAGAGAAACGTGGTATCTCAGTTGGGCTCTCGACACCAATCAAGAGGAACGAGAAAAGGGAAAGACTGTGGAAGTTGGTCGGGCGTACTTCGAGACGGACAGAAAACACTTCACGATCTTGGACGCACCTGGACATAAGAGTTTTGTACCGAATATGATTGGTGGAGCGGCGCAGGCTGATCTTGCGGTTTTGGTTATCTCAGCGCGGAAGGGAGAATTCGAAACGGGTTTTGATAGAGGCGGCCAAACGAGAGAGCACGCTATGCTTGCCAAAACAGCGGGCGTTAAGCACTTGGTCGTATTAGTTAATAAGATGGACGATCCAACCGTGGAATGGGACGAAGGAAGGTACAACGAATGCAGGTAAGTTGATCAGAATACAAAAATATTAGTACTCCACATTATTTTAATAATCTCAATTGTTATTCTATTAATCTTTCAGAGATAAAATATTACCGTATCTCCGTAAGTTAGGATTCAATCCGGCAAAAGATCTTACCTTTATGCCAGTTTCGGGACAGTTGGGTATTGGCTTGAAAGATGCAATTCCTGAAAATCTTTGCACCTGGTACAAGGGTCCTCCATTCATACCTTTCATCGACTCGTTGCCATCTCTCAATCGTAAAAGTAATGGTCCGTTCATTATGCCGATTGTCGATAAATATAAGGATATGGGAACGGTAGTCATGGGAAAGGTCGAGGCTGGGGAAGCCAAGAAGAGTCAATCTTTACTCGTCATGCCCAACAGGGTAAGAAGATATAAAAATCTGTTTAACACCATAACAATTTCACATGTATTAAATATATAATATATATTTACACAGACGGCAGTAACCGTCGATCAACTGTGGTCGGACGATGAGGAAGTGACATCGGTTGGACCTGGTGAAAATGTCAAAATCAAATTGAAAGGCATTGAGGAAGAGGACGTAAGTCCTGGTTTTGTTCTATGCGACAGCAACAATCCTATTAAGACCGGCAAAGTCTTTGACGCGCAAGTCGTTATCCTCGAACACAAGAGTATCATTTGTGCGGGTTACAGTGCGGTGATGCATATTCACTGCGCCGCCGAGGAGGTCACTGTTAAAGCACTAATATGTCTTGTGGACAAGAAAACTGGTGATAAGAGTCGGACGCGGCCAAGGTTCGTCAAACAGGATCAAGTGGCGATCATGAGAATCGAATGTGCAGGAGTCATTTGCCTTGAACGCTTCAAATTGTTTCCGCAGATGGGACGGTTCACTCTCAGGGACGAAAGTGAGTAATCAGCCATCATAGCCAATCGAGTCATTTCCAGGATACAGTTACTAAACTTATCGATCAGTAACAGCAATATAAACTTTCCTATCATAAACACTTCTTTTACCCCCGTTGAGTAATACGAGAATCCATATATGCATTCAACGAATCTCATCATGGACTATTTACTTATATATGCGTTTGCTGGATTTCTTCAATTTATATTCATATTGTACAATCCGACAGTACCTTCATACGGTATGTGAAAAAGTATTTCTCTCAACAGAGTGCGTTCAGATCTGAAGTTCCCCGTGTTCAAAGGGCTTAATTAGCCAGGAAAACTATTTCATCTTGTTTTACGTCTTCCTGATCAATACGTGTTCTTGTATCATCTACTCTAATCGATCTATTTTCTTTTTACAGATAAAACAATTGCCATCGGTAAGGTGCTGAAGGTGGTCGAGTAAGTTTGCTCAATATTGACTTCTGATCGAGCGGCAAACACTATGATTACGTGACGGAACACACGAGATAACAAATATTGAAGCCAAAACACGAATCAGACTACCCACGACGACCTACTCGTAAAAGCATTAGATAAAATGGAAATGGTTTACATACATAATATGGATACAAGATGCCGGCGCTGATATACACTAAAACACATACACACGCGCACACGTACACAGAGAAATGAAACACTTAAAAAATGCATGGTGAATGGAAGAAGAATGCAATTGATGAAATACATATTTTACATGCGCGCATGGCTAATGTCAAACAAGTTAAATGCATGAATATCCTGCAGCTCCGTACGCGCATTAACGCGCGCGTGAATTTGTATTTGAGGATGTGGTGAACACACAGAGATATATGCGAATTATATATATATATTATATATGAAGAATATATATGACAACCTGAAATAAAAACCACTTTTGATCGCAACGGCGAAAAGAAAAATTCAAGAGCGCACGGTCTTTCCTAAAACGAGAGATATGGGGCCCATTCCGTTTTCGAGAACGGTACACGTTTCGTGGATTGGGGGTTATTAATATATATGGTAATGATAGAGGAATAATAAAAAAAAATTAAGAGAGAAGATAAAGAACCGGAGGGATAGCGAAGGAGATAAGCTGACAGAATTTTGTCAATAAAGCGAAAGCGATATTTTTGTTCTTGAGAGCTACGCGAGATAAACGAGACAAAGGGGAAACTGATAAATAATGGGATAAAGGAGTGGGAGAATAAAGTTAACGCTAAGTGAATATTATTAATATTATTATAATTATTATTACTAATTATTATCAAATTGGTGGGAAACGATTAGCATTTGGAGAAACAGAACGATGAAACAATGAACGTAACGTGTTCAACCAACTAGATAGTGTTACACGACAGTTTATAATTATTGAATTATTATTGTACTGTTTCTTATTTTATTGTCATTAAAAACAAATTTACAAGAAAAGTTACGTTTATCTTGTAATTTCAGGGATCGGGACTTTCGTTTATTCTGTACTTCGGAGTACAGTTATTCTTTAGTAGATCGTTTGTCACTTACGATCTGTCATGCATACGTAACGTACGTCATATGATTAACGTGGACGTGCACAATAGAGAATTAATTGTCCGACAATATACGAGCAGGGATGTTACATGTGATTAAAACGAAAAAAAAAGAAGTAATGACAGCGTTTACTTGAACAGCGACTTTTTTTTTTACTTTTACGGGGTATTGAGCTCTCGTGAGGTCCGGAGGCTCTTTTGAAATTGAATGTCACGTGAGCGTAGCGCGAAGAAAAAAGAAGTCGATCATAAGTACAGACCACTGGCAATGTTTTCGTGTCTCAACAACGACCGAAAATGTATTTTAGTTAAACGAAAGTGCTTTTTAGCAGCATCAGTTGCATAACTAGACGAGCGAAGCAGTACTGTGCCCAGAAGTTTCCGGCGGTAATTTTGAAATATAGAGAGAAACGGGAGAGGGGATGAAAGAAGAGGAACGTTGGTCTGTATATGAAGGCGAAGAAATCGCTAATGAGAATTTATTTGAACGAAGAAAAAGAAAGCAGAAGAGACCGTTAGCGTTAGCGTGAAGCAGGAGAAAGATGGACGCGTACTTGTAAAATATAAGGATCGGCAACGACCCCATTGTTATTATTATATATTATTAATTAAACTACTATTAATTACGATAATTATAAAATACCAATAAAACTAAGGGATACTGGGAGCGGCACAGGTAACGAGAGATAAAATAACGGCTAGAAGACTAAAAGGATTTTTAAGAGGCGTGGAAATATACAGTGTGACACTTAAGACGATATGATGCAAATAGATTTCTAAGAGGTTTTAGTATGCGCCGCCATTTTGGAGACATTCATATTTTTATATATTGCTGCGCCCGACAGTTCGGTTACTTAAATCTAGTCGGCCGGTTTGGTTTGTATTTGGTAATTCAGCGTAGTCCGCCATTAACGATCATGGCTTTGTCTAGTTTAGAGAAACGAAGAAACTGTCGAGAGAGAGAGATTATACACACATACCCTTGACAATTTTCCTCGCAGTCACTTAGATAAATCAATTCACGCTCATCAAATTACCTTCATTAAAGCGACGAATGAAAGTTGCTTAGCCATCCTCTTAATGTAGTTCAATGAAAAAAGGCGCGAAGATGATAATTTAAATTTTATAAAAAAAAAAAGAGAGAGATAGAAGAAAGAACAAATTTAAACGTTATAATCCAACGACCGTTGAAGAGAACAAATGTTCAAAAAATAAAAATTCGCATATCCATGTGGTTCGTCACTTTGATTTTTGAAAGTATTTAAGATCAAGCAAAAGAAGAAACCTTTTTGTCCATTAAAATGAGAAAGAAAATCTTTACCAAACCGGCTCGCAAATTGCCTACTGCCCATGTTATATCCGATCGATCAATCGGAACGTCGATATTTCACGCTAATGAAACACAGCGTTTGTCGTTTACTACCAAAAATGGAAAATGCTAGAGGTGATGGAAAAGACACCGCGACAGCACGCACGTCTGTCACAAGTTAAAAGGTATATTGTCAGTACGTGATTTTAAACTAATGAATAATTACCAAGAATGCCTCGCGCATTATTATTATATACACTTTTTTTTTTCTTTTTTTCCCGTACGGCGACGGGACACGCTAATTGTAACACTAAATTGCGGAGACTGTTTAAGTGTAAAAAGATAAAGCCGGATGCGTACACCGACGCAATCGGAAGCTATAAGGTCGTCTCTTTTAATGTTAACCTATCGGAGCTTCGCCATGACAATGACTATTTATATGTCCATTGAAAAGTTTTCAAACGGTTCGATCATTCGTCATTTATGCACTCACTCGCTCATTACACGAAGTGTCATTCTCCACTACATTCGCCTATCCCTCTCTACCCCCCTTCACAATCTTTCTTGTAAATTTGAAAGAAAAAAAAAGAAAAAGAAAAAATCATGAAACAAACCCTTGCATATCCACGTCTAGCCGTAGCAGCTAACCCTTCAGAGTTAACGAGTGCAGTACAAGTTTTCAGATATTAAATCACCTTGGCCATAATATTTTATAGTAGCTATTATATTAATTATAAAATATACATATAGTGTTATATGTACTACTACTCGCGTCGAATTGAGGCAGCCTTATACGCTTAAATAATCTCGTATCTACACTATTCTTGCCTTTTTTATAAAAATGAGAAAGAGGAAAACAAGAAAAAGCTAATCAGACGTCAACGGATTAATTAAAGTAATAAGACAGATGAGAAACTATATTATTATTATTAATTAATATTATTATACAGATGTGAGAGAGAACGTGGTGGATAATGAGAAGAAAAATAATGTTCGTCATTTGCGAGGTGTTTCTTTGTCGTAAATGGGAGAAAGAGAAAAACTTAAAATTTGGATCACATTTTCATATTATCAATAAAGAATGTACATGGAGACGGTCTCTTTTGATTGAGGTTACTCACTGTTACCCTGTCTTGCTAATAAGCTTTTATCTTTGACACTGTTAAGATTATAATAGAGTTGGATAATTCACGCTGCACTTCTAAGGTTATTATTTTTTTTTTTCCTTTTTCTCTTAACAATGAAGTTCTGAATGTACGACTCTTTCACGGCTTTGTACATCATCTATTGTTCCTCTGTACGTGTTACGTATGCAATTCGTTTTCATGACGCTTTTCTAGGTAAGGAATATTCGCGTTCTTTTTTTTCAAGCGTTAATATCGCTTACGTGTGTACTCCTTTAACTTTGTTCTGTTTACAGTAGCAACTATTGTTCACACCAATTGGTGGTTACACTTCAGAGTGGAACGATTTATCTGTGAATTATATTAATTTTGTACTGAAACGCAACGCAAATGACGTAAACGGTTTCTGTCTATACTTTTGATAATCGAGGCTTTCATCGTGATCCTTCACATGCAGCTAAGTTACGTTTGTACGAGATTTAGGGAAATTCAAAAAGATATTTCATTGAAACTGTTTTTTGAACAAGATTGATGAAGGCGGTTGGATTGGTTTATTATTTGGAATATTTTTGCACTTTGTCATAGCGATTGTGCAATCGACAAAGCATATTAATCACATCTACAAATTACCAGACGATTTTCAATGCCGGAAGTAGAGATAAACTAAACCGGATGTGGCATTTCTATTTATTTATATATATATATATATATATATATATATATATATATATGGTTTAGGATGCATTCCGATCTTCTCATCGAATATTATGACAATGTCGTTCTTGTTTGTTCGTGCACAAGAGAAAAATAACAATGGATATGAATAATTACAGTGAATTTCCGAATATAACCTCCAGTGTGCGTCATATACGTGGCGCGGTTGACATTATAATGAGTTAGTACGTCTCTCCGCCACTGTAAATGGTGGCAGCACCATTGAGACCACCAGGACAATAGGCTGTTCGCTTCGTGCGGAAAAGCTTCACCACTTGGCGAAGTCTCCTCAGGCGAAAATGACGGCTCACGACCAAATGCGAGCTATGCTCGACCAGCTGATGGGCACAGGACGAAATGGTGAGCGAATATTATTGTAATTAAACATAAATTTCATACGGGAGGCAAACTCATAGTGAAATGCTTCACTTCTTCATAGCACAACAAGATGGTGACCCAAAGCGGTCATATCGACCGCGTTACCTCTGTCGTGTAGGATGCATTTTTTTTTTTACATAGCTGACAATACTTTTTTTTATTGACTTTTAGGTGAGAATAACAAATTTCAAGTGAAATACTCCGACCCGAAGGTCTGCAAGAGCTTCCTCCTGGCATGCTGTCCACATGAAATACTTTCATCGACGGTGAGTATACCGTAAACGCGAGTTTTCATTTTTAACAAGAATGACGCACCCTGGGCACTCGTACAGCACTATTCAAATATTGTTTGCGTGTACGTCTGATTGGACGTGCCATAATATTGCTATTTAATTCGTTGATATGAATTTATATCAGTTTGTTCGTTATTAATTATACTATATGCGCCTGGTCGCATGGTCGTTTGTGGTTTGTGAAACAGTTTCTCCCTTATCGAATAAGAATGTCATAATTATTGTCTATACATACTTTATGAGTCAGAATAATTGTACTAACAAAGTTTAAAAGTTATACAGAGATATCGGTGTATTTGTGAATTTCAATTTACATTGAAATTCAATCAGCTATTCATTTTTATGTTTGCTTTTTGACAGATTTCCACTTTCTTGTTCCATATTGCAGCGTTAGAAGACTACGTATGCTAACAGATGATTACGTATTAAAGGATTTATCAGTGAAAAGTGACCATGTAACTAGGTGCATGAGTTTCCTTTGATCGCGTTATTAAAGACAATTGTCAGGGTTTGCGTCAGTAGAGTCACATGCCGACTCATCACGGATAGTTGATATTTACATCACAAAAAGAAAAAGAATTGCATAGAAAACATTTGATATCTCATAATAAAGACATTGAAAGGATAGATAAAGTGATCTTTTGTAAAGATTTAACATCTCACACATGTCGTTCTTGTGCTCTTTTATGCAATATATAAGCAGTTTATAAAACATTGACTCGGAATACTGTCTTAAGGTCTTTTTATCATTGAAAATAATGCAGGCGGTAACAGGTGTTTTCACAGTGCAAGATGCACATATAATTTAAGGAACGTACCTTATCTAGAGGAAATTCGTCAATCGACATTAACAATTAGGCTCATCAGTGATGACTATTAATAACATATATGTCACAGAGAACGCGCATACTCTTGAATATTCTATTTATCCCATCCGACTCAGTGGCGATAAACACGCGAATATACTAATTATCAATATCCCGATGCGACTACAGTTCCAGTTCTATTTCCAGAGAGTCTGAAAAAAGCAATACCAAACCAATGTACAATATCGTTGCGAATATTGTCCAATTGTATTGTCCGTTGTACTTGTTCAATGACACACGCGCGTTACTGTAAGTACTGAAATCAAAAACGACGTACGTATTACAACACATCTACCATTGATCTATTTTAAACGTAATTAAAACACTAGGTGATTTATATTTTTATTGTGAATACCGATGGAACTCGTCTCAGTCGCTCTACCCGCCGCGGTATTTGGTGGCGGTTGGTGAGGCTGAGCGCCCGAAGCTAGAAAATTTATTTTCCCAGACCCCAAGAGGCCTGTTCTAGCGCGCTTTTGGTGAGTAGCGTCATGATGTTTCATGCAGACGATCTCTTTACTGTCGCTTATCGCTAATTTCGCCGATCATGGAGATAGGACTAAATTTCCCGTGAGTATGTGTGAAAACAGTAGTTTCCCCCATGGGAAGGATATTACGTATTATGGATACAGGGAGAGAGAGAAAGTGAACGAGCGAATGTGAGAGTGACAGACAAAAAGAGAGAGAGAGAGAGAGAAAGAAAATCGGTCGCTGATCTGTAAGTAATACCTTTAGACTCGTCAATTGCCAAAACTGTATTGTATCTTATTTTGTTATGTTTCCACATGACAGATTAGATGGATCCAAATAACCGTATTTTGATTGTTACACATTAATGTTTGATCCTTGTTAAAATTTTATATCTGTTCTCAAATCCGATATTTTTTATCACTGTTTGATCATTTTATAGTAATCCATTTTTTTTCTTCTTTCATAAGCGTCAGGGCGCGCTGTTCACCTATTGGCTACACTCTTGGTACACGACCCCTGCAAGCATCGCAGATCAATCTGTGTTCGTTTCATGATGTGTCGTGGATCGAGTGATCATCCAGGACAAGGTCGCGGATATCCTAGAGAAATTTGCACGTACTTCAAAATTATCC
Organism: Syrista parreyssii; assembly: GCA_030142615.1. Classification (NCBI taxonomy): domain Eukaryota; kingdom Metazoa; phylum Arthropoda; class Insecta; order Hymenoptera; family Cephidae; genus Syrista; species Syrista parreyssii. The sequence goes on from JARQTG010000278.1 coordinate 166,172, forward strand.
AGCATCCCGACGCAAATGAAAAATCGCGATCGCTGTTTCCATTGTTTTCGGTGGACTTGAATCCTGTAATTTTTTTTTTGGCAATTACGAGGGTACCCATTGGTGTACTGTGAAGAGCGAGTGAGTGTGTGTATGAGAAGGAAAGAAAGGAAAAGTGGCAGAAATGGGGAGACAATATTAGGCGGAATTGCACGACGCGCCAGTGCTGTTACACAAAAAATACCTCACCGTTCGGATGTACGTATAAAAACTCGATTTCTAGATAATACAAACATTACCCGTATCGAGAACACTGTGTCTGATACGCAATAGTGTAATGAAATCTTATGCTGTAAGTTGTCTCATAGAAATTGAACATGTAAACTTAAGGTGTGTGCTGATTGTAGCATCGTTGTCATCGCATTGTCGCGTCAGGCGGAGAGGTGTTGCCGCTCTGTAAGTGAAATCAACAAAATATCTATCTATAGACATTATTACGTTACTCTACCCCAAAAAAAAGAAAAGAAAAAAAAAGAATTAATAACCGGAACAACCAACCACCAGCTCTCTTCGTGTAATGCATCTCTTATAGCGTGTCTAGCAGAGTTCCCATCAGGAAGAATAACCAAATTTGTCCTTTTGTAAGTCCATCTAAAAGTCATCTTTAAGCATTATCTTATTGCTTTGTGTAAAAAAAATGAAAAGAAAAGATTAATTATTGGTCAATGTATATATTCTTGTTTTCTTTTTTAAGTAGTCAATGGAGAGATTAAGAAAAAGGTCGAGGCTCTGAACTCCTACGATCGATCCTCGGTCCAACCGACTTATAACCTTTCGTAGATACAATGTCGATAGTAATGTTGGTTATCTCGTGCCGCTGACGAGAACTTTGTACTTGTCATATGAGATTCTACATTGTGATATATCCCGGGTGGACGCTCTCGTACTTTAGGAGTGGTAAGGTGGTATGTATCGTCAAGGGGGTCGTCTAATTTTGGGTAATTTGTGAATCGCAGCGCATGGACCTGGGAGAATGCCCCCAGATTCACGATTTGGCCCTCCGGGCTGACTACGAGGCTGCTCAGAAGAAGAAGGACCACTTTTACGACATAGACGTGAGTATAGATTCATTGTTAAGTACTTGTCGTTGATCAGATTCGGATGAACGTTCTTTTTACGTATTTGTATTTCATTTGTAGGCGATGGAGCATCTACAGAATTTTATTGCCGACTGCGATCGTCGCACTGAACAGGCAAAGCAGCGCCTTGCAGAGACGCAAGAGGAGCTCAGCGCTGAGGTTGCTGCCAAGGCGAATAACGTGCATGTGCTTGCCGAGGAGATTGGCAAGAAGCTGGCCAAGGCCGAGCAACTCGGCGAGGAAGGCTTTGTCGAGGAGTCCATGAAGCTGATGGGCGAGATCGACGAGCTGAGAAAGAAAAAGAACGAGGCTGAGCAAGAGTATCGCAACAGTATGCCGGCCTCGAGTTACCAGCAGCAGAAGCTGCGCGTCTGCGAGGTCTGCAGCGCCTACCTTGGTATTCACGACAATGACAGACGGCTTGCTGATCACTTTGGCGGGAAGCTTCATCTGGGTTTCATCAAGATCAGGGAGAAGCTGGCGGAACTGGAGAAGACTGTTGAGGACAGGCGCAAGGAGAAGCGCGAGACGATGATGGACAGGGACAGACAGCGGGACAGGGACAGGGATAGGGAAGACCGAGACAGGGATCGCGACAGGTCTGACAGAAATCGAGGTGGACTTGGATACAGGGAGAGAGATCGTGATCGTGATCGCGATCGCGATCGCGATCGTGATCGCAGGGACAGAGACAGAGATAGGGACCGGGACAGGAGGAGATCTCGGTCCAGGAGTCGCAGTCGTGGCAAGAGGTAATTATTCATTTGCGATTCTAAATTGTCATCTTAAATCGTTATTCACGTGACAAGGATAAGTAACGTATGATGACATTTAAAGGCCGAGCTGAGGGTTTTCACAGAAAGTTGAGTCTCCTTCGAGTTTACTCCTTTCTGTTGTTACTCCTTGATCATACTCGGGAAGCGGTTTTTTTTTACAATTTTGTACTGACTAGATTATCTTTCAAGCTTCTTTATTCTTTTGCGTGGTTGCTTTGGCTATAGAGTACGCAATTACACTGTTTCAGATCCAGACGCTCGCGCAGTGGCAGTCGCGGTCGACGTTCACGTTCGAATCGCAGCGGATCGAATGATCGCAAGAGATAAGGCTTGAGCAAATAAAAATATATAATGTAATCCCAACCCCCCTTCGTTTCTCAACGTCACTACGGACTCTATCCCGCCGCAAATCACTCGTCCCGTTTCCTCCCTGGCTTGCGCAATGAACTAATTAACAGTGTTGATAAGTACATGTACGCGAAGAAAACGAAGAGTGCGTACGGATTGAATAATAGGAAACTAAATAACGGGAGTTTCGCGTGTCGAATTTTAAATTTTCTCGCGTATCATTATTGACTGTCTTGTTAGATGAATTGATTTTGATACGATTATGCAAAACGTGCGAGTACCATTCGTCTGGGACTAGCCCGTGTACATTGCCAATCGTTTTTAAGTAATACAACAACAATAGCAGCGTACGTGTTTGCCATTGACGTTCTATACTCTTGAGGCAGATGAATCACGCGACACTTGGCTAAAGTCAGTTGGCCGTTTATGATTCTGTTAAATGAATTTTGTCGTCATGGATTAACATTGTCGACATGGCGATTTTGATGCCTAGATATAATTTTTCCTTTTACTATATAACAGGCAAAAAAGAAAGAGGGTACTATCGTCAAGTGTAAATAAGTTTTGCTTTCTCTTTGGTTATTCACTATCGAATCCCTTTTCATATTTATGATAAGACTTTAACTAAGTAGTCTATGTAACGGTTGTATCAAGAAAAACAATAAAAGGCATATTTGAAAATATAAGTCGATGACTATCAAAGCATCCTAAGTTGTACGTGATTTGATTGATTCAATTTTTATGATTAGAGTATTTGAGTATGCTTTATTTTTATTGTTGACATGAGATTATTACAAATTATGACTCAACTATGTATCTAGTCGTTGTATGCTATTAATATATCTCTGAAGAAATATCAGGATATCGTTAAATTTGATTACTCTTTTTTGTATTATAAAATATTTGGTGTTTCATGGAAATGTTTTGCATATTAAAAAATAGAAAGGAATTAACGTTATGTAGGAGTTCAACATATAATACACAATGAGTTTCATTTTCTTTTTATTGCCACTGCTTTACAATGTCTGAAACAAGAGAAAGTATTTTACAGGAAAACAAACGTAGCATAGGTATACGTAATGTCTTTTTCATAAATTTATTACATGATTTTTTATTGGGGTTGTCTCCCCAATGGCTAATAGTGCCCAAATGAATGCAATCGAATTGCTTGGTTGCAATTGCGATCAATGTCATTCGAGTGGATGGGATGCCAACCCCTACCAAGAGCCCGGAACTCACACTTCTCATTATAGACACTTTAAATGTCATATTACAGCCAAAGAATTACAAGTTTCAAACAATATCTTAATTTGCTCAAAGGCTATGTCGGTTAATTGTACTCTAAGCAAGAGAGCTGTCATATATCTGATATGAGAATACAGAAAAGAGTAAGCAAAGGGCTCTGATACCCACCATCATTCTTCTGGAACTTCCAAATTTCCAGCATTTATTTCGTTAATCAAATCATGAGGGTCTGATCCATCAACGGTGCATCCAACTGACTGACAGGTACCCAATATTTCTTTCACAGTACCACTCAATTGACGTGACATCGATCTTGGCCTCATGGACCGAGCAATAGTAATAATGTCATCAAAACTCAAGTTTCCAGAGTGCTTGATATTCTTCTGCTTCTTGCGGTCCCTAGGTGGTTCTTTCAGGGCTTTTATGATCAGTGAAGCTGCAGAAGGTACAACTGAAATGGTAGCCTGACGATTTTGAATCGTCAACTGTACAGTAATTTTAAGACCCTTCCAGTCGCTCGTTGCTTTGGCAATGTCGTCACCAACTTTTTTGGGAGACTAAACAGACGAACACATTCATAAATGGTACATAATGGCAAGCCACATGGTACTAACCAAACAGTATTGTGATAGAATCTCCAACATTTAAAAATGCACATGTCGAAACTTACCAAACCAAGGGGACCGATTTTTGGAGCAAGAGACGAGGTTGCTCCAACTTCACCTCCGACGCATCTCAAGAACACTGTAAATACAATATTATTTGTAGAAATACGAAAAGCGTGATACACTGTCAAACCGATGCATTAGAATTTTGTATTTCTATCATAAAATTATACGGTAACGTTAAAATACCTTTCTTGACTTCAGTTGGATCAATCTTAGGAGGCATTTTGACCGCTTTGGTTTAATATCTGTACGAAATTAATCCGATGAAGATGGATTTCTTCTTCGAGAAACGGTCGCCGTTACACCGTCGCCTCCACCCACAGTGTAAAAAGAACGGAAATACGTCACACTCCAAAACAAGACTGGTATACATATATAGAAAGGAAACTACAATTGATTCCAAATAGTGTAGTATCTTCGTCGGTAATGCAGTTTTACGTTATCCAAAATAACGGGCAATTCTTCTGTGAAGAGGAAGCCAATAAGAAAAGGAAGAATACTGGCTTTATACATGACGCTATACAGATCACTATACTATTTTGTTCATGATCCGTGAGATATATAACCTATAAAAAGACAGTGTAGCTGTTTGTTTATAGTGCAATTGTAAATACTGTGTACAAGTAAAGTAGTAATCATGAGAATTGCTGTCGAGGGTTGTGCTCATGGGGAATTGGAAATTATATATGACTCTCTTCTCGAAGTACAAAAAGCCGATGGGAAGAAAATAGATTTACTTATTTGCTGTGGTGATTTTCAATCTACGAGAAATTTAACCGATCTGAAATGTATGGCTGTGCCTGACAAGTACAAGGATATGTGCACATTTTATAAGTAAGTGTAAAGAATATATTTGTGAAATTTTAACAATCAAATTAGAGTTTAACGTAAGAATGTATGTCTTGCAATTTGGAGCTGCTTGGTTACGTTCTCAAAGTAATAACGCGTTTGTTTATAGATATTATTCCGGTGAAAAAGTTGCACCTATATTGACCATTTTTGTTGGTGGCAATCATGAGGCATCTAATTATCTTCAGGAATTACCTTATGGTGGTTGGGTTGCTCCTAATATTTACTATCTTGGATATGCCAGTGTGATTACGATAGGTGGTATTAGAATTGCTGGGGTTTCGGGTATTTTTAAAAGTCAGCACTGGATGCAGGGTCGTTATGAAAAACCACCTTATAATAATGATACAATTAGAAGTGTTTATCATGTTAGAAATTTGGACATATTCAGATTGAAACAGGTAAGCAATTGTTATTCTTAATGGGTCGATTGATTAAAAATAAAAATTTTTATATTTTTGAACATAGCTTATTATATAGTATTAAATGAATTGATTAATGTATCTTTCAGCTTACTGGCCCAATTGATATTTTTCTATCACATGATTGGCCAAGAGGTGTAACAAAATATGGAGATGAAAAAGCTTTGTTGCGGAAGAAGCCATTTTTCAGGTGTCTAAACTATTTCATAATATAATAAATTATATGATAGGGCCAATTATAATAAGTATACATTTTGTATTGCAGAAGTGACATTGAAAGTAAATGTCTTGGTAGCCAACCAAATATGGAACTTTTGGAGCAACACTATCCAGCTTATTGGTTCGCAGCACATTTGCACTGTAAATTTGCAGCTTTAATACCTGAAGATGGTGGCTCTCGTGTCACCAAATTTTTGGCTCTAGATAAATGTCTTCCAAAACGTAAATTTCTACAAATCCTTGAAATTCAACACGATGAAAATATCCCACTAAAGATAGCCTATGACTTAGAATGGCTGACAATATTGTACCTGAGCAATCATTTGTTAAGTATCAAATCTGGCACACATTATATGCCTGGTGAATATGGCAATGGACGATGGATCTATACGCCAACGGAAGAGGAGAAACAGAAAGTTCTAAAGAAGTTTAATGGTGATTTGGAAGTCCCTCTGAATTTTACACAGACTGTTGAACCATATGATCCTGAGGCGCCCAGGGGTTTCGTGGAGCCAGCGACTTTACAAATCAACAAACAGACTACGGAGTTCTGCAATAAACTAGGTATCGATGATCCATTTGTATTACTACAAGTAATCAGTGGTCCCACGGAAAAAAAATACGACACGAGCGAATCTGTGACAATGGCGTCATGTGAAAACACTATTGAATCCAGTGAAATTTTCTCTGAATCAGAGGATGAGATTCTTTGCAATTCCACATTTGATGGCGATAACTCCAGTTATACTGTACACAGTCTTTCAGGAACGAAGTTACCTTCGCCTAAAAGAAACATTGATGATTCTTACGTAAATGAAAAAGTTACAAGCAAAGAAATCTCGGAGCAAAGTCCAGAAGAATCAGTGTCTACCACAAATTGCGAGTCTCCGTGCGACAGTAAGTAATTATCAATACATTCGACGAGCTCAGAATTATACGAAAAATAGAAGTTCCTCACTTTTCCTTTTATCATTTTAGGTACGACTCAAGGAACTCACATCGAACCAAATTGTAAGAAGTTTAAACGACGCAATCAATCAATATACTCAAGTCCACTTTGAAAGTAATAAACATATTTATACAAAAAAATGGCTTTCATTTTATAGATGATCCATGTCCTCCCTTGGTATATGACACACTGGATGACAAATTCATCTGAATGACTTCTGCCAATCTTCGACTACACAAATAGGTTATTACTGACTGTATCACACAGACTGGTATTTACTCCTATAAAGAAGACGAAGCCAAACTTTGGCTTGAGCAAGAACACTTTGTAACATTCTTACTATCGGAATATCATTATTCGCAAACAATATGCCAAGTCACTCGTAACAGTAACATTCACAACTAAATTGACTACAACATGTAATATTAATTTCCACATAGCATGTAATGTTTGAACTCATTTTTTATTATTGCAGAAAAAGAAAATTGCTTATATTTACATATAATTTAGGCACGTTGAGACCTCCTAGTGACATACTTTATCTTTTTTTATTTGAAATGAGCTAACGTATGTTGCGCACGTACGTCTTTAAAAAGCAACGAACTACGTTTGATTATGACTTAATTTATAACAAAGCTTTCCCTGACTACACCCCCGTGTGTCTCATAGCTAAGCGTGACACGTTAACCATTTTGTACTTAATTAACAACAGAATCGACGCCTGTTCAAGATCCAAAATCAATAATCAACAGATAAAAGGAGCAGCATAGCCAGCATTTCCTTTAACGAATCTCAATCATATATTAAATAAATATCACTCCTTATCAAACGACAATAATGTAACCCGTGAGAATTTATCTAGATTTTCAAAAACCCCATAAAAGAACAAACAAAATAACAAAATCCTTATTACTCTCACAAGTGTAAGATTTCATTAGAAATCACTTATACTGGAAATGATAACAGCTGCTCCTTCCTCAGGTTATTAAACGAAGTAATTCATCAGTAATTCAATAACTCATCAATTGATCAGGAACACATTGAGACCATATTTTTTCCATTAAATAAAGCTATTGAGAATCCGCCAGAATATATAAGCCAGGATGAACATCGGAGTACATACTTTTATGTACATCCATTATTATCCACCGGTATTATGCTTTCACCTAGTATCATCTATTTAATATTAATTCCATTGTCCTGGCAGAAATTCCACATATTAGCTCTTATCGCGAGCCTTATGACTCTTCCTTACAAGAGTTCACAATGTCGTCGTTTTCCATATATTTTCTTCCCTTATTTCATTCGCTCATAATTGATCGTCAGATCTTAATCTTTCTTTATTTGCTCCTTAATCTACACTGATATATCAATATATCATCGAGAGCTCCGCGCGGCTTGTTCAAGTTCTATACAATAATAATGTAATAGTACCTAACCATGGCAGTTTATTCGAATCGTAGTCCTCTTTTATCTTTAGCTTTGTATCTCATCAATTTTCTTTTGATTCGAAGCAAATTTTCTTCAACGTTGCGAGATTAGAGGTGGAAGTGTATGGGGGGGATGGATGGGGTCGGAAGGAGATATTTTTCTTACACTTCCATAAGTCTTACCAATTCGCTTATAATTTAAACAATGGAATAAGTGAGCAATGTGATTTTATCGATCAAGAATTATCCTCGTTCCTCGACGAATCTCGAACATACGTGTGGATATGATCTTGCATTTTTCTTTCATTACCATACAATAATCTTTTTCTCTGCCTTTGTTTCATCTTAATGAGGGAAAGTTTGTTCGTTTCGTTTGCTCTTTCTTAATATTTTCACTCATCCCGCGGAGCTTCGGCATCGATACCACTCCCAATCTTATTTATTATCTTTTTCCTATTTTCTCATTAATGCCATTATCACTCATTCCTCTCTATATAGTACAATAACACTTTTCGTCTTTTCGTTTTACTCTTTTTGTCCTTTTTTTTCGTTTTCATAGAAATTTCCTACGTATAATTAAAATCGATGTAACAATTGAAAAGCAACAATTGGATATGTCTGTCTACAGAGGCGCGACATCTCTCTCTCTTTTCCTCCTCAGAATATTTAATTCACTATTTAAATTATCTTCATTCACTCTTTTGCTTCCATTTATCTCGTTCTTCGTTCCTCATTGGGTTTTTTTTTTTCAATTTCTTTAACTCTTATTACTCTTATCAGTCCTTTCTACAGTATTTACAATGATTTCAATAATTCCATATACATACTAGACACTTGACACAAACGACCAATGATTATCTCTAAAATTCGATACTCTACCTAGCCTGTGACTTTATGCATTCTGTGTATCAATCGTCGTTTGAAATCAGTAACAGATTCGAGGGGACTCTTATATATCGAAAGCCACAAAAAGAAGGCCCCTCGAAATGAGACTGATCTCCAACAATGACAATATCTGTATATATATATTTAATGTACTTGTCTCTGTATAATTAATGCTTATGGATTTATCCACAATATGCTTTAACAGTAACAATCGAAGCATACATTATACACGACATCGTTCGACCTCGAAAGACAAAAAATTTCTTTTTCAGTTGTAAGGACTCGTATTGGCTAGCCGAATTTCATTCTACAATAACGATACTCAAGCTTTTTACTCTCACTGTCATATAAATCATAGCCATAGAAAAAAGAAATTGGAACGAAACTGTGATATCTATCATAACGATAATGATATATACTCGCGGTAGATCATTACTATACATGACTAATTCTTCGACTCGTGTTCTCCGTTTAATTATTCGTATTCAGTGCTTCTTATTGCTCGAGACAAAGCATCACGTTCTCCTAGATGTCGGTATACGCGGTAATTTAATTCGTTAGTTTAAATACGCGCCTGCACAGACACTACTAATAATAAATATTTATAACAATTTTGTTTTGTCGTAAATACAATTAAATGACTAGAATGATACATTACGCGTGAGACATTAAGTGCCCCCTGGTGATCAAATTAATGTGTCAATGATCACTGATAATTTCGAATGATTTTACTAGAGATAAACTTAGAAAATAAGTAGATGAAGGAGCGAATGATTTTTAAATATTATTGCGCAGCCTTAGGTACGTTTAACTATTTTTTTTTTTTCAACGCGTCGTTTACGAACAATACAAATTCATTATATGCAAGATATTGTACGGAAACAAAAGCGTAATTCGTACTTTAACTGTTAGATCAATTTTGTACGTTAATTTGTAGTAATGCAAAATGATCTCCAAGGCAGGTGGAAATGATGAGAGTGACTGATAATAAATAAATAAATACAGAAATAAAGTAAACGGTGATGTACGTATGTACAAAGAGATTATGTAGTAACTTTTGTATATAATCAGGAACTTTTGTTGTAACTAATTGTGAAACGTTAATTATAACAGCTCCCTGCACGGGCATCCCTTAATGCTTAAATCGGCGATTGCTACTAGTAAATTCTATCATTCCTTACACGTAAGCGAGAGCTAAAGATAAAAAATAGCGATTCGTCAGCGAGTATCGTTCATCAAAAGAAATTTTACAAAGTCCAAAAATGTTTCTTATCATTCGCTTGCAATACTATAGAGTAATTAAGTATTTACTTTCGTCTTTCAAAGTCCGCGTAGACCTTATTCTACGCGCATGCGCAATATACGATTTCGTACTACTCGGTCGGTATTGTAGAAACGTATTTCACAGAAATAGAGATCTTTAATTTTTTTTTTTCACTTCCAAGAGAAACGTCATCAATGCCAATTTTATAAATTGGTTGCAGAACTTTCGAAAGGTTTTAAAAATCCCAGCAAGGCTTATACGAATGACCGGTGAAAAAATTATTTAAAAAGAATCAAGGAGACTCGATCGTAGCCTTTTTATAATAACCGTACGAGCTTTATGGAATATCTCCTTTTTTTTTTTTGAAAAAATAAAAATTCGCTCAGACCTCACGCATAGCTTATTTAGATTTACGAGACACAAAGGGTGATTAACGAACAAGCCGTATACATTTCTTGTATTTGATTTAACGACACTCGAATGATCCGCTTTTGTTTCTCGTTTGTTGTTCTTGTGTTATAATCAATTTACAGAAAAGATGCGCGATTATTACGTCCGGCAAAAGTCGTAATAACTTCTACTAAAAAATAAATATGACAAAGTTCCGTCGCAACGTCACTTCCGAAATCTCGTAAACACTAGTCAATATAACAACAAATCCTGCGCTACGAGGAGAATCGATAGTCCTGAGGAAGACAATTTGAATCCGTACTCCTATACGTCGAGCTACCGTGTACCGTTGACTTACTGCTAGCCGTGATCTTCTTCTTATCCTCAGCCACGACGTTTTTCTTCACGAGCTTGTAAGGACGCAAAGAGCATATAAGCATAGCGTCGCCATCTTTTCCAGTATCGCTCGTGCGCATCCTCGTTTTTGGTCCAGCCAGATCTTCGCACTCTTTATTTTTATTTTCCGTTACAGCCTCATCCCGAGCGTGCTTTTCTTCTACTGCTAAGAGAGTGATAAATAATCCCATTAAAAATACGACACAGACCCCTGACTTTACACGTGCAATGAATAATATGTATATTGAAAAAAATATAAGGCGGAACATTAATACCCACCCTCGAGTACATCGTCGAATATCGACTTAGACAGTTTAGCAACGCAATTCTTTCCTTCACCATGTTCACTCGTGGAGTAATGTCGGTCTGCGTTATTATTCGTACGAAATAAAGTCTCCAGCACCTGCCTCGATAAAAGAGGCGAGGCTGGCTGTTTTGTACGTCCGCCATTACTGTTTCCAATGGCGTCGCAAGTCGTAGTCTCGTTGTCGCACATACTCGTAGCTGATGTATTATCGGATATGAGCTTTTCCGTGTCCGAATCTCGATCGTTGCTGTAATAATTATTGCTGCTTTCGGATTTCTTCAAGATGGACTTGGAGACACGTTGTTTTTCGATGAAAGGCATCGCCTCGCTGTCTATTGAGTCAGCTGACAATGACAGCTTACTGCCAACAGTAGTGCCTACGACATTGCATTAATTCTGTTAATTCATTTTCATCTTCTCGCCAGCGATAAAGATAAAAGTACCCGTGTAATGTCTGGAAGTGCTAAGAGTTCCGAACAGATGATGATTTATCATACGAGTAGCTGACGCGAGGCTGTTCACTGGCGTAAAGTTTGATGTTCTTGCACCACGTAGGCCGCCATATTGATTGTTGTTCTCCGTGGCAGCATCCTCCTTTACCATCGTTGAAGCACCGGTGGTATAGCTCGTCGAGCCGTTGTTCTCGCTCACGAATTGGGCGCGAGGTTTTCCGCTCTGAAATAAATCAATAAGTCGATCATTATGCTTCTGCGATTATCAATAATTATTAGTATAACGAAGAGAGGAGAAATCATTATTTTTTACGATACGTGGAAAGTGTGCATACAGAGCGTGGATATATATGTATATGCATACCGAACATATTTAACCATCATTCACGTTGTTCATTAGCATCTTTATCCAGAGATCTTAGGTAATGATTATTTGAACAATGTCTTTTTTGGTCCAATAAACAAAAGTTTCTCGTAAAGCAGTAGGCATGGTAATGTACAATGAGTTGTAAGTAGTTAAAACTATTATAGTACACATAGTAGAAGATTTGTGTCTGGTATTCGATGCGAATTTCTTATGGCCCATTTTATGACTGTTGTGAATGAATATATGGCTAGGTACGTAGTGGCTAATGGAGTCTTCCTGATTGCTTAGTAATTCCTTGCATTTCGGTTCTGTTAATATTGGGTTATAAAGCCGAGCATAACGTTTATTGTCATCGTGCCAATTCGGCTTCCACTTTCTGTATCCATCCAGCCGTTAATACGGACGTGGGTAATAAACAATATATACGGTGACCCAAATAAAATAGGTAATCTTTCGGGAAAAGCTCCGTAGAAGCTCATAGACACTCTTGGAAGTATCTGTGTAGTGAATTGATTTGCCATTAAATTCTTTTTGTACGCGGTCATTTTGTCAACATTTTTTATCGTCCGGTCTTGTCTCGTCCTCTTCCAATGGTAATGAAATGTGCTTTGTCGATCGACCAAGCTTACATCGGTACAGACTTTTAAGGCGGAGCCACAAGCAGCAAAATAAACTCACATCCGGTCGAGTCTTCAGAGCTTCGCATCGAAACTTGCCACTCAAAAATATGCTGACAACGAATCGACACCGGTTAGGTGATAAACGATTTTTTTTTCTTTCTTTTTTTTACCTACCGTAGGAGCAAAGGGCGTACGAACAAGTCATGAAATCCTTTGCAGTGCACAATGCTCAAACCTGTGGGCAGATTACAGTATCTTTGGAAGTACTTCATGAGGCACGCCGGAAAGACATGTCGGAGTCCTTGGCTTTATTTAAAGAAAGTGAGGGACACGATGACGACATAATATGGCATCTGACAAGTATCAGGAAAATAACGTAATCGCGTGGCATCCCTTCTATTTTATATATAACTGTCAATTTTTATCATTACTCGATCAAGGCTTGTGTACGATTACGAGCTGAGATAAAATAAAATCCAAATATGAAATAAAATAGTCATCTTAAAGCTCCTGAAAAATAATGCTCAAGGCAATGAATCATCGAGTCTAAAAACTACAATTATTTGCGATAGATTTCAAGAATGAATTGACTACTTTACATTAATACTTTATATGGTGATACCTAACCTCTACGGCGTTATGGTCTGCTTTTATTTAATGACTGTTTGCTACGTACTTGTTGGACCCGAGTTTTCCTGTGTTTAGGCAACGCATTGTTGAGGCTGCCTCTACTGCCGCCATTAGGTGCGTTGATATCCTTCAACGATTCGAGACTCGGCGATGCGTCGTCAGTTACGTTATGTTGCTGCATCTCGCCCGAGGATGACTTTTTCACGTGTAACCTGCCGTCCTCGTCTGAGTTACTGCTGCATTTCTCAGTGCCTTCCAGAGGATTGACGTACAAATTACTGTCAGCCTCTTCCGTAAGATCGCCTTGCGAATGAAACGGATGCGTCTGACAGCTCGCGTAAGTATCAGAACTGTCGACGCTGCCACGTTCGTTGTAACTTTTGCCGTATGGCGCTGCCTCCACTGCCTGAACGGGCGACGTCTGCACTTCCTCAAAGCAGCTTGCCTCCAGGATGCTTCCACGGAGAGATCTCATCTCCTGACAGACGGGATTTCGAAAGTCGCTGGTCGCTAAAGGCATAATATTTTCAGCATCCCTGTACTCTTTATATTCCTATAAAAGAAACGTTGAAACACAGATTGAGGTTATGTTTGCTTCGTGGTGCTCGTGAATCTTGGCTTTGATTTAGTCATAGTTATTCAAACCAATTAATTGGCTAATGTGTGACTTTAGTATTGAATCGCGATACGTTGTTATATGACGCGTGATGAAAAGCCAAAATTCGATTTTATTTATGTGCGACCGTATTTAACGTTCACATATGATATCCTTAGGGCTACTTATTCGGCAATACTTACATAGTACAATTCGTAGTACTGCTGATAAATCAGAATGTCGAATAAGATTTACAGTGACACAGAAAAGAGTCTTACAGAAACTAATGAGTTTCTCAAAAAACAATTAATTTTGTATAAACTAATTTATTCTTCAGACTTACATCCAATGTTAATTATTCCTCGTAACAGGCGTCTCACTCGCTAATTTTATTTTTATTAGTTAACAATAAAACATGTTTCACGATCAAATCAATATTGTTCACTACTGTCATTTTGTTCGATACGACCGTTCACATATTTCGGTTCAAACGAGCATTCCAATTCATACAAATATTATGAGAATTCATTTGCACGTTAGAGAGATGGAAGTTTTTAGATACTACTTGAAAGGAAGCTACTTTATTTACACGAAATTCTCAATTAACGTTATCTACTATCATTGTACTTGAGACATGACAATTTTATAAATAAAATACAAGGATTTAACGTGACGTATGTACAATATCAAGAAGTTATGTAAGATAAAATAACTAGTACAAGTAAATCCATATGAAAATAATAGGATGCACGATGCATTATGTACTAAGTTAAAAGCTCGTGTGTGTATATATATATATATATGCCTACTCTATACTCAACCAGAAGTCATATCAAATTTGGCGCGCATTCCTGCATGTGCAAATATTACAGTAACGCAGTAAGTATCAATATAAAACGTATGGAGCAGCGAATCAAGCATTGGATTTTAAATAGTAATCAAATGCAAATTTCACTTTTTTTGTATACTTCGTACAATAAATATGCATTTCTACTTGTGTTGCTACGCTTTTGCAGGGCAGGGTGTACGTTTGGTTTTCTGAAGTGAAGTTCAAATTTCATTAGTTGCTACAGTCACGCCGTGACAATCGTGTGCAGAAGCTCGAGAAACGTATATGCACGTGCCATTTTGAAATAGGAAGAATTGATAAAAATTTGCAAAACAGTCATCCGTGGATTATTATTAAAGAAAAAGTTTGTAATTGTTTTATCTTATTGTTCGAATCATGCAGCTCGTCTGTAAGATAAAATTTATTGTTTTCTAGTTAAGAGCAGATATGAAACTTGTAATTTA
This sequence comes from Syrista parreyssii, assembly GCA_030142615.1. Classification (NCBI taxonomy): domain Eukaryota; kingdom Metazoa; phylum Arthropoda; class Insecta; order Hymenoptera; family Cephidae; genus Syrista; species Syrista parreyssii. The sequence continues at coordinate 181,395 of JARQTG010000278.1, forward strand.
AAATTCATATTTTTCTTCGCAATTACTTTTGCTTCACTAAAACACAAATCTAGCGTTACATAACCTTACGTTAAATCACCAAGTGAATTTAGTGTTAAATTAAGCATGGAAGAAGAAGAAAAAAACTTCATTTATCTCTATAAAAGAAATGTAGGTCGTTGAGGTTAGTAAAAAAATAAATAAAAAGCCAATAAATCAATATTTTATATTAACTTGCAGGACGAGCCTGCACGTTCGGTAGTTGTGTCGCAATTGCAATAAAAACTGTCCCAGCGACAAATCGTGGAGCAACCAATGGCTGATTCGTCTGCCAAGTGCAATTGTCTAGCAATGTTTTTGCAGTCGAAAAGGCCACACTGTACACGTTAAATCCCATCGACGAGATCCTTCGAGTTCTATTGAAAGCCCGTGAAATGTTTGCCAAAGCAGATAGGCAGCTACGTGTACAATTTCAGTGATTGAAAAAGACGCCGACAGAGGGACAGGCGTCGTTGATTTTCACGCAGTAGGACTAACGAAAAAACGAATCTTCCAAGCGCCGAGGACAAATTTTCTCTTGGCTCCCAACTGCATTCTATACACGTATACTTAAGACTGATATACGTTACAAGATAATAATACATAATCCAATAACAAGAAAGACACTATAAAAATCGTCATTGAAACAATACTTACCGTAACGAAATAAAAGAAAAATGATTTAAAATCCCATTAAACGATTGAACAACCTAATTATATATTTAATGCTATAAGGATTTAAAAAATTAACCACTGTTAAACATAAGTATCGAGTGGATACTCATATCTGTTAAAAAATTCTAGCACGAGGTAATAAAAAATTAATGATAGCACTAGAATTTCAAACGGTACACTAAGGTGCATCCGAGATTGAATAAAAGTTGTTAATAAAATTGTACACACGCGTATTTCTCTAAACTATAAAAGCATATAAAACAGCATACCTAATGCACACCAGATAAATTGTCGTGTGTCAGGCGCTCTGAGAAAATTTCAGAGCGTTTTAATAAGTTGGAGATTTTCGTTGATTTTACTTTGTATTTTTTTTTCGTCATGCATCGAAACCCGAGCCTTACCTGCCATCGAACTTCAAAGATCAATCCAGTGCTTGGATCGCGCTTTCATACGGTTCACGAGCGGCAGCCATTTATCGAAAAAGTTGCGCTAACGAGAACAAAAACAGAAGAGTAGCACAGAACGTTCTGGATACAAAATATTTAACATCATTCGCCCATTATACATAGTCATACTCCACTACAGTAAATACAGGCTAGCAACCTCCTTAACAGCATAACAATAGATTCTCGAAAGTTTCAATGCGATAACCGTTCTAACAGTCGTTCTTGCTCTATGGACTAAAAATCGAAGTTTCCACAACATCGATTAAAATTACTCTAACTAATTCCAGCATATTGTGCGCCAATACAGGAATAACATAAAAATAATGACATGCACTATTAATGACATATCAATTTTTTATTCTATGCCAACCTAACCTAACGATGAGATTGATGAAAATTCTGCAGTGATTAATGAGCGACCTGAATATGTATCGTATGAAAAATAAAAATAGAATCGCCTGACGCTTTATTTTGTACATTTAAAGACCCCTTTGCTGAATGAAAAAAAAGGTGATACAGTATACAGGGTGTCTCCTTTCGAATGGAATTATCGATTGAAAATATTTCCAAAAAAAATTCAAATAATTTTATCATTAACTTCTAACACACACGTATCCTCGATCAATCACCATATTATTACTTCAATTCACTCCTGAACAGATTTATTATAGAGGAAAAATAATATTGAAACTATCACGAAGGCATCAGTGACGAGCAGTGTACACCGGATTATATCGTCAGAGACGTATATACGTCTAAACTGGTTTAGGGCGGGTTTCCAACAATGGTTAAAACTTTCCGAAAAGTTTGACAGGATATACAGGAATTTACTAGACCTTAGGAAGAATCAAGTTGAGGCCAATAATCGTAACAACTTAGCGTAGGAGAATTTAGATTGGAACGATATTATCATTAAATATAAATAAATAAATTATATATATATATATTCACAAAGTGACTATCGTCATCGAACGTTCTGTCTGTAAGAATACATGAAAATCATCATTGACAAATATATCATCCCTCAATATACAGAGTAAACATGTAAATTGGTGATGACTGTGGTGGAAAAAAAAAAAAATAAAAAGAATCGGTATAATATCGAGTTTCCAATGTGGCGATTTATTGGTGTGAACGCTACTTAAAAAGTATGGACAAAAGCATTGCCTAACTTTACGTGTAAAAGATTACAGACAAATCAAACAGTCAGAGTAAGTGATTATAGTGCTTGGTGTGATAACGTCACTGAAAAGAAAAGAAAAGAGAAACAAAAGTAAACTATAGTGCTTGTCTCGAGCAGTCTATACACCCGGTGGGCTATAAAGTCACGGAGATAACAAAGATATTATTATCATTCGCGAATAATATTTTCGCGATTCAATTGTTCAATTGGTTTATTTATAAAAAGATTGTTCTTTTCTTATAAACTACATACAATGACGCTTTACGATTTATCGTAATACGTAACACGTGATTTAACAGGCGTCATTTCCGTTGACTGGAATATGGTCGTTACTATCTTTTGTCAACGAAGTCGGTCGGTAAAGTAGAAAAGAGTTATCGGTCGAGCGGCAATCCGGCGTCTTATAGACCACGGTGTATAATGATCTCGGTCATGGTGGAAGAATGTTAGGTTATGGTAAATACCTTCGTAGTACAAAAGCAACACTCGAATTCACTAGGTAATTCATCAATTTTCTCGAATTTTCTGCTGTCTTTTTTCTCTTCGTCCTATAATATCACAGATGGGTTACACTTACTTATGATGCATATGGAGGAACATTTTTTTTCTTTTTCAAAATACTTTCAGCCGCCCTCTCATCAAGTCGTGAACACGATCGAACGACATTCGGAGTTCATAATGAATAAGCAAACGAAAAATTTTGTCTGTACCGACGAAAAAGAAGCGGGACGAACAATAAGCTTTGTCCGTTAAGATAACAAGCTCCACTTTCATGAAACTATGGAAGTCGAGTTTAAGTGCTTATAGAAACACTCGAAAGCCCGAGAACTTTTGTTCACGTTGCGCTTTAACTCTGTTCTTGTTTGTCTTGTGCGACTCCGAAGTAGGTTCGAGTGTCCCGGACGAGGAGAGTTGAAAAGGAATGAAATTTATGTAGGGGAACGTCTACACGAGGCATTTCAACTATCCCGGGGAGCCAGAGAGACAGTGAACAATCGATAGGCGGGTTTCTGGTACGTTTGACATATTTGAATTTCCCGCGCTTTCCTATTACGACCATTAGATTACAACGACGTACAGGAATGAGTATATAATAGAGAACGTCGAGATATTACATGAAACATTTAATAGAAATCTGACTAGAAAACTTACATATTATGTATACGTATATACGTGTTATTTTCATTTACCGAGTAATCTGAAAAATAAGTGATTATTCAGATTCCTATATGCCTCTCCTCTTTATCATTCCAAATTCGACGTAGACAAATACGTTTGACAATTCGCTCGATTCAATTTCTAATAAAGCTAAGGGACGCGTATAAACTTTTTTTTTTTATCACCTCCTAATCATTTCGACTCATTGATAGTCTTTCGGGCTCCTCAGATTGATCTAATCGCACGTAAATAATTTGCTGATTATTCTTCTACGGTGCTAATCTAAATTGCAAATGAATTGAAAACTGCGATGGAATTACGTATTGGATGAAGAAATTCAATCAATCACTATATATAGTTAATTGATGAAACTAGACTTAGGAGTTGACCGAAATGAGACTAGGTATTTTTTCAGTGATCAATCACTGCCGTTTAAACAGAGTGGAAAAGCGCGGCTACTTGGTCTACGAATAAAATATAATAAAATAAATAAATTAATAATAATATATACTAATGAACATTCATAAGGTCCGATCATTTTCTCCCGGAAGGATCGTCATAAACTTTTTCTTGGCTCCATAAACAATTTCAAAATTTCATCTCACGGCATGACGGAAACGCTCAAAAAAAAAATAAAAAAAAAAACAGGAATCATACAAACTATAAACTTGAATGATTAATGTATTAGTTAAAAAAATATCTTCAAATCCTATACTATAAATTATATAAATATACATATCCTAGGAAACCTTCGGAAAACTACTTAGTGCCTGAAGACTCGATAGCAAATGTAATGAAGAAAGAAAAATGGAAAATATATATACAGTAATACCAAACTAATAAGTTAGTGAATTAAAGACAAAAAAAAATATCGTATCTAACAAGAGCGATGAAAAGTGAGCAGCGAAGCCAAATAATAAGAACTAAACTTTCTACGCAGGCTGTACAACAAATCCGTTAACTACGTCATATCCGTGTTACGTATACTAAACATTTTAGGTTAAAAGGTGCACAGCGCCGAGATCCGACGCGCGTTGAAGATTCATCATTATCAGAGAACAAAGAAAAAGGTAAACAACGTGTATCAGATAGATGGAAAAATAATTGTGATTTTTGTTATAAGCCCTTTTGATAAAAGCCACAATTACTTTTGCACCAGCCTAATATTAACCCAGGATTAAACGCGTGGGTTCTTTGGGACAACCCGACTCAATGTTGTTCAAACGGGGAAGAAAATCGCGCGACCATTCCCAGGTTAATGACGCAGCTAACGGATATTGTCATTGGATGATAAACTTACGCTGGGTGTCGTATTGCCTTGAATCGAGTGATGCGCAGGCATCTCGTCGTGGAAGCAATCGTCGTTTTGTGTGCTGGTAGGTACGTGTTGCGCAAAATCGAGTAACCGTCGGTTCGGGCTGTCTGGCGTGGTTGGTATATCGTTTGGTAAGATCGGTAAACACGACGAGGCACTACGGCGATGTCGCGAGAGACTGTAATGCTCGTAATTTCTATAACATCCAGGCCCAGTCTGTGCAGGTCCGCGTCCACATGCAGACTCACCCTCTGTACTATTGCCATCAACTCCGGACATATTGTGACCTAGAAGAATAATAGCGTGAAATAATTGTCTTAGATAATTTTGTATATTTCATAAGTAAGGCACCAATCGCAACTATACAGGCTTCCCTTCTATGGTACACATACCTACGCTTGACTAGTTATGTACCGTCGTTGTTTTGACTAGCATTTACCGCACGGGCACTGTGACTATCATAATACGGCTAACGTACCTTCTTGCTGTCACGAATAGCACGATTGTAATATCAAGGAGCATTTATTCTACATTTATTTCAAGGAGCTAAATACTTTTACTATGTATAACAGTGAAATCGGCAGAGACGAAATTACGCTCAGGTTCGCAATAACAATCTCGTGTACACCAATAACGACTAACCCGACTATTTTCGTCTGCTAGATAATTGAACGGAAAGAAAAGCGCGGGCTCTCCAGTAACATTTGAAACTACACAGATCAATCTATTGCGCCATTTCATTGCTATTTTTACACATTACTAAGTAATTATATCAACGAACGCTACTGATTTGACTTCAAATAAACTGTTCGAGCGATCCCTGGATTTCCGACAAAGTTTGATCCCGACAATTAATTTACAAAAATCTCTAAATCACATCCCGCCAGATACAGTTCGCATGCCAAGCGCTATCGATATTACGCAATTGTACTACAAGTCCTAACTAAAAATTAATAAACGCAGTACGAAGCTATTTTCTTTATTTCTATATCTCCAAAGCTCTTCGCGCGCATAAGTGCGTGAGACGATTTCGACAGAGCGTTTAATAATAGATATAGCTGCCGATCTAATCATTAAAAATAACTTGCGAGTGAATTAAGCATAAACAATCCAGCTATATATATTATATAAAATAAAAAATATATATAACAGCCAGTACAAGTAAAGACTGACCACCTCGACTAATAAGGATCTAAAAAACATAAAAAAGTACCTACAAAGGCAGATACCAAAATCATATTTCAACTTTACCACAACTGTACCATAGGCCGTAAACAAGAGAGGTAAACGCGTTACAAAGTGATTTATCGTAAATGAGCTCTCAGGCGAACTGACTGGCGGGTTACTAAGAAGGAACCAAGTACCAATTCGTGTACGACAAAAGTAAACAATATCCATAAAAAGTCAGTGACGTGTTACAACGTTAGTGGTATTCAACTAAGGGTACAACATTTTCCTATTACTGAGAAGAAGAGAGACAGAAAGAGAGAGAGAGGGGGAAGGAAGGAGAGAGAAAAAGAAACGAGAAAAGTCCAGCTTCCGCAAACTACGTTCGCGCCCGAACACGTGTTCGACTATTTTTTTATTTACTACCACGTGGCATAATCATTAAGATTGTATACCTATATCTATATATCCAAATAATTATGACAGATGCACATAAAGGTAAGTATCCGGAAATTTGTATGGGCAGTGCAATTAAATGCATATAAATATTTTTGGTATTCGTTGAGATTTATTTAGGAAATAATACAACGAATTAAAAATGTACCTATGACTTTTGTCAGTAATTTTCAATCGAGGTTATGTCTGCGATGGGACTGATACGTTGAGAGGGAAATTTGAGTATTTCGAAATTTTTGTCTTTGTCTATATTGTCATTCGCTCGCTCACCCTCTCGCTCTTTCGTTTATCTTTTTCTCTTTACTTTACTTTTTCTTCTTGTCTTTCCTTTCGTACGATCCAATTTCGAATGACGTTTTCTCCTACTGTACAGTTTGCGCGATGCCTGCGAGAGCCATTTCTCCTTTGCAACGCATCGACCCGCGAGGCGGAGAGCTATTGGTTAAATGAAGTAAAAAAAACATGACAGGGTATCCAGCATCCCCATTTGATTCTGGATACTTGATGAATATACAGGGTGTGCCACGAGTCAGGTATATCCTTTGGATACGTAAATGTCTTGCTGGGTACTCTGTGAAAAATGTTGATGTAATTTTGAGCTTAATGGATTTTTAGATGGACGGGTTGGGAGCGATTTTTTTTTAGTATGCTAATGTTATACGTGCTAAATGAGAAATTGCTTGGGATTGAATTCTGATAGAAAAAAAACTACGTCTGGATCAAGGAAAAAAGTCGGCGCCCGACCACGCCCGACGGACAGCCGCATCTATTTGACAAGCTCGTACGATATATGTATAACGGGTGGATATTTGAAAATAGCTGTGACGTCAGAGTCATTTGAAATACGTTAATGGTCTGCGATACCATGGATTTTGATAAAAGTTAACGATAAATAAGAAAATGAAAGCAAATAACAAATTTCTATTGATACTGACGCGAATTGATGATTAAAAATTGTATGTAATCAGTCGTGCTATTTTTTTTAATTTAATACAAAAAATACCTTGACAATATTCTGATGACGTGGCACACACCATTTTCTTTGTTGACTGTATTAATCGTAATTGTGCAAGCGATGATCGAAAGCGGTATGGTCATTAATTATAAAAGACTATCATCCGCAAGCTTGTCTGCCCTGTGAGTAATTTGAAGAATGGACGAAGTAAAAAAAAGAAGGTTGAGAGCGGAAAAGTAAAACGTCCATTCGACACGCAAAGGCGCGACGCGCATGCACAAAATTGTAGCGGAATAGCAGTGTAGGCTAAGGATATGTGATGCGAAAAGAAAAGTGATTTAACGTGAAAATAATATCGGCGTATAAAATAGTATGTTAAAAAAAAAGATAAAAAATGGGGTATAAGAAATACAGTAAAAAAAGACGACATGTACGTAAGACGTATAATTTGTAAAATGAAAAGTGGTACCTCGAGGAACTACGTTGAATACCACTGTCTCACGTAGTCTAGAAAAAGTTTTCCGCTCTCGTCTGTAAAGCACGTGAGTGCGAGATTTCGTCAAAAGAAATTCAGAGTTTTTGCGAGCTTTAAGATCTCGTAAGGAGACACTTCGGAGTGCTATCTCTACAGTGTGTTTCAGCTAGAATGTTCTTCGACTATTCACCGTCGACAAAGAGCGAGTAGGAGGCTCTCTTTTAGGACGCAGTTTCTCGTTCCTGGAAATACGTTTCTTCGCCGACGGGGTATCCTACACTTACGGTACGGCACTGACCCATGTAGTATCTACACGTAAAAATAACGTCTTTTGGCGTGACAGATCGTCAACAAGATATTCAAAGTTTCAACGTCTTTCGTCGCGACAATTATATACGTGTACAGTGTATTGACAGCCATAGTGTCGGCCATATTGAAAAACAGTACCCATCATGCACTGGTGGTACGTGTACAGTCGTTATGAAAAATTTTAAGATTTGCTTATACATGTATATATACACACGTTTCGATGGTTATAACTGACTGTACCGTGACAGCTGATCAACAAAGAGTACAAGAGGTTACGTAACTAAAGGATATATGGCAATAATCAGCTGTGGTCGACTTATTAAAAAATTAAGGTTAGTAAATATGTCTTACCGGTGTCGACGATGACATCAATGAGATCCATGCTCTTGGCAAATGCGTCCCTCAGATTGATGTGATGAAAGGATACAATGCTGCCCTCTCGCTTAGCTCTCTCTAAAGCTTCGCGACGTTTGAGAGCTTTCTCGCGTCTCATCTGATTTTTGTAGAACTCGGCAAAGTTATTGACGATAATAGGAATAGGTAACGCGATTACCAGGACACCACATATACAACACACACTGCCAATCACTTTGCCAAGAGGAGTCGTAGGGTAGATATCACCGTACCCTACGGTCGTCATGGTGATGCCTGCCCACCAGAACGTCTCCGGAATGCTTATAAATTTGGTCCCAGGCTCTTCTTTTTCGGCAAAATATGCGAGACTCGAAAATATGAGTACTCCCATCGCCAGGAAGAGCATCAGCAGCCCAAGCTCTTTGTACGAATTACGCAACGTAAACCCCAAGCTTTGCAGTCCAGTCGAGTGACGCGCGAGCTTCAGTATTCTCAGAATGCGCATTATACGGAAAATTTGAACTACACGGCGCACATCTTGAAATTGATCCGTTGCATTTTTGTTCGTCTCGACGAGGAACAGGGACACGAAGTAAGGTAGTATTGCGAGCAAGTCTATTACGTTCAGACCTCCTTTGAAGAACTTCCATTTGTCGGGAGAAGCACTGAACCTAAGCACATACTCGAGGGTAAACCAAGTGATGCAAACGGCCTCGACCATCGCGAGTTGCGGATTATCTTGAAAGTTCCCCTTCTCGTCATTCACTTGCATACTAGGAATGGTGTTGAGAGTTAGTGCTATCGTCGAGAGCACAATAAAGAGTATTGATATCACAGCTATCACCTGTAACGTGACGTATAACTCATTGTCAGTCGTAATAATAATTTGGAACGTCTAAACTCATCGTCACATGGAAATTGATCGAAAATTATCATTATAATGATCAACATATTTATTAACACCTACGATCACGAACATGAACATCCCTTTCGTACTTTCTATGGTTTCCTATAAAATTTAACCTAGTACCATCAATTTCCCTAAAAGTACATAAATATCGGTATTTATGTAGAAAATTATACAAAAATTCTCTCTTTCTTACCTAGAATTCAAATCGATTAATCCTATCGCCTACAATTAACCCAAGGATCCTACCACGCGTGCGTATACATCCTCTTCACCTAAATCCCATAGTAAGTAACCCGCGAAAATTCAAAAAACCCGAACCGAACGCTCGCAACCGCGTACCGCAGAATAACGAATAAATATAAGAAACTCGACCAATCTAATAACGAATAACCGGTTACTCGATTAGCAACAAATAAAATATCGTAAAACGTAACGCCAGTCATTCCCCGCGAATCGCGCGATCAATCGTTTGTTCAACGTAGAATGAAGAAAGCATCGAGATAAAAGCGAAGCCTAAAAAAGCCATATAACAACTACAGTAATAATAATATTAATAACAATAATAACGATAACAGCTAATATAGATACCCGGGAGATTAGCACGTGCGCGACTCCCACTCTCGGTAAATTCTAACCAGTCGCGGATAATGAACACGCGGAAAAAGTAAAGGATTGGCGACAAGGGGAAAGAAGGAAAATAAAGAAGAGAAACAACCTTCGTAACGGATGTAGATGCAAAGAGAGAAAATGAAAGAAAAGAAACATTCAGCGCGCGCGCATGCGCACTCCGCAAATGACAGAGTGAGCCACGTGGGCGCGCTTATACGTTATATACAATACGAAATAAGAAAGCGACGCACACACTATATTTATATGTATTCAAGATCGCGATATGTATAATATCTATATGTATATCTATAGGCATATTAACATTGAAAAGGTATAGAAAAGAGGCATAGGAAATGCCATTAGCTTTTAGTGCCAAATACTTTCGCGCCCGTTACATGCGGCGTTCCCTGAGGATATCCCGGAGAGTCCTTGTACTCGTTTTGGATAATGCATGCGTGTTTGGTAAAGAAGATAAATTTGTATAGATAAAGTAAAAAAGAAAAAAAAAACGATGTCGACAACTTGTAAGCGATAAGACGCATAGCTATGCTTTTTTCGCCAAGCTTGAGATATATATATATATATATATCAAAATGCGAATAGCCTTCCGTCGTGCTAAATTCGAAGACTTTTTCTAAGGCCACAAAGCATAAACGCTTCAGCGCGTGATACAAAATGTGGACCGGAAGCGAGTAAGTGGGTACGAAGGAAAATCGGATAAAGGAAGTGCTAGTAGAAAAAATAGATAGTATGGATGGGATTGGAAAACTTTTTTTTTCCTATGGGAAAAGAGAAATAGGAATTTAGTTTTTTTCCTAAATATACTAAACTTTGCCAATTCTCGCCTTTCGCGAGAATTAAGACTGGTAATTAAGACTCGCTCATTGGGGGTGGTTGTCGGTGCGATACTGAACGTAACAGGCCAGAGGCTCTTTCGTGAGGCATTACACATATGTACTGCAAGGACGAAAAAAAAAGAGCAGACGAGGAATCGGTTCTTTTGTTAGATTATTTTCTCTCTCTTTTCCGTTCACTTTGCTCTCTGCTTAAAGGAAGGAACAACTGTTGCGCACGGCCAATTATGAATCGTCAAGATGGGCCGTAAGTGAGTACAAATCATTGCCATATTTGCGTGTAAAGGTTTTTAAGGGATCATCGACGTTAAAGCTCGAAGACTTTATACGCGTAAGATACGAGTAAAAGAATCTTCGTGCTTCAAGTACGAATCACCTTTGGTAGTTTGCATCCCTCGAGACGATGTACGAAAAGCACATATTGGAGGTTAGGAATATATTTTCTCCGTACCTTTGTCGTCGCTCGAGACGAATGCAAACTGCCGAACTCGGCGATGCCTTCGACTTGACTTGACTTGACTTTTATTGAATTGACAGCTCGAATTTAACTTCACTTCGACAACATAGACTCTACTCTGAAGTTAGCTGCAATCGAAATTCATCATTGACTCGAAACGTCATACTGTACAATCGATTATCGTTACTGACTCGAAACATTGATTCGACTACGATTCGAGTCGATTCTCACTCGACCTCGTCACTTTACGACGACATCGTATGAAAATCGTTCTATAAGAATCGTTCGTAGACTTTTCGTTCACAACTGATCGCATGGCAAACATTTTTCTATGCCCTGCAATGTGTTATATTGTTCACATTCGCCAAGCACATACACACAATGTTGAATATCCCATCAAAACCCCGCTCCCACATTTTAACCTGTTCTATCTCTGTAATTACGTCACTCTAATGTCCATCGTGAGCGCCTACGCAGCGCATTACTTTGTGCCCGTGGCAAAAATAAAAATCAGCCCTTAACCATTGCTATGTACTATAGCGAACGAGGCACAGGTATTACACACGTGACGTATGCGCATACGTCACGTTATACTTATATATATATATACATATACATTGAATGCAAAGAGGAGTGAACGAGAGGCGTTTGCTTCGCACATTTTTGCATGTGGAATGTTTAGCGTGTAATGCATAAATTATGACAATAAATAATAATAATAATAATAATAGTAATCGATTCATAAATACAAAATAGACCATGCGATTCCCCCTTTAATCCGTGCAATTAATTTAATCCGTACCTTTCACATATTTTTTAATTTATATATATATATATATATATCATATATACAATAGAAATATTATAATACGATACTTGCTGGCTCAAGCATTGTATAGCAGAAGAGAGAATAATCGGTAAAGAAAGCGCCGTTGCACCAGTCGATTTGGCGGTTATCCAGGTACGTACTGGGTTTTTCTAGCGTGAGTGATTTTGCAATAAGAATTTTTGTACCGGCAGTACATGAGAATAATAGTATTATTATCACTGATAATGATAACGACAAAGAAAATAAGTATCTTGAAATTTTTATTCATCCGCGATTTGTTACACGCGTGAAGTTAGTCGACGATCGATTATTGGTTGCGAGATAATCGTTGCGATATATAAAGGTCGATTCGATCTTTACGCGTCGATATAATTCAAAGGGAATCAGAAACGACCGGTATATTTGACACGTTGGAATTGTGTTTGTCTGTAATGTATAACGTATTGATAATAATGGCGATCCTGCTAGAAAATTGTCTAATGTCACGTACGTCATTGGCATACATGTGAAGAACCCGAGGGATTCGAATGCCAGTGCACATGCGTGCACTGTAGCTACCTATGCATATTGTGGTATGCAGCAAGGGAATTGCAGTAGATGCCTTCGAGACAGTAATAATAAATCTCAGTTGGGCGAAGTGAACGCAAATTGACTGTACGTTAACTTAAGTTTGTATACAGGTGAATTAGCTAGCAACTAGACTTGACGTCGATTGAAAAATGTAATTTGATGTATGAATTAATTGAATGATTTTGTGTAATTTGTGTAAACAACGCAAATCGCCTTCCTTCAAAATCCTCAAGCATAATGTATATATGCTAAGGTATTGTATTATTATTCATATACTATATGCACATGAACATTTACTTTGCTTCTATTATTTATATACAGACATAGTGATTATTTGCAAAGAATTATAAATAATCATTGACGAATCATTTCTCGGGATGCCTGCACTGACTTCTAGAGAAAATACTAGACTCGAAGGCAATGGGTTATGCAGATGAGAAGATAAAGGAAAGTGGCATCCTATACCGGATGCGTGTTAAGTTGGCTCTCGATGGTTTTAAAGGCAGTAAAATGACGCTGCGTATCGCCATATGCAAAAAAAATCAATTCGCCGTTCGTCTCGTTTTACGTGGAGAGAAAAACGAATCTGTTGGTACGAATTACTATAATTAAAATTCTTTTTTTATCGTCATTCGTTTAGGGAGCGGTGTCGAGAAGGGATGTACATGATGCCTGGTAATCACGTATAAACCCTCCCATCATCATCGTCATCATAGATCGATAAAAACCGTATTTTCATTATCTTTTTCTTAAATACACTGCAGCAGCGTATATCAACTACAAGCTATAAGAAAGCTAGGTTATGTACAGAGAGGAATAATAGCGCTGTCGTACGCCACCTAGAAACGATAAAGTATATTACGTACGTCGACAAGTAAATATAATATAATTACGGCTACAGTTCTGAAACTACAGTGACTAATGGATACTTACGTATGACTCTCTAAAGAAAGAAAACAGCTGAGAAAATGACAATATGGGAAATATGAGAGTAAGAAACAGTGCCAGTATATAATATATATGCTTCTGCGAAGAATTAACCTCTTGGACAACGCTAAAAAAATGATACAATGTATACACGCTAAATAAACGTTGATGACTATTTGTATATTTATATGTATCGATATATATATATATATGCCTGCAATCATTAAACTGTGACAACTAAGTAACGAGCATCTCTCTGACGAACCAAGAAAAAGACTCGTCGCGTCCTCTACGTTAAATTCGACTATTCTGAAGTCTACGATTATTACACAGTGATAATGAAATTAAGAACTAAAAATAATAGTGCAGTTTGCACCGTTTATATTTTTCAGTACCTCAATTCGAATGACTCCAGCACGAGCTGCAAACGTCGATAACGTTTAAAGTGTGTTACGACAATGAAATTCACAGAGGAGTGTAAAAGAGCAAGCGTAGGTATATCGTGTTGGATTATGTGAAAGGTTAACCTAAAAAGAAAAGGGAATAATGTGAAGGTAAGACGTTAAAGTATAAAGCGTGCTCATGATGTTCTTTAAATTCCATTCGTGAATCGATACTGAGCTTGTAACATAACCTATCCATATGTAGGCGTGCTATTCCCGTCTTGGAGATTACATGCCAAGGACGCGTAACGATCGAATGAACCAGAGTGGAGCGATGGTAATCATTTAGAATGATAATGTTGATCATTCTGAATTCGTGACATAGGATACAGTTCGAGTATTAGACAGAGAAGGAAATACGCCAGTACGTGAAAGGAGGACGTCGATAAAGGTAAATTGACAGATAAATATATTCGAGTGTAAAGATGGCGTCTTGTACGTGATAAATCGTATTAAGGACTCACCCTGGCGGCGATGGAAGTCGTAGGTTTCTCCAGAAGATCCCACAGCCATTTTTGATACTGGGCACACTTTCCTTCGCCGAATTCCTCCTCCTCGCGCTGTCGAAGCGACTCGGCCTCCTTGCGCATTTCCTCGTGCACGTGTTCCTTACGCTGATGATACTTGTGCTGACAACAGCTCTCGAGATACAGCTCGTCGACTCCCCAGTACTCAAGATCGTCGCTAAACGCCAACACGCACATTTCGTCAACGAGATGAAGCTTACCGGTCCTATAGAAATTCAAAATTGAGCTAAAGGACTTCGGATGTCGATCAAAGAAGTACTCGTTGTCGATAAGTGAGTAATCGTCGCATAGTTCGGTGATGGCCTCGTGGGTATTGCAGTCACGTAGTCGACCGAGTCTCGTGTGAGGTAGTCGTTCCAGGGTGCGCCATAGTACCTCGTGCTTAACGCCGCCAACATTAATGGAAACCCGCCTGTTCAGTGCCTTAGATCGCATTATCATAAAGGGCTCCGGTGGTAAGGAAGTCATGGATCTGGAGTAAGTCCTCTGTTGCATCTGCAGTGGCAAGGGCGGCGGTGGTGGTGGCGGAGGCGGCGGCGGGGGCGGTGGTAAAGGAGGCGGAAGTGACGCACTGACCGAGGAAAATGGCGCGTATCTGACTTCCTTGTTACCGGTACAACCTGACATGATCGGCAAGCCGGTCGCCGTCGTTGCGACGACGCCCGCCGGAAGCGTCGCATCGAAACTGAATCCGTCGCTCGTCGCCAATAGATACGAGCCTGAACCCATCGCCGCTCCGAACCCGTTTCCATTGCGATCAGGCTCGACACCCCCGTCGTCATCGAATCTTCTGTCGCTCAGCATGAGACGGGATTTTTCAGAGGCTGCAGGGGTTATCTCACTGTGAGCAGCCGCTCTCCTGTTTCATCCGGCGGCGCAGCTTCTCTCCTTCGCCGTCATCAATGTGATCCTTAGCCACGTCATAATCTACAAATCAGATTTATTCTCCTCTTCTGTATCTATATATCCACGGTATATACATAGATATTCATGTAATGTATAAATAGACTTTGGTCACAGCATCTCCATTATAATTACATATTTTAATCTCATTTTCATTCATTCATCTCCTTCATTTCTTTTTATTCATTTACCTCTCTCTCTTTCTCCCCGTCCAATTAAATCTCTTGTCTTTACTTTCTTCACGACACAGCTATTTTCCTTCGTGATACTTTTACGTTCCGGTTCTCACGTGACTAGCTAACATACACCTTTTTTACTTTTTTATTTATTACCTGTCTGTCAAACTCCCTCGTTTCGTTTGACAAATTGCCCGGCAGCGCGCTCTCGCGAAACTACAGTCGCACCACGAGAATTCCTCGAAGCAGGTGGTTCCGATAAAGATTTGTGTCTCAATTATGGAATTTCGCATAATCATGTTCACTAGTAGCAGGCAAATATTAACACGTGAGTAGTATTAGTTGGAGTAACTTTAAACGAGTATCTGCAATTTCTTTCTTCACTTTTTAACTCTACGACCACGGAGCTTTCAACGTCATTTATTAACACTCATTTGTAAACGTGGCTCGTGTAGTAAACTACCGCCTAACCTCAAATTCCGAGTACTACAGTGCAAATAAGTTAAGCGTATATGCTAACAGTGAAATTTTCCTATTACACCGTAACGTTGGCCGATGAAACTGTTCCCAGAATAAAGGTCAATTTTACTCGATAGGACTTCGGAAATCGATTTATTGGTAATCCTGGTTATCGTTTTTTACCATCGTCCACGTCTGGGGTGTAAATATTTATGACTCACTGTTTGCACGTCACTTTCGCAACAGTTGCTGTGTTTTTCGTGGCGCGTATGGGTATGTGAATGGGGGATTAAAAATTAATAAAATTTGAAATTATAGAATAACATTAGTTACGATTTTCACTTTACGTTTAACGTCACAGGATTAATAAGAAGCTACATATGTCAAAGGGCGAATGACTGCTGGTTATGAATAACCGACATATATACCCCGCTTTGCCCTATATTTTCTAAAATTTGAATCAACATCAAACGATATTTATTCACAATATTTTTATATTAATTACTAATCACGATATAGTGAAAGGCATAGTTTACAGAATGTGTCCACATATATATTACAGTAATGTACTATTTTTGTTATCCTTAAATTATCAGATACTCGTCCTGTAGAAAAGAAATTGATAAATATTAGCAAAACGTGTCAACTACTCCATAACGTTTTAGTAAAGTTTTTGAAATTCATCTCAATAATTGTTACTTTACGAACCGGAAGTATCGCGTGTGGGTAAAAATAAATCATGCACTTCCGCATTTCACGGTATCAGCATTCTTTATCTATTGCAGAAACCACCGCCCTCTGGTTCCACGGAGTAGACGCCTGAGACGAAATGCCGAGGATCGCAGCACTCAGGAAAAAATAGACAATCGTTTCGAAAAGCAAACGTCAAGAAATTAATTTCGAAAGCAGTCCGCTTGCGTCGATCCTGATTAAGAGACTCTTGTTATTCTCTCGACGACGTCTCGAGTGGAACAGCCGTCGTTTCTTAACAGCATATATTCTCCGCGTGTAATACAGTAGGAAAAATAATGATAAGCTTCTAACGTATAGATGTAGCTCGTTAAAAAAAATTATTACAATTATCCTTTTATCATTAGATTGAATCGAGCTATAGAAAATTATGAGATCCGCATCGGGCAGAGCGTAGCCATGATGAATCCTGAATAAAAAGAAAAAGGAATTCGCATTGGAGTGGAGCACGCGAAAGGTCAAAGAGACACAAATATGTCTTGGCTCGACTCGAGCGTCCTCGAGGAAACGTTCGAGATGGTCCAAGATAAAAAAGAGTACGTCGCCGACTTAAATCCAAAGCCGTGAGAAGTCAAGGAAGCCAAAAAGGCGTACCGGAAGTAGGAGTAGAACGAGAAGAAAGAGTATCAAGACAGACAAGATGCATAGTCCGCGATTCGACACAAGTGCTGAACGACTGGAGCTACAATAACAGCGGGATATAAAGGAGAATTAAAATGAGAAGATTGGCACAACGGCAAAGGACGATAAAAGAACATTGAAACTCGCGTTATCGACCGGTGGTCGAATTGCGCACGAAAACTAGAGCGTGCGAGCCCTCCTAGTAGCGACATTAGCTTGGCAGTCCGATAAGGGTGGAGAGCTACTGGCCTAGATGGGTGGGTTAGATTCGTTGTGTATCTTCTACCCCCACCACTCAAACAATTTACCCCTTCCATGTCATTTCAACCCCCCACCCTTCAAGGGGACTACATCAGAACTATCCCCTCCCAGCTCCAGCACGTTCCACATAAGCGGGAATCGATTCTTCCTCGGTCACCCAGGCCGAAGCGTCCTCCGTTATCCGGCAGCCTCAAAACAATTATGTACTCTTCGGGAATAGGCTGATCATCAGATCCGATGTTTACATGGTCACTGACGATCGATTTCCATGAGGAAGCTAATAGAGGAGTAGTCTCCCCCATGGGTTGAAGAACGATAAACTACTTGGAGGAGGACGGCTGAATTTTTGTCAGATGAGCTAGACTGCGGCCTCCAAGCTTTGCAAGTTTAAAATCGCAATGGTGAACGATGTCGCGCACTTGTTCCACTTCCTCGCGACACCTCGCCGCAGGTTCCCCGTTGTAAATACAGAAATAGCCAAGGAGACCGAGGCAGCGTGTTTCCGAGAGAGAGCAGAGAGAGAGAGAGAGAGTAACAGAGATACATGTAAAACCAAGAAGTCACAGTCGCATGCGACTCACCTTTTAAAGATCGTCTATTTATCCGGGTACCGGGACATCTCACGCACCACTTTCTATCACGGGTTGGCCGTAACAGGCGCGAGTACCCGCGACAACACAGCCCGAGCACCACCGGCTACACAAGCCGTAATGCGAACACTTTCCCTCGCTAGGAACTGCTAACTACGATCCACCACTTGTTCCACTGGCGCTGTGGGCGACGATTCATTCGGCTATCGATTACCGCGCTGTGCTACCGTCGTGCGACGTCTTCCACAGGGTACGGGACTTCCCTCTCTATGAAGTCCACCGTTGAGTTACCCCTCTGGACTTTTTACACCCGTATGTAGAAACTCTTGCGCACCCTTTATACTTTACACTGTTTAATCCCGATACCCTAATCGGCCACCTTCCTCAGAGCTGTAGTATAATACTACTCAACCCAGAGGATGACCTGAGATTCGCGAAAGCTACCCGCCCGCGCTGCTCAGCTGCTGCTGCTGCTGCTTCTGCTTCTTGCTGCTGGCTTTGCCTTGCTGACGAGGCGGTACTTGGATTCGAGCCAGCTGTGCGCCTGCCTAGCCCGATGAACCTGACCACGCTATATCTTCGCAATTGCCTGTCGAGAAAGGCCTTTTTTTACTTTCTTTGCAACTTTTGTTATCTACCTACATATGATAATCTACCTTGTGGTACAACGTTCTCCTCCAGGTACTCTTGATGAAGATTCTTTTTGTCAGGGTCTCTTCCAGCTTCCCATAGACTTTGGATAGGGTGATGTGTGCTCGTGCTTGCTTTTGGGGACTCCATCTCTATGGCTTGTAATATTCTCCTCGAAATTGGCTCAAGTTCGACGGAACACGTGGTCTATAAATAAAAAAAGTCTTCTGGGGAAAAAGACAATGGTTGTGACGTACTCGTGGAACAGTTGTCAAGGCCTTTTTCTTTCCGTCAGTCCCATCGTGTCACTGGGACGTGACACAACGTTGGTATTGTTTCTTCGATCCTAAAAATAATTAATGATGCTCTTTTCTCTTTCCCTTTCTTCTTGTCCCTCGCTGGCCAGTCATATACTATTTACAGGATACTTGTCGCACGACTTATTTACTTGAGCTGGGCGTTTAAACGCCTAGATGATGCGACAAAGGGTTCTTATACGATACCCCGCTTACGCATTGGTTGCATGATTAAATATCCAATCGTCTGGATGATTGGGATTGTGATGGCAAAAGTCATTCGTAGATGTATACTATATTACGATAGCGATGAGATATTGTTTTGCTAATCGGGATTAGTTAATTAAACATTTAGAGATATCTTATCGAAATGATAGATCAGTTAATACGTCATGTCGCCATTAAATTTACTTTGATACTTTAGACAGAGAATACTGTTTTCCATTTTTTTAAACACGCCATGGGCTGTGTTCGTGTATCGATTTTCTGATTTGTAGGCGTATAGAGCAAATTAATAAGCTCATTAGCTGGAAAGGATAGCGTCTTATAATTAGATACATTCACATTTGTATCACAATTATAAATAATTGGATTTATTTTCTCCATGAAATAAGTACATCGTCCGTTCGATATCTCTGTACACATGTGGTTTGCAACCACGGTGTGGGGCCATTACTTTTGTATTGAAGTAAACCCGCTACTGCTATCATCAAGCCATTATCAATACAAAATCGTTCGTCGGTTGCGTAAAGAATTGCATTTCTTTCTTTGCACATAATGTCCATCATCTGTTGTAATCTTTCGTTACATCCCACGCCGCCCACAATCAGTACCTCGTTGGAGCACGTATGAGCCATCGCTCTCTCTGTAATTCCACGAAAATTGTACTAATGTAGAAAACCCAAGAGATTTGAGTGGTTATAAATAATTCGATGAAATAGTTTGATATTCATGGCAGGATGTTTTTAAAATTACCCATAACTGTATTCTGAGAAAATTAATATAGATTGTTGGTTAGTATGGTATCAAAGAATTACCTGTTATTTCTATGAGCATGGCAAAGACTACCTCTTGGAGAGAGAAGCATAGATCTTCTGAGGAAAATTCCTTTGAGTCGAGCCAACCCTGAAGTCGCTCCTCTATGTGACTCAAAATACCAGAGAATGAAACATCCATGCCTTTTACTACGTATGGCAGTGGTGCCAATTTTTGTCCTCTTTTCAAACAACCATGAAACAAGCTCTAGTACAGAAATGTTGAACACCCGAGTATTTATTGCTAAAGGGAATATCACTGTTCAGTGATATATGATTAACTTACTTTTTTGCAAGCTGTTCTATGTTGTAACCAGGGCTAGGATCATTAGAGAGTTTTAACAATCTTGCAAACCGATCTAAACAGTTCCCAACAGCAATGTCTATGGTCTCACCAAAGATCCTGTACCGCTGTTTAGAGTATGCAATAACTTGTGTATTCCCTCCAGATACATAAAGAACAGTAGGATTTTTACTGCCTGTAATCAATCTACCCATTTCTATATGGCCGATACAATGATTTACAGCAACAATGGGTTTATTATATAATTGAGCAACCGTTCTAGCTACTAATGCAACGACAGTTAACGGAGCACCCATGCCAGGTCCTTTGGTATAACATATTACATCAACATCTTTCATTGTAACCTTTGCCTCCTTCAAAGATTTTTGCAACACACTGAGTACATGTTCCCGATGATGTTGTGCTGTTTCTCTAGGTAGAAACCCTGCACATATAAGAACACATAATGTTATCAAAAGTATCATCAAAGAATTAATACAATTTATGATTATCAGTAAAACATAAATCTATAATATAAACATTAACTTATTTTTAACCTAAACCCATGCCTTATCATATATATTAACATAAATATTAAATTACCTTCGCCGGGTGGAGTAATATATGTATGCCTGACATTAGACAAAACTTTATCATCGTTAATAATACCAATACCCAATTTATTGGCACTGCCCTCAAATCCAATAGCAATAACCATATTTTTGCCTTTTAATTTAAGTATTGACTAACAATTATTTTTAAATTAATTCTATATCCCATATGAAACGCGTTTCAGCAAACAGTGTCGCTCGAAGCGACTTTACAAGATTGGCCGACGCAGAATAGCGCCAAGCGATTGGCTACGAAATAACCTACCAGTGAATACTCACACTGTGATTGGTCAAGCTCAGTTAGTTCCTGTCGGTTCCATCTTTTCCAATCCTCAGCAATCCTCAGCGATCTCCATTGTTACAACGTCACGCGCATCCGAATATCTGAAAAAGAATCGTCGTTGAAAAATGCAAGTTTACGAGTCGTCGTGGTGAGAAAAGTGAGTGTCGCCGAGAAAACGCAGAGTCTCGAGAGGCTGTTGGCCGCGTTGAAATAATCGGGAAAAGCGACGCGTGCCGCGTGTCGCGACATTGGGTGGGTAATTGATTGGTGTTGAGAGTTAAAATACAAAGGAAGTCGAGTAAAAACGAGCTAGAGAGAAAGAGAAAGAAAAGAAACAGGAAAGAAAGGAAGCGGTGAGACTCGTACGAGTCAAGTCGTGTATTGCTGATGGTAGTTCGTCATGAACACTACGACAATTAATAATTAATCGGTTATCGTTCGTTTGTAAAGCTTGATTGAACATAAATGGTTGCGGGTCTTGATGCATGCCAGCGACCTAGCATTGCGCAAAGTCATACGACATTGTGGCTAGCACGAAGGAAGTGCTGTGCGTCCTGAAAAGGAGAAAAAAAGAACGTAGTGCGAAGGTGTGCGAACCGTAAGGGCGGACATAATTTTCGAGCGAAAGGATCTCGGATCGGTACAGATCATCGCGTTTATTAAACGTCGAGGTGCTTCCTGGTGGGTTTCTACGTTATTCTGTTACACGCATTCCTCGAGTACGTCGTCTTCGGGTACATTGTTACGCGTATATATACGTAGGGTAATGGTACGAAACTATGCCTTGCCTTATACGTTACAATATGTTACGTTACGGTACGGTACGATACTGGGAAGGTATTACCCGGGTAATGCCAGGAACGATTTCGCGACGACGACGCCGACGGCAATCCCGTCGGCATGGGATTGGTGCGTGCCCATTTTTCGGATGTTTGTCAGGTACTCGAGCCCTTGGTTCGTCCTGTTTTCGCGTGGATTTTCCTTCTTTAGATGCGAACGGATGTGCACGATGAGGGAGACTTCTTCTAATTACGATCTCGTCGATGCTGTCGGGTAGTAGATGAGCATCTTCTAGAAATTATGGTCGTACGAACTTCGTGGGTGGATGACTTGGAGGTTAATGATGAATCAAAACTGACGTGGATGTTTTGATGGTTCATACAGCATTTTACTCGGGTGATGCCCAAGACAAGCGTCCTACCCTTCTTCTACTTTTTATCCTGGTCGCTTTGTTGGACCAAGAGACCTTCGCTGGATTTTCGGTTCGCGTCGCGATGCCTTCCGTTGGCTTCTATATGACTTTCGAATCTCGTGCAATTATTCCATGCGCGCGGGATGCTTATGGAGACGAATTGGATTCGAGCGTATCAGGATCCTTAACGTTCAGCTTCCTGACGGTAAGACATTGCACGGCGGGCGATGTCCGGGTCGCGCCAATACACGAGTCCAGATTTTTACGTTCATCTCGCTCCTTCGCTTTCGTGTCGGTTGGCGATCGCGGGCGATTCCGGAATCGTGATATTGTTCGTTTGCTATTAAACCAGCAAACCTCGAGGACGAGTGGTACTGGTTCCTATTGTGGATCTATGACGATTCAAGTGACGTATTATCGTTTCGAACGTTCTATCGTAATTATGAGAATTAACGTGTTACACTGCTCTCGCAGGAGTTCGGATTGGCTGTTTTATCGTCCTGCCTCATCAATTTTGATAACTGCAGCTATTAGGTAAATATTATGTTATTATGTTTGCGATAGAAAAAATCATTAATGCTATCGATAACATTGGCTGTGCATACTTTGAAAAATAATTTGGTAACCACATTAATCGTTTTATATTATCTTTTTAGGGATGTCGCGGGACTACGAAGGTAGAAGACGAGGTGGTAGTGGCAACGGAAGTGGATCAAGCAAGATGAGAATGGATACAAGTGTATCGCAGCCCAGACCCCATGGTGAAAGTTCTGGTAAACGAAGAGAGCTAGATAGTGTAATGCGCAAAGCTCGCGAATCTCAGTCAAGTTACTGGAACAAGAAGCTTTTGGAGGTTGAGGAGAGGGATCCAAATAGATGGAGGCATAGCGGATATAAGGAGCTCTATGTTGGAGGAACAACAAGTGGAGAACCAAGTAGGGGTCATCCTCGCAGTCCTAGAAGTCCTAGGCCACGCAGTCCGCACAGTCCACGTCCACGTAGTCCACGACCAAGGAGCCCCAGATCCCCTCGTGAACGGTCACACACCAGAGGCAGACCCGCGCGAAGTCCGAGCTCAGGTAGCACCTGTTCCGACAGATCGTGTTCCGTTTGCTCCCCCAAGGAACGGCGTCGCGTTGCTCCGCTTTCGCGATCGCGATCGAGATCAGTCTCACCAGCTCGTTCTCGAACACATCCGAAGGAGGTGGTACCGTCTAGTTCGCGGGTTGTTCCACAACGTACTAGACCACGATCACCACCCCTGCCGCGTCCGCGAACACCGCCACCAGCTCCTCAGCCACCAGCAAGGCATCACAAGGATTACAAGGCTGTCAAAGACAAAGAAATTAAGGTACGACGCAAGGAGAAGCATCATAGCAGAATGCCAGAGGATCCACGAGTGCCTGATCCCATCCCATTGGTAAGTATATTGATACTTAATATTTTATAGCTTGTCTTGAAATCTTGTTAATAGTAATTTGACGAGAACAATTATTAAATGAATTGTAGCGTAGAACTGACCAAAGTTACGTCTTACTAATAATTAAACATATTTGATCTTCCCACCTCTACTGGTATCTGCTTTATTCAAACACTATAATAAAAGTCATCACAGAATGTTTGAAAAGGTCTATTACACAATTATATGAAATTAATTGAAAAATAAGGCACCTGCAAAAAGTTGTAGAATTTGGAGCCTGTCCTTTATATGATACAAGGAAAAATTGAACTGTCCTTTATGCATATTTAAGGAGAGCAATTCTTCTTTTGCAACATCTCAATACCTCACACATATTGGTTCAATACTTTGTATGCAATTCTCAGCATGAAGTATTACATTTACATCAGACTTCCGGTACTCAACAAACGGCAAAGTATTAAAGAATAAGTATATCTAAAAAAAAACCCTATAATAATGTAAGTTCATTTTAAAGCCACAAGTATTACCTTAACCTTTAGAGAGCCGATGGGTAATTGTTATGAACCCTCTGAAAATTATCATAATAAAAAGTTCTTTATGTCAGTGGGTTATTTGCATAAAAGTCAGATATAGACTTCAACACATTATATCATCTTCCGGGTCTCTAAAGGTTAACAAAAGCAACAAAATCCCAACATAATTTTGTTCAGATGCGTAAACCAGTCAAGATAGAGAAAACACACTCCGGTGGTCATGGCGCCCCAGCAATGATGCATCCTCCACCAGAATCATCACCAAGTGAGGACAGCGATAGTTCCTCGAACACGTCACACGTGGGTCCACCCAGGATGACATTGTCTGAAAGGTACAGTATAGCAACAGGAAATCTCAATTGGAATACACGATGTAATAAAAAGCAACCAAATAAACATATCCAATGTACATGTAATTATCCGAATCCGTTTTGCAGATTTGGCAAGATGGCGCAGTGGAGCGTGGATCGTCGAGACATGGAGAACATGCGCATTACAAAGGACGGCGAAAATGCCATGAAGGTCGTAATCGAAGGCGAAGAGAGGATCGCCCGACTAGGATACGATTCACCACCTCCAGGACATTATCCGGAGTCTTTGCTGGCTCAGGGTCCCAGAGGGCTCGAATGCTGGGATGACGTTCGTGTTCGTTACGATTATTACAAAGCTCGTGGATACCTTCGTGACCTGAGCCTCGACGATTACGTCAAATGGGAAGAATGGTGGTACAAGTATCAGGAATGGCTAGAAGCCGAACGCTTCTACGAACAGTGGGCCCAAAGTCGTCCAGCCGGAAGTGGACGTAAGAGACGCGGTCGACGTAATAACACTGCCCATTAAAACTCCGTACACAGTGCGTTGTACAGTCGAGTCGACAAAATTACTATTGTTAATAAAGCATACTGTACTACTTTGACCGTGCTTAGACGTGATTATATTGTAAGGAGAAGAAATTTACGATAAAGGAAAAAAGCATGGAATCACAGTACACGCAGGATACACCGACATTACACGAGAAAAAGAAGAAAAAGGACAAAAAAAGTGATAAAAAGTAATAGAAAAATGTCTGTGCTGCAAACGTTGAGTTTTCATCGCGCGATCGGTTTCGAATCGACTCGGATATTTCTGGAACGATTCACGCAATGCAAAGATTTTGCTGGACGCCATTTTGATTTACCGAATTTGTATTTCTTGTAAGCGATTATTAGCCTTGCTTGCAATTCTTATTGATTATATCGCTTTGCACGAGTAACATCGTGCATTATATATTTTAAACGCTGTGTATAATGATGCAATTGTCAGCTGTTGTCAGAAAATGGAGTAACGTGACAAGTTTTCAAATAAATCATATATCATTCGTAGAAATTAGCGGTGTACTTACTTTTATTTTATTGTTAATTAACAAAGATCGAACCTAATGTCGGTGGTGAATTTATTTCCAATCGACTTGAGACAGACTAAACAGATTTACAGCAATGGAATGTTTCATGAAAAATAATGTGCTGTATTAAGTAATAGATATCTGTAAGAGGGCAGCGATCCTTTAATTGCACTGTTGATAGAGTAAATCGGTAGTCAAAGGTTATCTATGTGTTATTCGTATGAAGATCTACACATTAATTTCTATAATGTATGCGTTAGCTTATAATCATACTGATGCTCATACGAGTACTTTATTCTGGAGTACGTACTATAGTACAGTGCAAGTGGAACGTAAAATAAGTAATTATGGCAAGTAGAAAAATTATTCGCAAGATAATAGACTCGCCATTGGCTCCAAAACCCGTTGGGCCATATAAGTAAGTACATAGTATGATCAGAAAGTGTCAATGACTTGATTGAATTCGTTTTTTGAAACTTACTGTATTCTTATGTAACATGGATTATTGCATGACCCATCTCTTAAATGTTTTTTCTTTATCTAATTATAGATGGAAATCATTTTCATCAAATCAAAGTAAATCATTACTGAAATTAGAGTGATAGTGAAAAGTTGCATATGGCTTTACATAGTTCTTTCTTCGAGTAAATTTTTTATAGTTTTCAAAGTTTATCTGTCTGATTATATCTTCTATTAACAGCCAGGCTATTTTGGTTGATCGAACTCTTTATATCTCTGGGGTACTGGGTGTCAAAAGATCTGAAGGAAAACTTGTGAGTGGTGGTGTTGCTGCAGAGGCTCGACAGGCCTTGATAAATATGCAATATATCTTAAAAGAGGCTGGGTCCAATTTTGAAAAAGGTTTGCAATATTTATACAGAACATTTTTGTTATGGTTTAATGCTTTGAGTATTACAAAAGTATATAGAAATGTATATGCTTGTTTTTAGTTGTCAAGACTACAATACTTTTAAACAATATCGAAGACTTCGGTGCAGTAAATGAAGTATACAAAGAATGTAAGTATTGAAAATAAACAAAAACTATTAAGTGAATTAAGATAGATCATTTGATCTGTAAGAAATATTGTTAGGTATTGTTTTGGAATAATTTAGCGCAAGTATACAATTCATAATACTGGAATCCTTGTTTAACTTTATTTGTTTTATATGCTTACCAGTTTTCACTGAGAACTATCCGGCCAGATCAACATTCCAAGTTGGAAAGTTGCCAGTGGTAAGATATATTACAAGTACTACTTGCAAATTTTCTAGGAACGAGGTCTAGACATTTTAAACTTTTGGCAGCTGCAGTGTAAATTGACAAATAAATTATTTTAATTTTCTAACAGGGAGCTCAAGTTGAAATTGAAGCCATTGCTGTGACCGCCGAAGTAGAAAACGCATAACTGAATTAATGTGCACAAATAAAAAAGACGCCATTAATGTCAAAAACATTTTCAACAAACCATCAACAACTTCAGTTTACTAAAACTATGAAATTGTACAATACAATTTGTCTTTTATTCTATCTCTGTCTCCTAGGTCAGTTGCCTAAGAAAGATTTGCTAAAGAATGTGTACATCTTTACAAAATCAGAATTTAAAATTACAACATCCGATTCCACGTACAAATAAAGAAAGAATGATTCGAAAATCACAGTGAGTCTAACTGTTAATTTTTTTAAGAGCCTCTTGCTCGTTTATCCCCACCTTTTGGTCCACATGTCGTCCTTGAAGCTGATTCCCCGTTAAAAGCAACCAACTGGGAGTGTATCTTTTCAATAGTAAGAAAGTCACCGACGAGTCGATGCTCCTTAATAAAAAAAAAAAACGTTCTTTATATCACTGTGCTTACAAAAACCTTTCAAGACATCTCCATAAAATCTAACGTATATAAAATTTGTCTAAAATATAGGTTTTACGTAAACCAAAAATAAAATAAACTTGTGACTTTCATTGGAAAACTAAATTTATATGTAAATTGCGTGAACAGTGTAAAGATAAATATGTAGTGGAATCTTGAAAATTAATGACTTAAAATTTTTTAAATACATTAAACCACGCAGATGTTGTTACAGTTATAGGACTGATGACTTCACGCATATTTGTGTTAATAAAAGAGCAAAAAAAAATGATTAAGAGAAGGTTGAGGTATAAAAGTTTCTCACGTTCTCCTTTGTGCCAGTAGACACTAGAAAACTCGAAGATTAAATTAAACTGATACGTATTCCACTATCCGTCTATAAATCAACTATACAATTCTAGTTGAAACCGATGACGTGCTCGCAATGCAATTTCATTCTCAGTAAACTGAGTCAGGCTACTTGCTGAGTTCTAGACATTACAAGTAAAGCATTCAGATGTGAACACGAACGTCACCCGGTAAAAACGATAAAATACGGCAGATCCGTTTCGCAGTTACTGAATTAATAAAGCAGAAAGAAATAGAATTAAAAAGACCACTGTGTACACAGTGAATTATTTAATTAAGCTTGATAATAACGATGATGTGTACTCATTGCGAGTGTTAATATACAAAAGTCCCAGTTGGAGATTATTAACACTCAACAGCCTAAAAAAAGACACTTTACTTAGAGCTGCGCAATTCAAATATTTAAGTGAAAATGGCAGTAAATTTGAATGAACGAAAGAGCGGTGACGTTATCTTGCCAATGGACGTGATTACTGATAACTATTCAAATGTGGTTAAACCGCTAATTATAATGTCACGTAACGGTAACAGCAATTTTGATGTCAATCACATGGAAAAGGAACCATTGATGGAAACTGATAATAGGAATAATCCAAAGCCCACTAGTGGACCTGAAATAGATGACCTTGAACCGGAAGATAAGGTTGTACCCAATTCAGGTAACGATGAGGGTATAGATGATGGTCTATTACCTAATAATGGTTCAGCCTATCCTAAAAATGATCCTGATCAACCAACTGATCCCTTTCCATCATTTCCGGCTGAACCACCAGGACCTGGCAGTGAATTTCCAATACCTCGTAACTCGCCGGATGTTAATGTGTATCAGCAGAAAAAGACTATTGCTCAAGGGATGATGGATCTTGCTCTCATATCTGCAAACGCTAATCAGTTTCGTTACGTACTTCAAACTAGTGGACGGCACCCATTTTATTATCCTTCTTTGATTATGATTGGTTTGAGTCTTATACTACAGGTTGTTGTCGGCATTGGTCTTATTTGGAACAGCTGGTATAACGTGAAGATACATAATCAAATGTGCATGGCTAATAAAGCTAATAATCTGACAGTTAGTGGTATCTTCTTGATTACTATTTTAAACGTGTTTATATCATCCTTTGGTATTGTTGAAAATGTAGAATCAAGAACTTTTGTGGACTCTACGAGTGCATAGTGATTCATTTAGATTGAGGAAATTACTGGATTATTCAGGCCATATGCATCACCTGAACATAGTTGTACCATAAGGATCAAATGGCGCATTAACTTCAGGTGCTGCATATATGAAAACCATTGACCTTATGAAGCAATTGGGGAAATCCATTCTTTGGTGTTTTATTAACAATCTGACTCATGCTTCTGAAACTTGTTTTGTACGTTAGGTTAGCTGTAGTTTGTTTTACATGGTGATTTACACTTGTATTAATTGATGAAAAATAAATATATAGTAAATTTTTATATGATATTCAAAGAATGTTTTTAGAATTATCAATTTTAGTGAATGAAGTAATTATTTTGATTTATAAGTGACATGATGCATCTATTTACAATTACTTGAAGGTAAAGTTAAGTGAACAACTGCAATATATTGATAATAAAATTACTGTATATTGCCGTAAGCTTACATTTGTACCATTAGCATTAATGAATAGACATAGCTTTTCATTTATTTAATCTTTGGTTGCGTTGCTTGAACGTACATTAATCTTTGGTAGGAATAAGCGACATAGTTTAAAGATCATTAATAACTAACAGATCTGACTCATGAACGATATAAATCATTTCCAGCAATGGCAAATCAATCACACAACCTTCCCCATGATATTTGCAATAAATATCGAAACTATAAGTACAGAAGATCAAAAATTAGGAATGTCATTAATCAACGATTATTATGTAAAATTCAAGTGAACTTAAGCTGCTTCATCATTGAATCAATGCTAACATTGAATAATGATAATCAACCAGAATACTAGTAACTCAAGTGGCAACAAATAACGTCGCTACATTTCATCAATATCCGTAGATATTAAATTTCCTGTTGATGGCATCAACGAATCGTCATTCTCATTGATCTTCTCACCAGCCTCATAGTCGCCATCCTCACTCTCAATGGATGACTGTTGTCCAGCACTTTTATATTGAAAGGCAGTTTGCGACAGATCTACCTCTACTGGGAACAATGTAACTGTCGACAAAAGGTCTTTAGTATTGGCATGATACTTTGCCAATCCAGATGCAAACTTTTGCAACTGCCACACGACATCCTGAACATGTTTGTTGTCCAGGAGTTCGAGTTTTACCAGGACATCTGATCTAAGCTTGGCAAAACGTGCGCGCGCTTCCTGCCTACATCTAAGAACCAAACGATACTCATAATTTCCGGTTTCTACACGGTACAACGGTTCTTGAAGAGCAGCATAACTCTGTTCCTCATCATCGAGTTCCTTGACCTTCAGGCAATACGAAAGATACTCAAATTTTGCATCCGCGTACTTACTGATGGTCAATCTTGTGTCTGGTATAGCTTTATGAAGGTATGTACCAAGATCGCTTAGAATTGGTTTTACTGTTTTTAACATGGTTACGCCGAATTTCTCCATTTGCCTGTGCTGTTCTCCGAACTGTCTGAAAGCTTCACTGGCACGTGGTTGCGGTTCTCTTACTCCAATGGCAGCAAACGTGTCACCAAATGCTATAAAATTAAAAACATCACGTTATAATTCGTAGAAGTTATAATGCAACGATTGTGCTTATTCTAAATATTATCTTATAGCAGTACCTTTATAGATTTGCGTAAGATCAAAGAAGGCGCGCAATGTCGCCTTGGCATGCGCAACAAGTCCTCTGTACAAATTCTCAGTACGTTGTAGAGCAGCTAATCTTTGAACCAGTGCATCATTACATAAAATTGCACGTGAAAGACCTAGTGCATCTGCTGTTGCACTGCCCATACCTTCGACTAGTCTATGCTTGACCTAGAAATGTATTAGATTACAGCAAAGTGTGACTCCATTTTATATAATGCATTACAACCTTTGGTTATGTATAGATATATACAACATTTATATTATAAATTATGTAATCCAATTAATAGAATATTAATATTTTTTTATAAGTTATGAACCTTTTTCAGTGCTATGTCCAATGTACGTCCTTGTCGCGGATCAGCATGTAATTTATTGTAATTGATATTCACCTGCGTATCGCAGGCTTGTATCATTTTTGCTACCTCGACTTTGGTTTTCCCTTTAACGGAAGCTCCATTCACAGCCACTAGTTCATCTCCTGATTGTAGGGTGCCTTCCGAGGCTGCTGGGGTATTATCAAATACTTGGACGATGTAGAGGCATGGACATAGGGGTGCACCTCCTCCGATACTGATACCAATAAGATTACTGTTATCTTTTTGGATAATGACACTCCCGGAAGTTATGGTCATCCCCCTGTTTATAGGAACAAAAAGAAAATCAATAGAGGTGGAATTTTCTATGTTACTTAGATGTCATTGTACACAATACTTTACATTCCTCCTTTAATGCAGAATGTAAAATTAATTTATAGCAATAAGACAGTAAAGCGGTATAGTTCTTAGATAATCAAACATTTTGACAACAATAAACATTAGAAAATAGAAATTGTATGCAATAACGAAAAAATAAATTCATAACAGTGCAGTAAAAGAATTGGGAGAATGGACAAAACTTGGTATAATTAATACAACGTAAAGACATGAAACCTGGAAATGAAATGTGCATTATAATAATTTGTCATATTACACTTAAAATTTAAAGATAAGTTTAGCTTTAATCTTCTGTACATCTCATTTAGGTGTAAAACTTACAGTTGACAAATAGGTGGTTGTAAGACAGCAGTAGACTGATCTTGAGCAATCAGTTCTACGTCTGGTCTGATCTCCGCAGCAGTAAAGATTAAAAAAGGAGTGCGAGAGAGCAAAGTATAATAGCCAAAATAGGGCAAATATGTCATAAAAATATTTACAGTTTAAAATAAAATTAAAACTCAAAATAGTAGTGCATACATGCGATCTTCCATCATGGCCAGCTGATGCAATTCGACACTAGCTAGTGGCACGGTGGTTAGAATATTAGGATCATCATCCTGCAACCATCTATTCGCATCAGTTTCCAATGGATCTTCTGCAGGCAGCATCGAATTATCTGCTAAACTGTTCCACCGTACCGTGGCAGTGAAGCATGCATATTACAAGAGAAAGGAAGAACATTGAAACTGCAAGGAAGCACATTGAATATTAAAATAAAAGCTTATGGTCTTGACGAAACCAACATTTTGTCCTCCTCAAAGAAGAAGTCATCTTCGAATTCCATTTTGGAGCCCAAAGGTTTTCTTGATATCTGTAATGTTGTAGTATGTAATTAAACTAAATTAAACAACATACACAATAATAAATAATATGTTGCTAAATCAACATGTTTCAAAAGATACCTTATGTTACTCAGTGCTCCTTAACCATGTACGTAACAATTGCTCTAAAACTATACTCTGCATAAAAACTTCAATCGTCAAGAAATATAAAAATTCCCACAGCACCAACTACTCTTAACCTACCACTTTGACAAGACGCTCAGGTACTCGATAAATTACAAACAGAATTTGAACTGTACATTAAACTCAAGTAGAAAATAAAACAAGATTATCAGCACTAGAGTCCCCAACGTACAACGTTAAACCTTGTTGAACAATCAGATCTGACTCAATAGATAAGAACGAAGTATCTACTAATCCCACCTTCCTATATTCTTTACATTTTTATTAAAATGTCCTAAGCAAAGTATAAGAGATAATAAAACATATATTAACTTCATATACGTATATCCTTCTGTCATATTTAATTAATTTTTATTAAAAACAAATGTTTTCCAAAACTCTTTCCAATCTTTAAAAAAATTATCGACAGATGGCGGTAACATTTTTCAACATTTAGTTAGAGTAGATGTTCACATTTATCTCATAGTCTGTGCCTCCTCATGTTCCACGTTGTCGAATTGACGATTGTGGTGTCGTTCTTCCACGTAGCAAGCAGGTATAACCGAGTTGCCACGGTATGCGAAAGCTTCTGGCACAGTTCGTGACCGACACCAAGTGAACAGATGTGCGTTTGAGTCTGCCGTGAATCGCTCGAGGGAAGAAAACGCAAAGAAACTGAATTAACGATGAAGAACTTAGGACTTTTTCTGCTGCTCGTCGTCCCGGCGATTATTTTCACCTCTGATTTCGGTAATAATCATTCGTAATTATTGTGAGTTTAATTAATTTTAAATAAAAATGTGTACTTTCGCTACTCTCGTTTACTAGCCGGATGCGGCTTACCTAATACATCTGTACAGATTATTCCAATTTTTGATACAATATGGTGAACATTATTAGACTGTTATTAGAGTGATAAGATACGTGATATATGCTTTCAGAATTATATGTTAGATTTTGAGAAGCTGTTGATAGGATGTGAACAGTTTTCGTTTATTTTAAAGAGACCTTGTGTTGATTTTACTTGTAACTGGATGAATGGTGATCTTCTAAAATCGTTAATTGATATACCTTATGAAGTTATTTATGATTAATAAATGATGAAACTATTTGAATAGCAGTAGTCTGTTTCAATATTTTAATTATCATAGATTCATATGGTGTCATATGTATGTGTTCTGTGATTAGAAATTGTTTTATTATTATATATAATGTTTATTATTCGTTGTTATTAGGAAAGAACGTGGCATATGCACAAGAAGATGAAATTGTTGATGACACAGTTGATGTAGAAAGTGAAGAAGGTACTGTTATTACTGAAGATGATGTAGAAGAAGAAGCAAGTACAGCATCGCCAGATGCTGAAACAATTATACTATTTACTAAACCTAGCTTCACTGCAGTCAACACTTATGGTAAGAGCTTTATGAATAATGTATATATGTTCCAACACATCTACTATGGATAATATTTCAAATTTATAAGAGCTTTCTTTCTTACTGTTTAATTATACATTTCAATATTTTCAGAATTTCCTGGTGGAAATCTTGTTGAGTTCCTTGTTGGTTTTACTAACAAAGGAGAAACTGATTTCATTTTGGAAACTCTTGATGCTTCCTTACGCTACCCAATGGACTTCAACTACTACATCCAAAACTTCTCAACAATCGCATACAACAAAGTTGTCAAACCAGATCACGAAGCAACTTTATCTTACTCTTTCATCCCTTCTGAGAGTTACGCTGGACGACCCTTCGGTCTGAACATCAACCTCAACTACAGAGATGCAGTATGTACCCTATCAATTTTCTTATTACTCACACGAATTTATTAATTTTAGCTAGACTTACTTACGATTAGAATTGCACAAGATAAACGTATATAATCAATTAATGTAAATATCTTATTTCCTGTATAGAATGGTGTTCAATTCAGTGAAGCAGTCTACAATGAAACTATACAAGTCATAGAGCTGGATGAGGGTCTTGATGGTGAGACTGTATTTCTTTACATATTCCTGGCTGCCTGTGTTGTCTTGACTCTCGTTGGTGGTCAGCAATTACTTACTTCCCTGGGACGTAAATCTCGCTCTTCTTCTTCACGTAAAAATACCGTGGAAATGGGCACCTCCAATCCTAACAATGTTGATTACGATTGGTTGCCAAAGGACACCCTAAACAGACTCAGTAAGTATATTAATGACGTTTTTATTTTACACATTCACTGTCTTGACGATGTGCTCATTATTTACAAATGTATAATACTTTCAGACAAGTCACCGAGAACTCCAAAACAGAGTCCAAGACAAAGGAAAGCAAAGCGAGCAGCAGGCTCTGATGACTGAAGTGTGTTTATATGTATTATTTATATGAAAATTGTATGAAACTGAAGAGCCGATGAATGATAGGAATCAATAATGGTCAACATATGGTTGCACAATAATTTTTTAAATTATAATTACTATTATCATAATGCCTCAAAAAAAAAGTGAGTTCATATTATATTTGGACACGAAGAGGATACAGTTTCAGGGTGCAAAAACTTCAATCTATTTGTTAATCAACAAATAATATGATTTCTTATCAACATAATTTATCTTGTAGTATTTAAGAACGAGACAAAAAAATAAGAGCGATTGACCTTTTCTACGTAAATACGATTTTACGGTGTACAGATGGAGCGAGTGAAAAGTTATTTTTACTTAGGTCCGTATTAAAAATTTACTCTAATCGTAAAAATTGCTATACTATCTCGAAACGTCGTTCCTGTTGACTGATAATGGAATGTCATTTCCGGTTAGAAGATTTAGTACTAAAAGAGAGGCATACTTGGCGATAATTATGATTTTTGAATATGGGCTTTAATATTTCTAACGCTACTCGTGGCGCGTATGACTCGTGATTTGTTTTTCCTTTCATTGTTTACGTCACTTTAAAATAGAACGAACAATACAGTATGAGTTAAACTTCAAAGAATGAGATTTAAGATTTTTTTTTAAGCGTACAATGGTTTTTGTCACTTAAAATTTTTTTCTTCAACATGCTATGTGGATATTTACGTACAATAAAATTATAGTGAAAAGCGTATAGATTAATATAGTCTAAATGCGAGGAATATGTGCAAAGGCAATTTGAAACAGTTTTTTGAAATTATGTTACATATTTGGGATACGTCGAGACTCTCACAAAGTACAAGAGACCTTTTGTTGATTCAATGTTTGTTGTGTACTTAATCATATATCCCACTGATAGAAGCTCTGAGAATAATACTCAAGTACAATGCAAACTGTACTCGTTGTACAATTTGCACAACATTTTAGTGCATATCTCTATTGTACAATAGCCATACAGAATATAATTTAATTGCACATACAGTTTGCTTTTCTTTTTGCATTGCTTATTAATTTACATAGAATTCATTTAACAAGCAAAGTTCAGCAACTGAATTTTCTATTTTTGCATTTTATAAATATCTGTCGATTAGTTTTATTTATTAAAGGAGTGGGACCTTCGTTGGGGCCTTGATTCTTTGACTTATGCAACTTTTCTACAGTATTTTTATAAACTGACTAAAGATTTGTAAGCAGGAATAAACAGTCTCAATATCTTTTTTTCTCATAAGAGGCTGTGGAAATATTTTAGATCTTCTGTCTCTGTTGGCTTACTTAGAATTGCAAGAATAGTTGTATGTTTTTTCCATTGACTTCTTCTCATTGCATTTCTTCTTCAGTTTTACCTCATCCGTTAATTTTCCAAATCGTGGAAAATCTATTTTTGGTTCTCCTGAAACAGTTATTGTATCCATAATTAGATCTAACTTCTAATTTAAAAACTAAGGACTATCAAAATTGCTTCTTCGTACATTGCAATATTTTTTGTCCTTTATAAAGTATACAGTCTTTTATTCGAGTACAAAATATCTTCGTTATCATTGAATTCGCCAATGATTTTATCCGTGAATCAAGTAAACCATTTCTTATTATCAACCAATCTGTACTTTCTGCGTTATCAATACGTATTGCCTCTTACCGATCGGTCCATCCAGGGTCATGTTCTTCCTTGCCATGCGAATAATCTTTCTCATTGGCATATTCTTGCAAATATATTCGCGACAACACATTGAACAAGAAACACAATCCAATTTAGGCACTTGCCAATGCGGTATATAATCCCATAGATCATACTTGTCAATATGCTCCCGCAATTCCCGATTCGTTAACTTTTTCCGGCATAACGGCGAATCAGGATAACCCGGAGGTAAACCAAACACTTGTCCACGTAGTCTAAATAAATTTCTATTAAAAAAAATGTATGAAATATTAACGAATAATAATAACATACGGCGCGTCGAACATGCGACCATTATCAGTGTCTCCTGTCAAAGGACATTTTAGGTTGGGTCTATTCCCACAATGTAGACACATGGATCTCCCTTCGTCTCGAAAATTATTCCACTGTTCAAGAGGACAGTAGTTATTAGAAAAAAGTGAATTTTCCATTCTCCCATAAATTTACTCAGATTTGACGTTCTAAATTATTCATGATATTTCCTTATGAAACAAAAAAAAATGACAGTCAATTTATATCTATTAGTCACGATAATAAAAATAATAAAATGCAAATCTAAGTCCAAATAGTTTCTATTTTTCTTCTACTTTCCATTTTTTCTTCCACCTATTCCACAATCGTGGCTTTCAATTCACAACACTCTACTTGGCAAAGGAGACGCATTTGCTACTTTTATTTCCTGTCCTAGGAGCACAACACGGTTTCTTCCTGGCAGCCCTGAAATCCGGTTTCTTTATTTTCCCCCGATTGCCTCGCCTTCCTTCTCCACCTTTAGCACAGCAGCAATCCTCATCGTCATCTTCTTCTTCCTCGACCTTCTTCAAGAACTCAGCTAGGTCCTGCAGGTCATCCTGAGCAATAAGAAACGTCATGTCAATTTTCAACATTGCAAAATCACTGTCAGCTTGTATCTACACCGTAGAGACACGTTTACATATGTCATGGCATATAAATAAAACTGATATTGACCAGAGCCAATCGGCCATGATAAATCCTGTCGAATATTTCACCTTTACAAGGTACAGCGATCGATATCGATCTAGGTTGCAATCATTCAACGCCATTGCGATCAGATCGACATCGGCGTGATTGCTGTTTGCTCAGAATATCACACTGGGAACCTATTTCGTTGATTTATCATTCTAATCATCACTGTAGGCATACGTGTTGTCGCTCTTAATAACCTAGCTTTTTCAGTATCATGATCATTAGTGCTAAATCCCTATCTATTCTTTGATCTACTTTGACTATACTAATCGCCACCATAGTTTTGCTTGTTCGTTCTACCATTGATGACAATTCCTCGTCGCCCTCGTGCTCCTCGTCGGGTACACTGGGTGGCAGGTATCTCCTGGGCATTCTACGTCCCAATGCAATTTCACGCAGTACACGAGCCTTACTGCAAGGCACCTTTTTGCCACTTAATAAGTCACGGGTTCCTGGACAGTATTTTCCTTCTGGAGACTCAGAAGTAGTATTTAGGTCCAAGTTCAGATCACCAGGACACCAGTAATAGCCTTCCTCTTCTTGTAGATCTTCTGGTTCTAGTTAAAAGGAGATTAAAAAGGAATTATTATAAGTAGTAATGTAGAGCTTGATGTTTGTTAGTTTTTTTATTTCTTAATTTAATTTTATTTAATAAACGTTGATTGTTAACCTTGACCAGTGCTGTGTTCAGTATCATTTTCTACCACGTCTACTTCTTGGTTGATCTCATCCCGCAGGAGGCCGTTACGTCGGGGTATGTGTCTCTGAATAACTTCGTTTAGTTTTATCACGACTTCAGACGGTGTTCCCACTATTTCCGGACCTAAAAAATTGATTTTAAAAATTATATTTAAAAGCTATTTTCATTAAAATTGAAATATTGAACTTTGAGTCTTTACTGGAAGGAGTGCACCTCACACTGACTGTACCAATCGGACTGTTTTCTATTTTTGATGCTAAAAAATTCAAATTAGCATCTTCACTGGTATCAGTACACGTTTTACCGGTATTTGGCGATATTAATTACCAAAAGTTTCATTAGAATAATCATCGGCTAGTTGAACTTGCATATTAGTAGATCCTTTTTCATGAAGATCCATAGATCGTTCTTTAACAAAATCCATAGATCGTTCAGATTTAATTTTGTCTTGAAAACGACTTGCAGTCCTGTTAAATTTTGTAGGTTTTTTTGGATTCATTTGATACACTGAAATTTAAGAAAATTCATTATTATAACATTTGATTTGATTAAAATTAATTGTTTAATAAAATCATGTAACAAATTAATGATAAAATTAATACGGTAATCAGCTAATGGCAGATATTCCGATTCATCACTGATCATATCCAACGCATTCAAATCTTCATATTTTCCAGAAACTGTAGAACTAAGATCAATCACGTCCTCGGTATCTGAAATTCAATTATCAGCTAAGTCATCGTATCAGTTCTGATATATTTGGATTTGAATAATATAAAATTTACCCCAATTCGATTCTCTATCTGCTTCGTACATATCTTCAGAATAGTCTCTTGGTCTTGGGTCTGAAAGGAAAGTAAAACGTTACGTTTCAAATTATATAATTACATTTAATTGACTCCCGTCAACCTTTACACTAAGAAACGAATGACTTCCGGTCATGGTATCGTTCCACGACCATTATTTCACTTGTTATAAATATTAAAACCTGTTCATAAACCAGTATCCATTTCGTATACAATTATGTAAGTATTTCAGCCTCTATAAGTAATATTGCAAAACGCGGTAAAATTCAATTTTAAATTCAGTTAAAAATAATTTTAACTTACTCCCACCTGGTAAAGAAATTAATGCTTTTGTGTTATCTGGCCGAATTACCATTGAATGGTTCTCTATTAATGTAATAAGGAAATTGTATTATATAACCATAATACTAATTAAATGATACCGTATACCTGGGATTCTTCTACTATAATTATTGTTTCTATTGGAGGTCATAACGAAAATAAAAAATTTTGTAGAGTAGATGAATTATTTAAAAATATGTTTTTAAAAATTGTTTTAAGGTTAACGTACGATTTTATGTGTTATAATTTCATTTCGATTGACATTTGACGGTTTCTTCTCTTCTGCAAAATGTGAATTCAATTTTTTAAATGTAGTTATCGATTACGATATAAATCCTAAACTTCCTTACCGACAGAGCTCCCTCGAGACTCTTAAGCGGGCCTTGGTATAATTCAAATGACGAAGTTCGGTTTCCGGTTTATACGGATGATCGTTCGCAGCTGTTACAAAGGGAAGTTCCTGGATTCTTTTCCGGCTGAAAACAAGAGGAACGACGGCGTTTGGCGAAAGCAAAGGATAGCAAAGGCAATAGACTCTATATTTTATTTGAGTCAAATACACAATGCCGTGTGGTACACTTTGAAGAGGCTTTGAAATTGTTTTGTTAGGAGGCACCACTTGGGGAGGATGAGTTACTTGTGTGCAACGACGATGGCACGAAGAGCGTCCGGGGGTGTCGAGAGATCAAAGGGATGCGAGGATCAAAGAAATGGGTATTTGCTACAAGTAGGAACAAGGTGGTGCTCTGTCCCGACGTTTTCTCTGTGATAATCACCGATCGACAAGACTGTACGTATCTCTCCATAGTCTACCCATCGAATTTAAACATAAAACCTCGAGAAAACATCTAAAGCCCTTTTAAATCCAGATCCAATTAAGCATTGAATCACGATATCATTTTATGCACACGATATTACGGACCCTTTAAAATTTATTTGTCAACCTTAACCACGCCTTTACAAAGTATTCCTTCAGAATCACAATCTCCATTTAAGAATAATATCCGTACGAAAGATCTTATTTACATGATTTCATAAACTATACCTTAATCCTCGTTAGGAACATCAAGGAAGCGGGTCCAGCAGTCAGTACAGACGTAACTGAAGAGTCAGGGGCCAGAGGGCATACGGCCTGTTGATTGGCCGCGCTTTGAACAGCAGTTGGCCCCGTCGCAACGAGAGGGCGCCGCGATTCGTACTCGTGCGAGAAGTTCATGGCGACGGTGTGCTTCCGAGGAGCCGCGTAAACGCACGCACGGTCCGGCAGGAGTGTTTTCTTCCTTTAACAAGATCGAAGGACCGGTATCCTCGCGCGTCATCCATAACCCCAGTGTGTGTCGTGTGCTTTGGAAGGTGTTAAAGAAGACCTGGAGGATCCAGGTGAGCGTGAAATGCGTCCGACCCGAGGCTGCTTTCCCACTGAGAGTTGACACATTCGGGCATGGGCTTCGTCGAGCATCACGAGCAAGGCGGAGCATCGTCGCGCCCCTAATAAAAACATAGCCTAACAGTAGCAGCAGCAACCGCAGCAGCTACAGGAACACGAAGCCGACAGAAGGTAGACAGGAGCCGGAAGTGGGGAGAAGGAACCACGCGAGTGCCTGAGACATCGTCGAGCGCAGGTGAGTCCTAGTGGTTACTACTCTCATGCTAGCACGTCTAATATCTGGTGTGATTATACTGTCTAATGTACGCTCCTGAAAATTTTTATAGCCAATACCGAAGATGCACTCCTTTTGCGACACCCTGTATGTTGCTGCCGCACGCTGCAAACAACCGCGGTGATTTCACCGTGACTCCCTTGATAAACGCGCTCCAAAAATACTGTACGACCGCACGCACGTTTTCTTCTTCTTCTTCCTCTTCTACTTCCTTGGCTTCATCTCTTGCTTCGTCACTCTCAGCCCTCTCTCTCTCTCTCTCTCTCTCGCTCCTGCTTTTCCGGATACCCTACACACTGGGATCTCCTTTGGCTCCTTCCCTCCTTTGGTTACCTTGATGAACATCCGTGAGACACTTACAATTATTTACCACTGAACTGCCACGCGAGAGACGTGTTATACAAGTCCGTCTGTCTGGTTTCTAGTCTTTATGTGACTTTTCCACCTTCCTGTCTCCTCTGGCCCTCATTCAGTTCCTCTGTCTGAGTGCCTCTTCCTAAAGCACTCTATTGTGACTATGCTTATAGCTCGCAGGATGCTTCCAGTGAGTTTACTACCCTGCCACTGTCTACGGACTCTCCTGTTACTTCTTCTACCCATTACTCCCTTTTGGATTCATTGAAACGTCAACGTCACCGCCTTCTGTCAACCTGATGTCCCACGTTAGAGGCTAGATGCGTCAGAATGGAAGAGGCGTGAGTCGCAAACGCAGTTGTCTCATTGAAGGTTTTTATTTCTTTTACTCACTGAATTCGACATCCTATAGCTAGTTCCTTTCGTTCACAATATCTCTCTTATTCTCATTCCCTCTTTCTCACACCAATCTATCTTCCCTCCTAGTGTCGCACGTTTCACTGTATATAATCTCTTTATTCTTTTTCTTCTGTCCCTACAGTTTCTTCTAACCGTCAATTCCACCTGAAATCACAAGCTGTAATATCTAATGGCGAACTTCTCTGGCTGCAGTGATATCCTACCCTAACCTCCATAATGACCTCATAGAACTTTCTACAAATGCTACATGAAAGGATCGCATGGGATTATCCACGAACTTCCCAACCCCAGAGTATCATTCTTCGGTTAGCCCGACGTCGGAGCGTCGTTGACAGTACCGCGAAACCTCATGGAAATAACATTGGACGTCGTCGGGGACTGCGTCTCGAGTGCATCTCGAGATTTCTCAGGCTGAGCATTCGTACAAAATTATAAAAGCTAGTGCCCGATAAGGATGCTTGAAAAATAATACATCACGCCGTGTTACATGGCACACGAAGACATCATTTTTGGCAATGATTTCTCAATTTCTCCAAGGATACGTTCTTCGGTATCCTTGACCTTGCCGGCTGTCGGTATTAATCTGATAATCGTACTGACGTCTATGACGGATCTGCGAATCCTGCTGCAAAAACAGCACGTCACTTATACACCTGTCAGATTACGTTATCCTTAATCTCCAGGTTCTGTACACTTGTTGCGCGACATGTTGTCCCTTGATCAAGATGCAATGTTGCCTCAGGATCTGATCCTCTGCTCAAAATAGTTCTGCGAATTTGATCTATTGAATTTTGCTGCGTTACTATAATATTATTTTACTTATTATCATATACGTGTCAGACAGTATCAATATTGTCGACAAGATCAGCCAGAATTGTTACTTGGTCCTTGATCAAGGTAATTGCACTTGTACAGATCCTATTAGTTGGCGGTGGCCAATGTAGCGTCTGTCACCTCCATGGAAATATTCATAGGCGTTCATATGTAACCTATATCTGCATCTGCTAGACAGCGACAGTCACATATGTTCGTATTCGTTGCATTGCTAAAGAACACTTGGTCGAGGTAAAGAATGAGAGTCTTCGGTAGGTGACAAACAGCACAAGGGAAAAAGGTTATAGCGGCGACTGTGGTTCTGGTGGAGGAAACATTTTCATGTATGATTCCGTGAAGAGAGAGAGAGAGAGGGAGAGTAAAGAGGGAGGGACGGAGAGAGACAGAGAGTAGCTCAGAAGCGGTCGCTTTGATGTAGACGCGCTTCGCGACTCCTTCACGCCAATAAACTAACGGTTAGGTTAAAGTCTCTTTAAAGCTTAATGCCATTACCCTTGCCTTGTGCCCACGGCTGTCGTTGTGCTTTGTTACCTCTATAGACGACCTCGTGCAAAAAGCGTCAGGACCGGTGAGCATTCGTTCAGGATCAAGGAGCAGCGCTATTGAAAAGCAATTTTTGTTACTGGGCGATATTACTCATTGTGCATTGTAAAAGGAGGTTTTAGCTTCTTCAAAAATTCCTCAGCTTCCTCCTGGGTACCACGTGAGGTCATACGTATTCAATGAAAATTATATTAATTACAGTAGATTGATCGTACTAATTGAAAATTGGCGTATTGCCATTTTCTTATACAGTTACTAATTATAATATAAGCTATTAAGTGTTCCTACTCGTACATAGGTGCATTCGTCCCTGTACTAGAATTAATTTGAGGACTATGTCGCATCAAAGAGTGACATGTAGGAGTGACCAGTACGATAATTTTTCATCATACCCTTCTCGTGGCTCTGAGTGTCAGACTTAACGAGTGGGTTTACCGTGTCCAGATGTTCTTGT
This sequence comes from Syrista parreyssii, assembly GCA_030142615.1. Lineage (NCBI taxonomy): Eukaryota > Metazoa > Arthropoda > Insecta > Hymenoptera > Cephidae > Syrista > Syrista parreyssii. The sequence continues at coordinate 225,324 of JARQTG010000278.1, forward strand.
CAGACATTTATCAGTGTACCGTAACAATGCTAATTAAAGTACCGGCAAATTTTCCATGTTTCCCTCAGGCCGCTGTTCACACATTTCATTCTATTCTTGAGATCAGCTTGATGAATCTATAATGATACAGAGTCGTTTTATTAAGAAAAATATCTATTCTCATGGGTAGCTCACCTATGTGAGGATGAGTTCAGGACGATCAGGAGCACCAGGCCAAACGATCACGCATCCATCCCAATTGACACCACTTGCCTCTGCCAGTATCGTTCCCCAGGGAATCTCTATGGCGTCCCGACAAAGGGGCTTCCCCCTTGGGGACAGTCTAGGATTCTGAAATTTAATTCGCTACGGATACAAAGTAAAAGTGCTTCCAGGGTTGGCAGAGCGAGGGGTGAGACAGGGTCACCATGTAAAGTCGTGGTAAGGGACGCTTTAACAATCCCACCAGTATCAACTGTACCAGTAGCAACAGTGGCATTAGCTCCAAGAGTACCACCAGCGGCACTGGGGTCTTTGATATCGAAATGAAAGGACGCAGGCATACCCTATGCTTTAGGAGTGCCCGAGCACGTGGTATCAAACGCGACAGGAACGACCTCACCCGCTGGTTCCACTTCGCCACTGGGATTCCCGACCTCGGGCTTGTGCGTGCGACTCTATGACGGCTGAGACCACGTGCTATCCCCTACTCTGCTTGATCCATTCTGTTCCGTTCCTCGAGGTTTTGCCACTGGGGGATGATCACCCCTCCTGATTCATTGCCCCAGCCCATCCCCTATCACGATCGACCGAGTTGCAATCAGTCACCCGTCTACACGGCTCCTCAACCCAATTATTCAAAATACCGTGTCAACCAATTAGGATACCTTGACCCTACGACGACGTTGTCCGGGTCAAGGTTAACCGGGATTGAAGTTCATTTATAAGGAACGACGAATCTTGGCAAAATTTGGAATTTGAAATTTTTCATTGTTTTTCAATTCTCTCTCTTTTTCTCTTAATTACCTGTACCCAAGACTGATTACTGCTTTAACGTACGGTCGGCGTGGGACTAATTGAAGAATTGTGTTACCTCGATTCCGATTGATTATCTATCGATAAGCGATTGTACGGACTGATACTTCTTGTATATCCACTGAGTGTCGCAAATTAAAAGGTTGTCGGATAACGACGTGACTATTGTGCGATAAGTATCGTATGCGCAATCTTCCTCGAAATTACGGCTTTTGTCATCGAACCAAATCGATCGTAATTTATACGATTGCTATCGCTTGATACTCTTTAATCTGTCGCATCTGTGCCGCACGTACGTTATACGCAGACATCACGTACGACGGTATCCCACGTTGCGATACTTTTCCCAAATCATCGTTACGTAACAGGCCGGATATATAATTTGTATCTTCCTCCATGAACGCTCAGAATTTATGGCGTCTTCCTCCTCGATCCTCGATGGAGTCGTTAGAGATCTAATTTCTCTTCGCTCGTGGGAAAGACGGATGAAGAATGGAAAATAAAACGCGATGACGAAAGACGCGCTTCGTTGGATGGGACGCTTTTCGTTTCCTGCCTTTTGAGTTCGCTATAAATAATGCTTCAGCGTTTAAAAGGTTAGAGCGTTGGACATTATATTGCTGGAACATATGAACGTACCGTATATTATATTACTGTAAGACGTTTTCATCGATATAGTCAATATTCGAAATTTGTTAACGGTACGTACCTTGATTTACGAATAAATGAAACGTCCTGTAACCATTGAAATTGAGCAATTTTATTCCTGATTATGATTTCTTGTCTCCTGCTATGTCTGTGGTGATTGGCTGGATACATCAAGCATTAGTCCAGAGTATCATACCGAGTAATGGATAGCCATTGAGACAATGCATACTGCACTCTGAAACACAAACGTCAGTAACTGCACTACTGCCAGGTCGAAGGACCAGTATGGTGGATACACCGAAATGCCCATGCTCGTTTGATCCATTACCTTCTCATTCTGCGTACAGTGATTATTGTTCATTGTTCAACCACTCTCTGACTACGATTCAGTCACTGGCCTGCTCTTCAAAGAAGGTGGTCGGTCGGTCGCCCTTTGATTCGACTAGTGTCGCCCTCTCGTCCCTTTACTCCTCAACTAACAACTGTCCCTCTACCGGTCCTCCGACAAACACGCCGAATTCGAACTGCTTAGCCTGAGTGGCTGGAAAGGCTAAGTGCACTCGGCAAACCTCGAACTCTTCTCTTTGACTCGCTCTCTGTCTCTCTCTCTCTCTCTCTCTCTCTCATGCTTTTCCGTTCGCTTTTAAAACTCAGGAGCCTCTACTGATCCTCGGGGAAACCATTCCTAATCCGCTTTACGATTGTTTCGTAGGTTCGAGCCTTGTGAACTCGGCTTTAAAATACGTAATCGGAGTGATGCATGTTGGGTAGACATTGGCTACGTTTTCACCAGAGTCGAACGACAGTTGAAATACATTGAATGTATACCTGTGGTTTACTAATGTATAGATATACAACCTACGTATTTGATATCTCAGTTCAATTAAGGTGAGAAAATAACCATTGATTTTCTTTTACGAAGAATTAGTACGATTATGATGTATGCTTTATTTTCAAACGTCAGCTTTTTTTGTTGTTATATATGTTTAACAAAATGGAGAATTTTACTCTGACGGTTCTCATCGCTGGATCAACGGAACGAGGATGTATCGCGTTTGACACCTTGACAGCTGCTCGGGGTCCGAGGTTCCATTTTAAAAATTGCCATGCATTTGGAAATTTGATACAGCCCGATATGACACGCTCAGAAATTCGTTGCGGCCCGTTGAAAATTCTGAATGCTGCGCTTTCAGCGTCTCACCAAATGATTTCCTGCCCTCTGAAATATACCTATGCGCCATCTGCGTGCAGCCCCATCGGAATTTTCGACCAGCATTGGTTTCACGAGCTTTGGCTTTGTCGAGTGATATTCGCGGATTAAAATTTCAAAAAGTAGTAATAAAAAGCAAACCAAAACAATGTGACCATAAGATTCGTTAACGTTACGTATCCCCGTGCAGGTTGTATTTTCACGAAGGCGTTCGTTTTCAAAATGGAGTCGTCACTCTTGACGACGACGTTACCCTCGGCCTTGGAGGATATTGAAGCAAGGACTGTCTTCTCCTCAGGATGAGATTCCGCTTTTACCACCGCTAAAAGTTTCATCGGCCTGGATCGTTAGGGACTCGGCGAACTACATTCTCTACTCGAAAACTCCTGAAAAATTGAGGAGCCACTTGACGACGTCGACACGATGGATATTTCCGAAGTACACCCTTCCCAAGAATCCCTCTCTCGTGTCACTAGGGGGTGACGGGTATTTTCCTTTTTTTTTTACATCCCTCATATTCTTTTTTTCTTTTTAAACGCAATTTAACGCTCGAAATACCTCACGTGTATATTTCCTATGCATTAGCAGCGAGTCACATCGCTTTAAGCAGTACCTCGTGTACCGTGATTTGGGCTGAACGAACGAGGCCTATTTCCGTCTATGAACCAATAGATGGCGTCTGCTTGTTTTTACATTCCAGTATTTTGACACTGGTCAAATCATAGGAATGACAATTTCGTGCAGCACTTCGATGATTTCAAAATCTAATATCTTCGCTTCAGCACCCAAGGCTACTTCCTGAGTATTTTCATCCAAAAAATTGTTACTCGCGGGTCGTCTTTATTTTTTCATTTTATATCTTATTTCCTATTATTTTTTTTGCAAACTTACAGTGCAGCCCTCAACGACCTGTAGGCCATGCTAAGTGTGTTTGAAAAGGACTGTGTCGGCTATATACATATACTTGAAGAAGGGAGCCACACGGGTAGAAAGAGAGACAGGGTCAGGGGACAGTGACATAAAGAGTGCGAGAGAAGAAACGCTATCCAGAAAGGAACGTAGCGAGAGAGAGAGAACAGTTGAGGTTGCGCGTGCTACAGACAAAGAAGAGCAGAGGAGTATCGTCAAAGGCGCCGCTTCTCGTGTCGCGTTTTTACCCAGCCAATCTTTATTCTTTGGCGACGCTCTCCGCCTTCCTTCCTCACCCTCGTCATCCTCTGTCTCTCCGCGTGTCTCACCACCGGCGTACAAGGAAGCCCCAAGTCCCCTTCTCCAGAGACCGATCAAACAATCATGAGTATCGCCATGTAACCGCCGTCGCCGTCGTCGCCGTCCTTGTCACCGTCGTAGCTCAACGGGTGACTTGTAAGTGCGAATTCTCATCGAGCTTCAATCTGGTGACAGTTGGCAATCTGTCAGGTGATTCGTCAGCAGTGACATCCAGCGCCCAAGAGTCATCGACAGGACTGAATAAATCTATACGCTAGAAGAAACTGTCGGCAGGCGCCAGAGGTTCAGTCAGGTAATTTGCCGAACCGGAAGTCGTTAAATAAAAAGAAAAAAAAAAAAACAGGAAACGACAGTAGGAAACCGGTACGACAACTCTTCCACTGGTATCTCCACCAGGTATATCCCACAGCCGTCAATCTCGTCTACTAGAAGAAGATGGCCAGTAACTTCTCACTGATGATCATTCAAAGAAATCTAATAGGCGCCGGATAATATCATAATGCAACGGGTGTCTCGCAAAACATAATTGACAGACTGCTACCAGCAGACACACAGACGTCCTATGATCGTCCCGGTCGGTTTGATAGCCGTCTGGCAACTGTACTCCTGACCCCGACGCTTGTCCTCTAGGCTTGCCCGACCCCTCCCCTCTAGCTTCAGGGTCGACCAGCCACCCACCCGCGGGTAAATACGTGTGAAGTGGATCAGAAAGGCGGCAAAGATGAAAGAACCACGCGCTGACCACCTCAGCTGTCGCAGCTCGCAGTGGCCCATTGTTCTGGGACTCCTTTTTTCCCCTCTCCCCTCTCCCACTCATTCCCTCTCTAACTCGTCATTCTCCACTGCCACCTAGTCTTCCTCGTCCACGTCTCGCCACTTCACTCGGGGATGAAGCACGAGTCCTCGTGGTAGAAGTTGAAAATTCTTCAGGTAAAACTTCATCACGAATCCTACGTACAACGTTCAGCCGTTTATTGGGGTATTGGATCCTAGCTTCCTTCACACCTTGCATTAGCTGTCGATCTGTCGCCGTACTGTGTTATCAGATGTATATTTTATGTATCGATTTCCTCTGGTTTGATCGCCTTCTTAATTTTTCTACTCCCCGTCACGATGCTCCCTGTCTCCTTTAATGCCCCATCCAGTTCACGGCCTGCCGGACCGTACGTATTTAATTACGGCACGGTCTCGGAACGAAAACTGGTTTGGACTCACAATATGATACCACGCGCCGAGCCGCATAGGCTACTACCGACGTATAATGTGGGCTTATCAAGATCTCGCAATGGCAGCACCAGCGGGAACCATCAAAGCGTCCTTTGAAGTTCAGTTGGTGTCCTCGGTATGAGTCCTCTCTCTTTAGCTCTCTATATACTCCGCGTCAGTGTTCACTGGCATAGTCTGTCCTTTACAGACTCTCTCTCGTTCTATTTCTCTTTCTCTCGCTTCCTCCCTCCTACCAAGTCGCCCACTCTCATTCGCTTATCCGTGCACAGGGTGCATGCGATTACAAGGCCTGAAGGACTCTTCGAGAGACTTGCCAACCTGGCGGCGTGAATAACTCACCGACCACCGATGGGTTACAAGGAGCTTCCTACGCGAGTCCTTGATAGATTCCTAATGGGATTTTCAACCAATGGAACAGCGTCGTTTAAAGCGACCATAACCTTAAAAAAAAAGAATTGGTTATGACACGAAGATGTGCCTTTTTTTTTTAATTAATGATATAAAGATATAAATTCCTTATCTTTTTCTCTTATCCTTCGACCCTCGTCCCGTGACGTGCGATGACGATGAAGTCACTGGCTCGCCGACCCCAATTCCGAAACTCCTGTCCCAAGCGTCGTCGTCGTCGTCCCTGGTTAACGAACGGCGCCATTAAAGCGCATTAACATATAATTTTCCGCGAGAAATTATAGGCAACTTAGCAGAGTTGCGCGCGGTGTTTATTATATGGGCAGGGGCATTAAACGTGACGTCGTCTTAGTGAAGTCGATCCGGTATACGTACGTGTTCACGTTAACACACTGCTCGAGGAGGTCGCGTGCGTGTGTGGGATTGCGTGCGGCGGCGAGATCAAAGGGGAATCCCCTTTCTCGCTCGTTCCCTCGTACCTCGACAGTTATCTCGCTTTTACTCACGCTCTCCCGCCGCCTCTCCTCGATGGCTCTCTAACAACTCAATAGCCCGCCACAACCTGACGGTTCCTCTCTTATTCCCTCCTCGTTCCACTGTTCTCTCTCTTTCAAATTTTTCTTTGTCCATTTCTCTCTCTCTCCTTTCGTCTCACCATGATTATCGCACTCTTTCTCATTGTCCTTCGTACTCGTTGTTTTGGTTCCTGGGGTAACAATTTTAAGTTTTGACGATCCAAGTCTACCTAGATTTCTCACGGGGGTTGAGTATTGGTCGCCCGTCGCTCTCATGAGAATTCCTCTCTCTTTCTCCCTGCAAGACTTCCTTGTAGTACAGGAAGTCCCAGTGAGGTCTTGCTTCAAGATTAGTTTGCTCGGTTTCACGTCCTGGGGAAATAATGGATACGTGACGATGGATACTAAGGGTTGGGGTGATGCGTTCAGGGATGAAGTATGATTTACTTGAAAAACTAGTCTAGCCTTTTTGTCATACCTCGGCGAGCCGCTTACTGTTTTTTCGTATCTCGAAGACGCTCTGGCATGAGAAGGAAATGGTTGACGGGAATAACGACGGTGGCGACTATGCGGATTTTCTAGGAAGCATTTATTCGCCTCTGGCGAATCCATTGTTGTGGACCGAAGTCGTGCTACCGGTCTGCTTCCGTTCCTACTCCGACTATCCGTTCCTTCCTGTTTGTCCAAAACTCGTATTGAACGATATTCAAGGCTGCTTTTTTATTTATTTATATTATATTTCGTATCATCATTTCCTTCGCCATGGGATGAGTCCCGAAAAAAAAAACCGGCGTAATTAATCCACCTGGAGTCCAAGTCTTTTGTTTTACGGGCGCTTTTCATGCGCGCGAGGCACCACCACTAGCGCCGTAGCGTGGGCGTAGGTAGCAGAGAACGGTAATAGCTTGCATGCGGTAGAGTAGAGCCCCTTGGCAGATTGGCTGTCCCGAGCAGGCTTGTAACCTCTTTAATTCTGCATTCGCTCGAAACTCGATTGAAAGCCATGACAGGATCGTCGACGCGTCAGCTGAAGCGCGACGTAGGTAACTGATAAATAGGAGGAAAAAAGAAATTTCAAGCAATGGAAACGACCCCAGCTTAGAATCCAGAATACTCCGGAATACCTGCGTCCGTTTGGTGACTCGTGAAAAGATTATCATGTGATATCATCCGTAGGACTGTAGCAGTTAAAAATGTGGAAGAATAAAAAATGAGTATTACAAAAATTACCTCTAATTAAACCGAGCCGCTGCACTTCATGCGAACGGTGTTGCGTGACGTCAGACGTCTTTGTAGATAAATAAACGAAAAAAAGTTACGTCTTTTTTGTCTCCGGCCAGAAACATCGAATTAATCCTAAAAATTGTGTAGCCTTCAATACGAAATACAGATCAAGAAAGCTTGAAGGATTTTGGTTTAAAGGTCTTAAGAATTCACCCTTATACCTGATCCTTTGGTCTTCCTTTACTTTTTGTCTGGCGTTCCTCGCTTCGGCACGTGAAGAAGACTGTGTCGAAGCGAACAGGGCAGCATGGCTTGTGATTGGTCGGTTTGGGACCTGTGACAATAGTGGGGGTAGGACTCAGACGACGGAAAGAACGGTAGGGGGAGTTGAAAGAAGGGCCGCTAGAAGGAATAAGATAAAGAAAGAGAGCGCTAGAGAATCACTGGTCGAGCGTAAGAGAAACGAATAGAGTAAGAGCGACAGCTGGCTCTATAACGTCGCCGTCGCCGCCGCCGTCTCGGTTTATGGTCACTGTGCTCGACTCGGCGTGCTGTGGATTCAGTCTAACCGTGCGCGTTGTGTAAGACGCAGCAGACGTTTCGAAAGCTGGAGCTGAAGTCTCGTGGTGGATAGTTAGAGAAGAAAAAAAAAAGAAACGATAATAATTGAAGATCCTTTTTGTTGGGCTGGCCCCAAAACCTTAGCAGGATAACTACGTACTCTTAACCTTAAAATTTTATTACAAAATATTTCGGGTGCTTGTTCCTTGTGCGTGGTTATGCTGTTCCTAGGCCGGTGTCTATTTATCCTTAGTAAATAGAACGTTCTACCTACGCCTACCTTTATTTCGTACTATTGGCATACACCAAGGAGTAGGTGTGCGTCTGATATTCCTCGTGGAGATTTCAATGCTGCTGGAAAGGCATTGGCTGAACACTAACTCACAAGACATTCCATCCTGGACACTTATATACCGTTGCTACATGAGCAACAGGATACAAAATCCTCTAGCGAACAGACACGACTAGTCACGTCTTAATCCATTGGGGATGCCAGTGAATAAAATTCAAATACATTCAAGAACTGTCTATAATACTTGGAGTCGATGCCCATGACGTCACATGGTGAACCGAAGTGGCGTGACCTTAACCGTGAAAATGTGGAGAAACTGTGAAAAGCCAATGGCCACCAGTCTGGCGCTCGTAACAGAGCCGACTTTTATTTACACGAGACGCTGCGATATCTCCTGGTGCACTTGACTTCGATGCGTAAACCAATCACCGCCGTGGAGGCATATAAACACAATAGAAAAGAATACCCAGCAGACATCAGGAAGACGTTATGGATCTCTCCGTGGATAACCTATATAAGGTACGGAAGTAGCTTAATGCCTTTTGCTGGAGGTATATCATCCATTCCCTTTGGTTTATTTTCACTGTGTATTTACCGTCCTGATGGCCCAGGGCACTCCTAATGCTCGTTACGGCATTGAGATCACCCAGTGGACAGCCGGGACGTCGGGGCGGTCCTTTAGAAGTTTCTTTAAAAGGTTCGCAGCGCATTCTAGTACGTAAGTCATCTTGTGATAACGGTGACACGCCTTTGACTGCTCGCGCTATCGTGCTCGATATCGTAGCTTGTAATACTGAACTCGTGCCCCGGCATACCAATTCACGTATCCACCACGTTCGGTTGTCCTGAAAAGAAATTTTTTTTTAGAGTGACACACGGCTACAGCTGCTTATGATTATTTTACGTTATCGTCGGCTAACATACCTTTTCTCTCTTTTTGATTCCCTTACACACGTACGATCTTCCAGTAATTTTATTTACTCGTACGTCCGTCTGTCGTCTCGTCCGTTCGTCATTTTCGTCGTGCCGTCGTCGCCTCTTTGAAAACTTTTATCGACTCGTCGGAGTAACCCGGTGACGAACGCTTCTCTTAACGGTCTGGGTATACGATGTTTCGACAGCGTTTCATTTTTTTCAGCCACTGAAGCACTTTTAGGTTAGGATTTCGTAAGCGGAAACCCTTTGACGTTTTCCTGCAACAAACCTAACCTCTAATTTGTTCAAAGTGATACCTACAGATACACCGTCGGCCCAGCCATTAATTCGGTGCTTAAATTTGACTTGAATGCCTTAGGTTGGGTTAGGTCAGACGTAAAGATAGAGCGTGGATTATGGCACAGCGGCGTATTCTTTTTCGAACGTCTTCCTCGCGTCGTATAAGCCGCTTCAATTTGAACGCCCTATATAGGAAGCACTCGGATAGCCCTAGAGGACCGGGAAGTCTTCTGTCTTGGCTCTCGTCTCAACGTGTAAGACTCTCTTGGAAATCTTTCTACTCTGTCGGACGAGTAACAGAGAATTCGCCGACACCGCGAGTGACGTTCCTTACTGTGGAGGTGTTGAACGACTCGCGGAAGGAGACGAGGAGAAAGACGGAACGAGTACGATTGATGGAGAAAGGAACGTGGAGAGCGAACGACGGAGAGAGAGAGACGAGGAGAAAAAGGTTGAAAGGGTTAGCTGAATGGAAGCCGTGTGTATGCTTTCCTCGTTTGAGGAGCTCCGGATTGCCCAGTGCCGTAGCTACCTCTTACGGGGCCCCTGTTCACTCGTTTTTATTTATCGCTCCTCCTTATTCTCTCTCTCTCTCTCTCTCTCTCTCTCTTATTTACTCCTCAACATTTTACATAGTTCTCGTATTTTCTATTGGATTCCTATGAGATTCTCACCAATCCTCCTTTATTTTTTTTATTTCACTTTCCACTTCACTCAATTTATTCTCACTGCTATTCACTTTATTATTAATAATAAATCGTCACAGCCTATCGTACGCATCCTTGTTATTTATCTTTTTCGATTACTTAATAATCGATCAACTACTTTTGTATAACAGTTCGAAATTTCAATTCTGATCTGACAGAAGCATCGAGCCTCTTTTCACGAACGAAAGACTTCAGTCTGATCTCGCGCTGTCGCGTTGGCAGGGAACGAAGGGGGCCGCGTAAGAGGCTGGTGGATGAAAGAGAGAAGGTAGCACAGCACTGAAGGAGGAGGTTAAGTGAGGCGAAGTGGAGACCAGAAGAAGACGCGTAATTACATACCGTCCTGCCTACCTTCGGTCTTCATCTTCGAGCATCCTCTTGCTACGTACGATCACTCTACGTGTATACCTATGCGTACCTTAGTTCAGTCCCACTCTAAGCTTTTGAAGGTGTCGATACTGGCCCAAAACTAGTCCCGTGGGTCCTACCTGCGGAGTCACCCTTTCACCTTGTACAGGATTTTCATATTTCATCCAGTTTATTTTTCTTCCTCCGTCATCTTTGTCATTTTCTCGAATTTTACATATACTCAGCCCCACGTCGACAATCTCAGCAACGATTGTTCCTGGGCGGATCCATTGTCGGTGCGACACGGAAATCTGAAACGTCCTGTAGCCGTACACGGGATTTGTATCCAGGTCGCCGATGCTCGGGACTTTGCCGGCTTTTACCATAGCACGAGGAACGCGGCTACTCCTTAATCGTATTTTCATGGCTCCGTTCCTCCAGTGTCCCGCGAGCGTATGTCCAGGCCTTTTCTTCTCGATGCATTCACCAGCTTCGTGTACCCTATACAGGGTGTCCCACGCGTAATAGTAATCTTTTCGTTTCACATCGACATCAACGCGAACACAGCCCTGTCTGCTCTCTTTACTCGAAGAATTGTGAAGAATTCTCGTCGGCGTTCATAAGGACGTCTTGTATTGCCTTAGCCCTGGGCACTACGTGGTGCCGTGCCGGGAATACCGGAATAACTCACTTTCCACGAGACCGGAAATCATTATATAGGTTCCACCCATTTCCAAATCTGTAACAAAATAGCAACCGGATACAAAATGCACTCTTTTATTGCAATAACAAAAAAACTAAAATTCCACGATAGCATAAAAAAAAATTAGTTCAGCAGACAATACTGTCAATTATCTTATACCAAAAAGTGGAATGATTAATAAAAAAATTTGTCTGTACACTAAAAAAAATTTTTTTTTCAAACATTTTTTTAGATGAAAAAATTGCGTTTATCCCAAAAATTCATAGCGTGTTCGTGCAACATACTTTATCTTACTCGTAACAGTATTTTCCCCAAGTACGTTACTCGCTGGACACCCGGTATACCGGGTGGCAAGGGAAGGGCCCTGGCTCTCGAACAGCGTGGCTCGGCCGAGCGAGGCGTTCCGAAAACCTGTAATTACGGACCCGGCGTACATCAAGCGGTGCCGCCAGCCGGCGAGGCCTACGTCTCTCCTCTCTTTCACTCTCTTTCTCTTTCTTCTTTCCCTCCCGTTACTCCTCTCTTCCTTTCCTCTCTCGCCACTCGCCGTACCAACCTTTTCTCCTCTCGTCGTCTCTTCCCTCCAACCACGTTCCTCTCCAAACCTCCTACTCCGTAACCGTCGTTTCTCCCTCGACCCTCTGCCTTCCTATGCTCACTGTATTAATCCATCTCTCTCACTCTCACACCACGCTTATCGAATAAACTATTTTCTCTCTCTCTCTCTCCCGCTAGCTTACCTGTACCGCTTACCCTCTCGGACGCAGGAGGATTTCTTTCCGACATGATTTACCGCGGCGGCGAGCGCACCGTCAGATTTTCTATCTCGAAAACTATGGAGATTCGGGATGAATCGTGAGGCCCCGTCGGGCCCACTCAAAGGACCCACTGGTTATGGACGTACAGAGATGCCAAGGATTCGTGGAGAACCTTTTTTGCGTATATCTATAGCATGAGTCTCCTCTGGTCTCCTTGTGTACTGTGAGAAAAAAAAAACAAGTTATTTACTTTTAACCTACGCGAGGTTTTTCATACAATTGGTTATATGTTCGTTTTAAGATTCGACGAAGGTCACGAATCGATCAACTTATGCAATGAGGCCCAATCGCTTCGTGACAAATTTGGCCAGTCATGCCCTCTTTGTGATGCCATGGGATACACCACTGTAACCGTGTATTTATCTTTGCGTTCAGTCAACTTGCCGACGATCCTTACGGTTACTTCGTAATCGGTACGGTCACGTCGTGAAACAGATATACTTGGTAGTACTTGAGCGTGGCTGATTCGTCGAAGGAAACTCTAGCCAGTCTCTGTTATACGTACGTCGTGGTTTTCTATTTCTTCGAGTTTGACGAGTATCTCGATACGTATCGAATGTATCCTGTATATACATAGATATACAGTATGGTCTCGGGGTTTTCAGTTGAGAGAATAAAGAGAGAAGAAAAAAGCTTACCGACGGCACACAAAGGTTTAAGGATTTTCGGCTGGACCAACCTGCGGGGCAGACGGTCTGAGATAAAAAAAAAAAAGCGGGGTGGCGATACCACCCTGGGTAGTTTCGCAGTTGCTATTTAGGTATAACGAGCCTGGCGGATATATAACCGAGCGAGATAAATTCGCGTGTAAAGCAAAATAGAGGGTGGGATCAAAAGCGGCAAGGGAGAGGATTCGGCGTCGTTCGGGAAAAACTTCGAGGTTAGGGCCAATTTCTAAATACCTCGAGAATAACGTTCTGCGGCAAGAAATTAAATCCCGAGAGGATAGTTCGTCGGCGGTCCTTTAAGATTCCGTGAGGTCCTCGATACGACGGGCATTATGAAACGTCTTTTAAGATACCGTGGGTGAAGGGAGGGGTGTATGGCAGTGCGAGGGTTACAATGGACTTTTTTTTTTCGAAAGAATTTTAATCGCAGGACGATAAGGGAGCGCGAGAATCAACGCTACGAGGAGATACGAGCTCCCATTCCAGACGACGATCCTCCACGTAGCTTCCTCTGCTCTCTATACTTACATCACGGGCCGTCCAAAATGGGCCAAGCTGTTGTAGGAGGGTTCCGAAAAGGACGCCGTGACGTAGACGCCAGTGGGACTGAAATGGAGAACGAAGGAAAAGGGCCAGTCAGTCTGTCTCGTTGTTGGCGAGAGAGAGAAGGAGCGAGCGAGAGCAATGAAGAGCGAGGAAGGAAGAGAGGCCGCTGCCCTGAAAAACTAGTAGCTACGAGCATAAGAATGCCGACCAGCAGCTCACTGCGTTTAGACTCTAGACGCCTTGCGGCACTCCGGAGTCATAGAGCATAGATCGTTTTCGCCATTTTTAATGCGAGGGTGCTGCCTCCTGGCGGAGCGTAACTTTAGCTAGGTTGGATTTGTGTTAATGAACTCGACCAATAGACGCAATTTTTCTTACCTTAGAATACGTTCGATTGGACTGTCTTATAGATATCGAAATCCTCTCTTGTTTACTTCTATATATATATATTTAAGTCGTATGTGCCCTGTGGTAACTGCCAGTGTCGCCCACTGGTCAACGACATCGATAACCAGTTTTCAAGATAGCCGATCCCTCCTTGGTTTTTATACGCCGCGAATGAACGCCACCGGTACCACCTATGCGGCAGTCAGAGGTACTAAATCGTGGAAGCGTTACTTCGTACGCCTTTACATAAACCACCCTACAGTATTTTGCTCTACGTTCTCTATTCTTCTTAAATATTATATCACGTACATCAAACTATATAATACGTACACTACATACGCACCTCTCGCGAAGTATGTGACGACTGTCGATGAATGAAAACGCCCTCGGAAGCTTATGTCTTGACGCGTTCCGTCGAGCGTGTATTTTGAGATATTTCTAATCTCCTTCGGTACGACGAGCTCCGATTTAATATTATCGTTCAACTTTTCGCCGCGCGACGCCAACCACAATTCAATGCGTTTCCACGTGACTGATGTCCATGGCTTCTACGTGACGCCTGACTAAATCGAATCTACGGAATATGTCGCTTCTGATATCCACTGTTACCGAAACTCATGCTTGGTCGCTTTGGAATCCACGTATGAATACGAAATCTTGAAATCCTCCTGTATACGTGGTGGTTTCACTCCGGAGGCTTTGTGGCTCACCAGCGATGGCTACGAACGAGCGTCTAACCTCACGCCGTTAAGTTTCTTGTACTTTATTCGCACGAGGACGCATTTCCATCACTATTGGATACGCATTACGCGCTGTTATTTATTTTCCTTCCAATATCTTTCGCCAGCAGCCACTCGCTGTCTTTTTCGTGTAAATTCACTGTATATCACAGCCAGTCACTACCAGTCATTTTTTCATAGCTCACGTTGTGTAAGATTTTTTCAAAAATTTTTTAAAATATACAACGCTTTTCAGCGTCTTCTTTCACTTACCAGACTGTGTCAGGAACGATTTTTTTTAGATGTCACCGAATTTTCGTCTCGCTCCAACGACACGCCGATTCTTTATTGCACGCGGATGCATTCTGAGCGTCTTCAATCCTTGTGGCTAAGTTCTCGGTACCTAGAAACATGAATCTGGAAGAATGAAGAGCCGAGAACCAGTGTCTGAAGTAGGCCGACACGAATCTGTAATAGTGTAATGAGCGACTAGCATGCACGGCTTCCAAATCGCTTCCTCTCTCTTACCCTTACGTCTGTCATTAACGCTCTGACTTTATCGCTCTCGCATGCCGAGGATAATTCCGTTCTTGGGTTGGCGCAGGCACAACCTGTAATACACGTGGAAGCCGCCAGAGTCAAATTATAACCATGTGAACGAGAGCCATGTAAACCGGTGCGAATCATTGAACGAAAATTTACTAACGAGAAATCCTTTTCGTGGACTGCCATCTATCGTTATTCGCTTGCAACTCATGCGAGTGAGACTTTCGGAACTTGATCGTTGTTTTTTTTTCTCGTTATTCTAACTTCAAATATGGAAAATACATAACAATCGATTTTTGCGTCTTCTCCGTCAAAATGGGAAAAACGTATAAAAATCGTAATTTCTACGTTTCCGAATCCGTTTATAAATTTTAATGAATGCTTTTTCAAAGTTGCCATAACGTTTTTTCTTTTATCGTTCTGCCGTTAAAATCAAATCGTAAACACGTAAACACTACCCTTGGCGTTACAGACTAAACTAATACAAAAGTCATCCACTGGTGGCGACACTTGTTTCTTTACACAATTATGTCTTAAAGTTACACCGCGTTCGAATAATTAAACCGGCGGACATCATTAAGCAAGTATAAAATGAGGGAGAAGTGTGTGGAAGGTATAAGGTGCAAATTAAAATGTATATTTTCACTTTGAGCGTCACGTCAGGACATTGAGTCTGTGAGGGAGAGTGTAAGAGAGAGAAAGAGAGAGAGAGAGAAAGCGGGCAGTGAAAAGAGTGAAAGAAAAAAAAGAGACGCAGACGACAGAATATGTATATAGTTAGGTGAGCGAGTCACGTCGGTTAATCTCTGCCCATTCCACAAGGCGTGTTTACAACGCGATTTGTCGTTTTGTCCAATTATAATAATACATCCCCCCCACTTGATTGGAGACATCAGTTCCTTGCAAAAGAAATCGTATCCTTTGGTCTCTACAATTCTTATTAATATTTGTCTTTTTCCCTATCGAGTGTCGTTCCATCTTTTTCCTCGATTCTACGCCTATCTCGTTCCGGGTTGACGAGGACGCGTGTGGCTCAATTTTCATACGAGCGAGGGGGAAAGAAACATTTGTCTTGAAAGAAGAAAGAAAAAGAAAAATTTAATGTCACTAGGAGAAGACATTTTCACGAGGATGTCGCGGAGACACGGGAGCAAAACACCGAAGAGACTTGACGGAGTCTCAAGACGTAATCCCTGCGGACTAACCAGTTTTCCTTTTATCTATTTTTACCACGAACATGGCACACGCTGCGTTACCGCCCTCCTACGGATACATATGCGTGCGTGCTCACGTCCGCGAGGGGTCTTTTAACTTTAACAAAACCCCAAAATATTGTTGAATCCGTAAATCAACCTAGTTAAGACCGGCGTCTGAAGTCTCTTTGAAATGCTTGGCTTGGGGCCCTTTTATCAAATCATAACGGTACGAGTCTGTCTCGCTCTTTCTCTTTCTCTCTCTTCGTCTGTTTGTCTGTCTTTCTCTCTTTCTCTCTCTGTCGGTCTGCTGTTTAGCGGCACGGTTAGTTATCAAAGAGATGACGAACGATCTGTCGAAAAGATCTATTTCATCGGTAATGGAGTGGATAGAGGCTTTGCCCTTGGGATAAATGAGGATTCTGCAATACCAAGGCAGCTGCGGAATCACGTCTGTACTCCGCAGTCAAGTCGAGTGTCGCGCACGGAGTTTATCTTCGGTGAGAATGCGCGGCTGTCGAGGAACCACTAACCTCTGAGCAATGCTGCCATCGGTAAATGATTTTTTTTCCATTAGGTACGTAAGGTTGGTATCACTGTGTTTCGCTGTCTCCCGCGAAAATTGTACAAATCGTGTTTTATTTTACTTTACTCTTGTGACTGCAGCATGAGAATGGATCATTGAGTAACGCGTAAGGTATTTCTGTTTATTGTGCGCGTTTTACTATCAAAGACAATAATAAAATGGTAATTGAAATTAAAATGCAATCCGAATGACTGTGATACAATCGTAAATGTTATTACTAGCAGAAATTCGTTCGGTTTGTTGACAGTGTAGCTAACGGTGCGTATGGTTTTGAATTGAGGTTTTTTTATTATATGGAACAACCGTCACAGCTGAGTTGCTTTTATTCGTGTAACATGTAATCCGAAACTGTTTTTATTTTGAGGTTTTCATTCTTGTTTGATAGTCATCTAAATACGACTTGGATATATTTTTCGTTGAATTGTTGGTACGCTCGGAAAAGGGATGCGCACTGGTGGGTTCATTGTGATTCCCTTAAGTTCGTGGGTGTTCGGCAATGTTCGGTTGTTTTTCGACAACGTTCGGTAAAGGACCGAAGATATCCGATTGCATTCGTCGGTTTGTTGAAGCGCGAATCGGATTTTCGGCGCTTAGGTATAAAAAAGATAATAAAGAATGGAGAAAAGACATCGGTATGCCGTTCAAATTTCAAAGAGACATTTGGATCGTTTATAGTTTTCGACAATGAACAGATAACTTCGTACTGAAGGATGAATGGATCCTTTCAGGCAAGAGAAGAATCGTTTGTCCGAAAATACTGGTAGAATTCGCGAGTGTTTTTCAAACATAAAGTATCCTGTTGAAGCATTGATTCTCGTAAAGCTTCTTAGTAGACGGAGAATCGACTAACAATGGAAAACTTATATTTCAACGTTACAGCAAAGTACGTTAGTCTATAGAGATTACCTTGTCTGGTGGACATTCTTTTTTTAGTATTTAATTATTACTCTATTACCATTTTGTGCAAACTGTGCATTTTATCTGTCATGCTGACTAAGTAGTTTGAAGAATTATACATTGCTTTTCATTCGTCTATAAAGATATATGGTTTAATATGAGAGAAGTTCATAGTTTTTCTTCTTTTTCATTGGCTTGAAGTTAATAACTGAAAAATAATGAAGAAGGGTGTATAGATGCTGGTGAATATAAATGGTGAAATGGTGTATAAGACAATCTGCATATTTATCTGTTAATATTGTGATAAAGAGGTATTTCAGTTACTTAGTATAGAGAAATTAATATATCCTGTTTACAATGTAGGCAGGTTTATAGAAGTGTTTAGACCTTTTTATATCCGTGCAAAGTGCTGTTGGTAGATTTATATTTCCATTATAATTTTCTAGCCCTGCGCACCCTGGAGCTCTCCAGGATCCTATGTTCCTCCCCTATTTCTCCCTTGCTCCCTTGTCAATCCAGCATCAGTCCTGGTCAGGACGCAGCCTTCGCTCAGTTTGATTCCAGACGTTCTGTCGACAGTATCATATAGAAATATTTGATCCTTCTCCGAACAAAGGAACCTATCGATTTGGTTGTGCTAGAGTCTGGTTGTACCATAAAATCATAATAGATTTTTATTGATCTTGAAAACTTATAGACCTGTGAGCTGTAGTTCTCTATTAAAATGGTATGTACACTTTTTCTTTTCTCAAAATTCAGGTAGGAACTCAACAGAGTATAATGATTGGTTATGACAGCTTTTCATTTCATAATTTCCTTCTGCTACCTGAGATCCCATATCCAGTTTATTGTTCCTATGGAATTTGTAGTCTGTAAGTTTCTGAAACTGCATGAAAAGTTGCTCATAATATATTTTATTAAATATACTTCAAGTTTTAATGTATTAATGAAAGCTACAGTATAAAATACACTCTTCAATTCTTCAAAAAGTATTTCCTCATTAAATATTCTGAACTAACTTCTTGTTATGTTGAGAGGTGCACTTTGAATAGGTCTGTAAATCCATTTGAACTCAAATTTTGCAAATAAAATTAGCTCAATAAATATTAAATAACACAAAAATTATTCTGCCTGTATTTGGAGATGGCATGATTCAGTGGTTAATGTAGGATTTAATATTCTCCCTCCTATGAAATCATATTTCTATAGCCCATCCTCACAATGACGTGGTTCTCTCAGGTATAATGATGTTTTTTCAGTCTTCGGGGTAATCTAGCTACCCTCATAACTCTATTAATATTTTTCTACCCTATTGAATTCAGTGTTAGGTAGGAGAACAGCCTGAATAATTTTTTGGGTCTGAGAGTTGGTTTCAATGCATTACGTCATAATTTTTGACGATCAATACTATACAAAGACCCAGTGCGCAGACCAATAGGGATTCATCGGAGAGGCGTTTCTCGATGCGCAAGCTGTTCCTGGACTATACTTCCTAGCAGCAGCTCCACCCTTAGGATTCTTCTGGATTCAACAAATCCCCCTTCAAGCTTAATTGGTATATGACTCACCACCAAGCTTTATCGATCCAGCATCCAGGGTTTCTCAAGAACCTTTTGTCACACCGATCACATTCATATTGTGTTCCAACTAAACCTGCCCATATTACATAATTAATACTATTTAATCATCCAGATACCCTAATATTATACATAACTGCTTTTCTAAAATTACATTCGACTGAGATATTTCTATAATTTTATTTTTGGAATCCTAAGCAGCAAATTGTTCATGATTCAATCTAACAATGAACCTACTCCCAGGATTTTTATTGAAACAAAATTGTTTCTTGTATGTTTCAGGCTTGGACTAGCCATGTCCACTAGGAGGCGCCGATCATTGAAACTGAGTATAGACGGGAAAGTAGTACGCGAGACCCGCGATAGATAGGATGAGTGGATCTCGTCAGAGCGAAGCTCGCTGCTTCAATGAGAATTCTCCAAGGCCACCTGTGCCCGGTAAGAAGCTGCTCAAAAGTCTATTCACCATCAAAGAGAATTTTTTATTGACAACATTTTCTCCACGTTCACTAGGAGAGGAAACGGGTGGTTACATCAGCAGGTTCCGTCCGCAGAGTCCGGCTCTGACACCTAGACGTTCATCGCTTGCCAACCCGACAGGCTCTTGCGATGCTTCTGCACCCTTGGGTTTCGAGCCAGAGGGTAGCTGCGGTACTACCACCATGGAGAGTTACTCGCCACCAGCCTGCCTGCGCTGGGCCAGGAATCTCCATTCTCTCCTGCAGGATCCCGATGGCCTCGAGCTCTTCAGAAAGTACCTGGACCAGGAAGGGGGACCTCATGCGAACCCACTTAATTTCTGGTTCGCCTGCGAGGGTCTCAAGAAGCAACAAGATCCAGACAGGATACATCAACTCGTCAAGCTCATTTACAGAAGGTGAAGAAAGGACGATTAAAGTCAAAATTAAATATATCCATTTGAATTCTACATCCTCTTCTCATTCTCCATTAGATTCTTCCTCAAGTCACAGCTAGCAATACCTGAAGATGTACGCAAGGAGGCGAACCGCAGGGTTAAGGAAGGTCGCGTCGACGAGAAGGTCTTCGACGCTGTCCAGCTCGAGGTCGAGCGCCTTATTAACGAGACGACCTATTCGAACTTCCTACGATCTGACATGTACCTTCAGTATGTCCAATCCTGCCAGAATCCTGACTCCGGTGGTTGTCCCAGTTCGGGATCCAGTCGGGAAATGTCTGTATCCTGCGGACACAATATGCTACCAACCGTTCACGAGGACAGCGAATTCGTTAGTTCCGTGCACAGCTCCCATTCGGCTAGTGGGACACCTGGTGAATTGAGAGGCGAGCTAAGACTGACTAGGGACGTTCTCATGGCAACACAGCAAACCAGGGCGATGGATCTTCGACCTAAACCGGAAGCATACGCCGGGTAAGATCATCTAATCGAAGTAGCAATGCACCTCATCATCTTCACACACTTGGTCCTTAGAGTGCTTGATACCTTAGAATGCATTGAAACAGCTTTGGTATTTGAGCCGTTTAAAGCTTACCCCCTCTTTTTACACCCCTAAATAACGAATCGAATGATCCAATATACTAAAAAAAATGGAAATATTTTGTTCACATTTTTATGTAAATTCAAACAGTTTCATTCGACTCGTAATGCCGTAGTTCCATTTATTATCCAATTGTTTTGCAACTTTTCATTTTCCCCACCTAGCTACCACCATATCACAAACTCTTACGTACCCCTTTTATACATGCACTACCCTTAAAGAATTATCCTACAGCATTTTTTTGGTTTTTAATTTCCCGTTTGTTTTTTTCGTTTGGCGTTTTGCGTGGCGTTTGCGTAGCCTTTACTTGCAACCTGGAGCTAGTCCATACCACACGCCAGCGACCAGATTGCACGCGCAATATTCCTCCTACAACCCGGTCTCCAGACAGGATTCAGAACTCCAGAGTTTAAGCAGCGATGCGCGCACCGAATCGGATAACATGTCCCTCACCGACTCCTCAGTGTAAGTCCATGAAGAAGTTCAGTAAGACAAAAAGAAACTAAGAAGAGGAACCTTATTAGTATATACTATGAGGAACACTTAGGAATGGCCAATAATAAAAACTATTAAAGTTCAATGAAAGTAGTTCTGCTATTACATCAAGATAACAATACAAGCCTGTGTTCCTCATAGTTTTACAATTTGAATCAGAACAAGGTTACCCTGAGTAGCGAAAGTAAGTATACAAACCACAAGCAGCAAATCCGACTTACTGCATGCCAATGTAAAATACCTAAACATTCGCATAGACAAATTACACTGGTTATCTCAGCGACGATATCACGTCGCGCCGTGATACCAGTATCAGCTAGAAAACTGATAAGTAGTCAGAGATATGACCAAAAGCAGAAGAGCCTCAGTGGGCTCGATCTCGCGATTGCAAAGGTGAGATTTATGGCGAGGATTACACGGTATGAGCAAATAAACAGGCGTACTCTTATTATCACGAGATCTAGTGTACTCTGTGAAACGTGCAGTTACGTAACGAAAGCACCTACCTGTTGTGGAAGCTCCTTCTTGTATCCACGTCATGCTCAATAAGAGAGAAGATTGTTATACCAGCTCAGGAAGAATGAATGTTACCTTATGGTTCCTGGTGACTGGCACTGTAAAGTGATCAGGATTATTCAAGGATCAAGTCTACCGTGTCTCTAATTCTCTTGATCTTCTGTTCATACAGTGACGGGATGTCGATAGGCAGACAACGCAGCAGCAAGAAGCAATACATGAGACAATGTAGGGCGATGAAGGAGTCTGCCAACCTGAATCGCGACCCTATGATTCATCATACAGTGATACCCAGGACACAGCGTGTATCGCGAGATCTCACCCAACCCCTGAAGCCGGATGTGTTCGCACAAGTGCTCATTGAGAAGCTCGAGAGTGTTAAACGCGAGAGGGAGACCCAGGAGAAGCTTGACAGACACCTGCAGGAGAGCGAAGTCGTTGGTGCGGATGGTCCGGTTGATCAGACTATGGGAGGAGGACCCAAGGCGCTTGCTGATGCTCTCAGGGAGAAATTATTAGTAGAGGATGATAGTGATCAGGCTATTCTTGATCAGCATGTATCCAGGGTGTGGTCGGACTTGACACCCTCGAGATCACCAGGTCTCACTTCCCCAAGGCCTCACTCGCCCGACAGACGGAGAGTACTCTCGCACAATTATCCACGGTCTTATAAACAGAGGAAGGAAAAGGACGTCTTCTCTACCTTCTCGGCGGACAGTGGTAACATTCATGACTTCCCTGAAGGCAGCGACCTCGTTGGCGCCGGTTCTATGAGTTCCTTGGGATCTCATTTACCTAAGTCCAAGTCTGTGCCGTCCGATTATGCGGATTCGCTTCACAAGCAGGACCTTTATCTTCAAGGTGAGTCCGATTCTCTTACATATTTTAATGAATAATCTTATCCGATCTTCCACGTACCTTACATGTAGTTTCTCTTGATCCAGGTCACGAGCAAAGATTCAGACGATTGGATATGACAAGGAGGTCCGCCACGAAGAAGTCTATGACAGAGTTAACGGACAGTGGCGTGAGCGTAGTCAGCGACGCACCGCCCGTTAATATTAGTAAAGATAGTAGACTCTTGTCATGGCTCAAAGAATCTGATAAGAAGACGGATTTGAAGCATAGTCGCCACGGGAAGAAGTATGGTTCTCGTAGTGGTTCTCTTGAGAGAGCCAATAGGGAGACCTGGGGTGTTCCTGCTCAACCATTTGTTGCTGATCCTGGAATGCCGCCTCTACCACAACCTCATACGGTAAGAGTCGTGGCTTCCTAATAGCAACCAAATTAGAACTTATAGTCGTAGACAAGGAGACGCTTGTGATCTCTGAACTGCTTATAACATTTAATTATTTTTATTTACAGGCTACGCAGCTAGAAGAAGCGAGGAGAAGGCTAATGGAAGAGGACAGGGCACGTGGTGGCAGCAGGCAACGATACCCTAGTAGTTGCAAGCAGGCCTACGAACCGGCTACCCAGGGCCAATCTTGCGTCCAATCGAATCAGTCGAATCAGTCGACCCTGAGGAAGAGCAGGCAGGATGCCAGCGACTTTACCACCGTTGTGTTCAGCTTCTGCGACGAGCAATTTCCCTACAGGACCAAAATACCTGGACACAACGTCACTTTGAAGCAATTCAAGGAGTATCTCCCTAAGAAAGGCAGCTATCGGTTAGTGTGGTCGCAATTCAATCAAATAAAAATATCTTTAAATTGACGTGGTTCTCGCTAGTCTTAATTGTATCTATAAGTAATCGCTTAGTGTCTTATTTCAATTCAATTATAAAATATCTTTCAGGTATTTCTTTAAGACGGAGTGCGAGGATTTAGATATGAAAGTCATACAAGAAGAAATCACGGACGACGCAGATATTCTGCCCTTATGGGAAGGCAAGGTCATGGCGCAGGTCAAGGCCCTCGAGTAGAAGAATAATTGAAAATGAGGGAGGACGACTTTATTTCGTCGCAAGCACTTTTTGTTTGGGCGCGACCCGGTATTCGTCTTGGTAAAGAGTTGCCGACGATTATTTTTACAAAAATTTTAACGAAAATAATATCCGTTTGATCGTAAAAGAAAAATTTTTAAACGATCCACGTTCGATCACCAGGATTATATGCTTTGTTCCACTTTGGGCTTGGCTTGTTTTACTGCAATGCATAACCTCCAAGTTATGACAATGACAATGAATTTGGCCTATCGCGATACAGAACGTATCAACATCCATTGTTTGTTCGATCAAGAGAATACATATTATCTTATATTTTTGCCATCATTAATTCGAGTGAGAAACATGAGGAAACTCGAAATTGAAATCAATCACGAATGTCTCTGATGCATGAAAAAATCGTTTTCCTGCGTCGTCATATTTTTACCATTTTTTAAAACATTTTTTTAAAATCATATACAACTCGACGCATAAGTTTCTCGTCTCCTTGTCTCATTACACGATATATTATTCATAGTATCGTCAACCCGCCATTGTTGTGTTTTCACATTAATTCGAAAGGAACTTCTTAGAGCGTAAGGCAGGTACGCCAGAGTGCGCCTAGAACTTGCGGTTCGTTAGGCGCAAAATAGTAAGCGAATGAATGACAGACGAAAAAAGAAGCAAGGAAACAAAAAGTAAAAAGAAAAAATTTGACAATAGACGTCGACAGAAAAAAATATATCACGAACCATACATAGAATGAAAATAATTAAGCAGAAGGAATTCCGGTTCGCGCAAACCCAAATGCGACCATGAAGTATAATAATTTTGTGAATGAAAAAAAAAAAAAAAAAGAAATGTCGCGTCCGCGCAAACACTTAAGTTTTTCCAAGTGACACCCGCAACCTCGGGTTAACTCGTGGATCCATTAAAGGAACCCCCCAGCGTCCACTCGAGAGAAAATCTTAAAAGAAAATTTCTTCCTTCTCGAAGACTTCCCATAGTTTTCCAGCCGACTGTACAAAAGCCTGCGTAGTTCACCGCCTTATCGAGGTCTGCGTAGACCCTAGACTTAAATAGAAATAATATTATTATCACAAATTAGTTGTTAAGTATACGAAATATATACATATCTATATATATACGCAATCCGCGTATATATCATATACATATGTATATATCCATATGTATTATAAAATGAAGACGCAAGGAAGTTTATTATCGGATACACCAATTTCACGTTTCATCGTGTCACTTAACGCAGCCATTCGTTAAAAAAGAAAAAGAAAAAAAGTAAAAAATATACATTGTAACATATATTATCCTCACATTACTATAAGTGACACGTTGAGCCAACACATACAGATATACAAGCGTTATATACAATGAATCTACGCACGTACTGAAAAATAATAATGAAGGACGGAGAAGAATCTGGAGAGAAAAAATAATGAAAATAAGGAACAGTTAAATTAACGACGTGCGATTGATCGGAATCAAGAGAGGCGATAGAGATAATGTGTACATGAAAGGGAGAGAAAGATACAGAAACGCACGTATACGTAGATACGTGCAGTTACATGCAACCGGACGTAGCAAGACACTCCCCCCCCCCCCATCCCTTCCCCCAAGAAAAGATCATTAGCGTCATAGATCGTAACGATGTTTTATCAGGTGCGGAAAATTGTGCCTTTTTAGTAGTTTAAGATTCGATTAAGCCTAAGCGAGGGTATAAATAATATTACTTGCAAATCAGAAGGGCGGCGCACCACGGCCAATAATTTTTTAATTGTACGTAATTATTATTGATTAATATCACGAATGATAAAGTGTTCCTGTACCTAATTAATTAATAATGATTATTATTATTATTATTATTATTATTATTATCATCATCATCATCATCATCGTCGTCATCATTATTATTATTGTTGTATATCAAAAGTATTTGAAAATAATAATAATGCGATTTTCACTGGATCAGCCAAAGATCATCGCCTTACTGTTTTTTTCTTTTTTATGTCTTTTCCTGTTTTATTGTTACATCGCGGATCGCGCGACCCGGAAAATTTGCGACAGGCAACTTTGAAACTTCTGTCGCGACTATCTGTTCTGACTTTTTTAACGACCTTCCGTGTCAGGTACTGTTTGCCAAATTAATTACGTCAATAAAAAAGAGCCGCAGAACCTCATGACTGTTGAATTTGGCATCACTGAGGCCTATACTAGTGCTTACATGCGTGGGATACGCTTTTTGGAGTAAACAATTGTGTACTGTGCGCATGACTAGGTCCTTGCGCAAATAATAGAAATAATTTGTTTGCTGGATTTGTGGGGTTTAGATTGAAGCAATATTTGACACTTGTTGCGAACGTGCGGTATATACATGTGACAGTTAAGCATTCACGGTAGGCTGGGGTTGCGTTTCGAAAGCTGTTTTGGGAGCAATTTTGATATGTTGGGTCTTTTTTATCAGCATTGTCACGAGGAAGATAGGAGATACTAGAATATGATCAGGTGAGGTTTGTGAAGTTATTTCTTAGTCGATGAAAATGATTGATACTGACAGTCATTTGTTTAAGAAATATGTCGACGTTGATAATCAAAAATCATATATTAATATGAGTCATTGGTTCGAAATTAGTGGTAAAGAAAAATGGCCAAGGTATACAATACGGAGTTCAAGGAAGCTCTTCGTGAAATCGCTCAGAGGGTTGCCCACTTTAATTCACCGTACGGTAAGAAGTTTTAGTCCGTTAATACTCTGTAGATAATTTCCTTGTCAGTTGGATAATTTATTTTTTTTTAAGTTGGAACTCGTATGACTCGCGTTGTCTGGATTCACGTAAAGGTTCCTTACGATTGGACCGCAGTAGTGTTAGTTCCGGAATTCCCCGCGAACGATATGTAGATTGGATTTGTTATTAAAGTCTTCTCTTTCTCTTTTCCTCGATCCGGGAATTCTCCTGGGATTGCGAAGATCGTGTAAGAATCGTAGAATGGTCACGGAGACTCGCGGGTATTCCCGATGATACAATCGACGAAGCCAAGAATCGTAATGATTATATACAGCTGCTGAAAATAATGACACGAGGTGGACGACTTCATGGGGTATTTTTAAAATCACCGCCAGAAAATGACATACCGCCATTGGCTGAGGCTATGGCCAATTTCTTGTGCGATCAGTGTCCTGAACTACCTAGGGCTGGCCCTGTCGAACCTATTGTATCTAGACAAACTCCTGACGGTTGTGCGTACATTGCTTTTAGAAAAATTCCTGATAAAGGTTTGTTGTGCTACATGGCTGTTAACACTGATGGCTTAGAATCGGATGATAACTCGTCGACTGAGAATGAGACCACGATAAAAGCCGAGGAAATGTCGCGTTTGTGATTATTCATCCTTTTATTTCTGTTACATTTGTATGTGCATTTTGTTCAATAAACAGGAAACACTTGTAATTCTATTCTTTGTCGAAATACTCGTGCAGTTTTTACTTGTGATCTACTTTAGCTGTATGTACATAGACTTACTACGGATATGTCTAATACAAAGTATATTTTCTTCTCTTCGTATTCTTCCTTGTTTATCGTTAATAAAGGTAACAGGTTGAATAGTCATTCAACAATCACGAGTTCGTAATTGCTTTTCCTCCGACTGTGATTTGCGGTGATTAAACAGGATGATGGGTGAGAGAAATATCTCTTTAAATCGTTTCTCAAAGAATTGATTCTACTGGTTCAAGCACGAAATTGCCCGAATAGAATCGGCATCCTTGAAACGTTTATCGATTGATAAGATCAGACGGAGAATAAAATAGGTGTAAATTTAATCAGTTAACTGCATTAGTTCAATTATAGTGAGTACGAGGAATGCCGTTATGTATGTTGGAAAATGTATTTAAATTTAATTACGCGATTGGATTGCAATCGGGTAACTTCGGATTCGGTCGGAACTAATCGGTTCTTTTGACGGAAGACGTGCATCATGTTAACGTCTATGTAAGAATGTTTCCTTGATGCAAAATGGCTTTCTTCGTGACGGCCATTTCTTTCTGGGTCATATATAACAATTCAATTTAGATCAATTGACCTTAGACCGAGGAACGAATTGATGTTTCTTAAACAAATAACATTTTCAAGTCTGTAATTGATGTCGTCAGTGTGCTTCATTTGATACTACATAGTTCGGATTAAGATCGAGTGAATGTGTTATAAATGATGAGACATTCTTATGTGTAAATTATTTTGGTATTATATTATGATAGAACAACGACTTGCGTATCATTTCATTATCTGTATTGATATCAAACAATGTGATGACTTTTTTCACGTACCATAAATATTGCTAAATAGAATCTTGATTCGCGTTCAATAGACTGTGTGCTTGGAATGCCAATAGACTAGAGGAGAGTATTTCTAGTGTATCCCAGACAAAATTATTATATTTTCAAAATACGTAACACCATACCCACTCAAATACCTTGACATTTGATATATCAGATTATTATAAAATATTTATTCTTGTCAAAAATAGTCTCCACAATTTATACATTCTGTCAAAGTAAGTCTAACCTCGTTTTAATTAACCAAACAAAATGGAATGTGTGTGGGATAGCAAATTCTTTGAATTCCTCACAAAGCATAAATATTTTGCGTAATACAGTCGAGTTTGTACTTTTAAAATTTTAACTCATATTCGAATGGACTCTTGCTTTATTTGCGTATTCGAATGAAGCCCTTGACTCGACCGTTTTCATTAACTGACTCGCTACGAAAACAATGATGGCTACCAGTCGTGAAAATGTCGCGTCGTACTTGATTTATCTTCAATGTGACGTGCAAAACGTTGACCCGAGTATAGTACAGGATGATCCCTTCTACAGTACTGTTGCCGTTTCAACAAGTGTGTGAATTATAAAATCATTAATTTGACATGTGGTAAAATAATGTGAAAATCACTTTCCTTCTGTGCAAACTTCAGGCCAATTTGCATGGCTTATTTGACGTTACTCCGAATTACTGAATTTATGTCATTGTCAAAGAGAAGAATAGACACTGGGTTAGTCGTCATCAAGATACAATACTTTCAAGTAAGTTCATAGTTTCATAATTTTCTTTCTATTTTTATGAGAAAACTTGTTGAAATCTTGTGTAAAAATTTGTCTAACGTTAATTACGTTTGTAACATTTTTTTCTTTGATCAGTTAAATTAATTAAATTATTCAGCTACTCTAGACGACAAATGCATCCGGCAACTTATTTAAAGCGTCTGTATTTGTCAATTGATATTGAAATTCGTCAATTGACGTATAATAGGTTAATTATCGTAACACGTACAAAAAACGGTATAAATTTGCGATCGCGTGTAATCGAATCTATTCGATCAAATTATTGTGATATAATCATGAAGAATTTCGTGTTGAGTCTGATAAGCAAGGATCATTTTTTATCAGCGACAGAAAATAATAACCTCCGTTGAGAATTTAAAGTTTCAACGGAGTTTTCAGTGATGCATCATGGGATCTACGATTAAACAGGTCCTGTGATTGGTTTATCGTGCTGTTACACACGTTTGTCACACTTTGTAAACGTCCAGTTCTTACAGTCGCGATGACTTGACCTAAGCTTTTCGTTTAATAGAGATCATCAACAATAACAACAGTGAACGATGTCATGAGTTCTATTTCGTTACTTTAGTCATGCAAGATCATCGTCGAACGTGACGTCTTTCTTGTAAGTCATAAATATCTATAGTTATCTAGCATTTTTCTAAAAGTTAATAGTAAACATCCTGATTAAAAAAGAAGAATATAATTACTCAACACGCTATTAATTCCAGATATCAAAACCCCCACATAACGAAACGGCCTATTCGAATTAATAGAACATTACAAAAATTTTATTACCATCTACGAAATCATTCGAGAAGGATTAAGTGCGATTATGACGTATAAAAAATGAAAGCAAACAAAATCATACTAGTCGCAGAGGTTACATAATAAATTAAGTATCACAAATTATTTCTGCTTCTTTTACATTCGTCTTGAATCGCATTTAATTCTCAAATACACGCAACACTATAGTATTAATATACACGAACGTATTTCCTTGAAATCTTCTCGTTTGATCGTATCTTGATATAACATTCTATTTGCGAGCCAATCAGCGTCGTCCTTTAGACAAGGCAGGCCCAATAGCCGTAAGGCTACACAGGATATTGAAAGTCCCTGCAAGCGTTCGCAGCGCCAAAGGAGTCACATGACTGTACTATATCAAAAAATACAAAAAGGATGTTAGACTGCCCAGCAGTGGATCTCAAACAAGTTATTCTAAATGCCACTCACCTTTCACACCACAGATTGGCCAGCTTGAAAACACCTGAGGCATTATAGCATACCGTGCATTAGATTTCATTTTTCGTTCGACTTCCTCTCACGTGAGTGAATAACGTATCATTTTTTGGTTAAAAATTTCAGCCTACGGCATCAGTTGTCCTTCGTCGCTCTCGTGTAACGGTAAGCGTCACGTGCGAACGGACATTGTTAATTACTCGATGGCACTCGGTACATAAACATATGTAATAAGAAAAAATGGCATTTTCTTAAAATCTCCAAAAAATATATCGATATCCCTACGTCGTACCAACCACTGAAAGTAACATTACTCGAAGGACGTATCATTGCCTCCAAAGCCAAACCGTATACACTCCGGATTAATTGCTTCCAATTAAGTGAGCTAATAACGTTTTACGGACCGACTAGCTACATTCACGATAAAGCTAGCACGTGCCATGTTGTTTTCATGTCACGCGCTTTGTCTACCTATAACGTTCGCTGACACAGCACCCGAGTGAAATCTTTCTGGGATCCACTAAGGATCTACACGTTAGCAAGTATTACGAAGATAAATCACAGCATCAGTACAACGGTGACTAGGGTTTATTTACATGGAAGAAAAGGTATTTGTCAAACGCATAAATTCGCCCAGTCTTTTCTTTTTTAATGACTCACCTAAACCACTTGCTATTAAGGTCAAATGAAAAATGTACTGGCTGGTCGACGGGACATTCTTGTACGAGCATCACTGAAAAACAATAGTCAACTGGAGCGAAGGTTCCTAGAAATTAATGCAACTGCATCTGCCGGTGCACCTGCTGGTAGACACCGAGGACAAGGAAGGTCATGGTAAATAGTGCAATTATTAAATTTTTAATAAATATTCATTCTCATAAAACGCGTACACATCCAAGTAAGTTTCACTGTCATGGCTGTGTAAACCTTGGACGTGAATTGTAGGTTAGAATGTTTCATCGCCAGGAAAAATCATGACGTAAATGACAAATAAGACAAATATTATAAACCCCAATAAGCCCGTCTATTAAATAGTACAAGATAACCAAAATAAGTAGGTCGTTTACAAAAATTTATGTCATTCCCATTGATACTCAATGTAATTATGAAATTGAAAATACAGAAATCATTAGGTGCCTACAATTTTAAGATAAAACTCATAAGCCTATTACTCGTTGTTAACATATTTATTTATGACTGTGTCACACACGATTATTGTTTGTTTGTGTGCAGGCACCCTGGACGAGGCAACGCCAAATAAATTAAAGCCAGGAAAGAGCACAGTCGTAAAGATAATTGTCGACAACAAGACAAGGAGAGATTTTTGTCTTCGCTTTACATACGATAATGCGATTTCAATCCCGTTGGAAAATATTTACACATCTCGTTGCGCCAATGGATTGGAAGCGTCCTAGACGGATTTATTGTCACGTAGGTTACCGATTGTACGATGATTGCTTTGGATTAATAATTATTATGCAAAAATTATAATCCAACAGTGACCACCGATACACCTATGAAACGTGTCTCGCGCGTGACTTAAAAAATTGTATCAAGGTCACGGAATTTGAGACGCTCGTCATCACGTGACTTTATTATACGAATCTTTTTTTTTTTTTTAACTAACTTCATTGTAAATCCGTCAATTTATTCCGGCAACTTTAATCGATGTGTCTCGCGCACGAGTCCCTTAGAAATTTTATCAAGGTCACGAACGTAATTCGCAATTTCACGTATCGATCGATTGTAATAAGCTCGATCGCGTAATACCGCCTTTTCTTGATACGCCAAGTTATTTGTTTTGTCATCGACTAACCTAACTTATACTTTATATATACTTCTTTAATTTTAATATCTACGATTAGACGCTTAATTTAGATTTTAATTGTACTGCTTGCGATAACTGTCTTCTAATGACAATGTATTGTAGTCAATTTCAAGTATCCATATATATGCCTTTGGTGCATAGCGTAACTTCACGGTCACGTTCTTGGTCAAGTTCGTTACTGTAATCGCAACAGCAAGGCCTATCGAACGTGTTTCTACCGAGTCGACGAATCTATTGTATTTATAATTATAGCCGATCTCTAGATACAATCATTATAATGCGAACGATCCACAAGATCTCTAGCTTGTAATTAAATGTATTACTGTTCGCCGTGAAGGATCTATTCTTTTTTTCTTACAGTATATCGTACACCTTTCTCTTATGCATAGTCAAGTAAGGAGAGACTGATAACCAGGACTATATATAGCCAAAATGAAATTATCGACATATAATCGAGTGTGTATGTATATGTATTAAAACACATGTTTTTTACTATAGTAATATATATGTATATATAATTATATACTATAGCAATTTATTTATATATATATATATATATATAATGGTTTACGTAAAACTACAAAAAAAATCGTAAGGAGTGTCCGTATATGTAAAAGAAGATGCGTCATACGTGTTTAAGGAAATGCCATATGTTTCATACGAAGCCAATCACCTTTCCTAGATACTTGTGTCGCTCTCCCTAAGAATAAGGAAAAACCACGTTCCACAATTTTCTAGGGAGACAAAGTTTTTCGTGTATGTATCAAAGCGGCGTTTAAATACAGATCTATTCTGCGGACACAGTGTTTAATGGTAAAAGCATATGACGTGTTTAATTACATAACTGGGAATCACGTCTTGCAGAGGTTTAGCTATAGGACGCCTGTAATTGTTTTGAACGCTTGGAAGGTGCAAGTGGCTCGCTGACTTTTGGTTTATAACGTTGCTTGTCACGAGACTTTCTGGAGCCGCGTGACTGTTAATTAAATGCCAGATTAACTTAATGAAGATGAATTGTTATTATTTTTGAAAATTTCGTCGACGATTCGTCAAATCGTGATTGTTACGGCCCATTAAGAAGCAAGTAGCTTGCTATGTAAATAAGCCGTAAGTCACCGTCCTGATTGGTTTGTTCACCAGTGACGTCAGAAACGGGGGGGTTGACTCGAGATACAAGGAAACACGTGGGGAACTGCTCTGTCGTTTATATGGCGAAGCGCGCACCCGCGTGAACTCAGTTGTCTTAGCGGTGGAGAATCGCGACGGGAGGATACGAGTCCGGACGGTCCGTTCTGTTTCCATTCTGCAGCGAGAGTGCGAGGTGAGACCCATCGATCTAGGAAGAGATCATTGAGATTTGTATAGCTTGTGAACCGTCGCGACGCTTTGAGAGACGCCTAAAGCTCGCGACGTCATAGATACTCGCACTGGAACATTGCTCGGTGCTTGTGGGACAGTTTTGTTAAAAATTTTTTTTTATATTTATTTTTATCAAAAATGATCGTCAAGTGCAGATGATACGTAATAATATTCATA
The DNA here is from genome assembly GCA_030142615.1 of Syrista parreyssii. Lineage (NCBI taxonomy): Eukaryota > Metazoa > Arthropoda > Insecta > Hymenoptera > Cephidae > Syrista > Syrista parreyssii. The sequence goes on from JARQTG010000278.1 coordinate 258,734, forward strand.
ATAATAAGAACAATAGTTATACTAATAATAGATCGTTGAATAAGTCAATTTTGAAAAAAAAAAAATTGCGCTGCTATTGAACGTTTGGACGGAACTGATTTCGAGATACGTAGTAAAAAATTTTTCGACAAAAACTGTGGTTTCGTTGTTAAAGACGTCAGGAAGGATCGGTACCTGTTTATAGGTAAGAAATAACGAATTTTTTAAATGTTATCTTTCGAAGCGTTCGATATTTATTTATGACTGTATTTTGCGTGCGTTAAGTGATACTGTTGTATGATAAAAATTTGTACAGCAATCGAGTTGTAAAAAAAATTATATCGTCATGTCTGATAAAGAATCGATCAGTTTTATTGTATGCAACTGAACCGTTTATAGAGAGATATTGCTGATTTTATGGTTTTATGAATTATGTTATTATTCGTGTGAATTAGACATTAGCCTCGATCGAACGATCTTGTCGTAAGCAGATCGAATCATCTAGAATAAGATAATTGGCCGATCGAATTACGCTATCGATTCATTTATTACTACTGTGCGAGACGCGTGACGTCGTTTTCGCTAGACGCGTAATTGATGTCCAACACGTTGGCTTTTCTTCTAGACAACAATAGACAGTCGTTAGAAGTCATTCGGTTGTTTCCGTGACCTTTCGTGAAATTCACGAACGACGACGTGATCCTTGAACGTTGAGTAACGCGAAGGAAAGGAATGTAAAAGGAAGTGAAACGAATAGAAAATTGGAAGGACAAAAGAAATGCAGACGAAATTCCTTTTACCTTGTGCACACAAATTCAAAAGGAATTATCGCCATTGTCTTTCGTAATCGCGACTGTTACAATTACAAGCATAAGGTAATTGCACGAATCGTAATTAGCATTTTACACGTTCCGCATTGACTGTAGCGCCTATAGGTATATAGGCAATTGCAACGCTCACGTGAAAACTTAACAAATTAATTTCTGCAGCCATTAACTTTAAACAATGCAAAGAATTTTTTCTCTTTTAGGTTGGCTCATTGTTATAGTAAAATCGGAGGAATTATTGTGACTCAAACGACAGGGGATGAATGATTGTAATGACGATTGAATCAATTTCAATCGCTTTGATGTTTTTTTTCGATGATTAAACAACAATGTATTATCTATAGTATAACATTCTGTTCTGGTATCGGTTCTCAGTTGTAAATATTAAATGTATCCAGTTGGTCTTGAGCGCACGCTTATATTCTATGTACACATATCGTGTAACTATGATATTATAGATACATTGATTTACTCATAATACGTAGATCGAAGTTCTGCTGGAGTCATTACCGGTCAAATGATGTATGATTATGAAATTGATTATTCAAACTTCCCGCCTGTAGATCATAGCGTCTTTTATCCATTGGTGGAACGCAAATTTGTTATGGTCACCTATAAAAAATCGATAAATCTTTATGGAAGGACGTTAATCATAATCGAACGATAATGTCGGTCGTGTTTTTAATTACAATGAAATTCCAGAGGGGCGCTTAGCTCGAATTACCATGGGCGGAAGACATTTTGATTCGTGTTCCGTTCTAGCAGAAGACAAACGTCGGATCTCTGTGGACGGCAGTTGAAATTAGTCTAGTAGTCACGAGTGGATTCTTCGATTAACTAGCGTCACTCGTACTTATTGGTTTATTGATCAGCAATCTTGGAGAATGCTTAGTGTCGAAAGGCAACATGAAAGTGCGCGTAAGTCTATCGTTAACGTGCGAAATGGCGGACAGCAGCTTTCGAAATCGCCGAACACTGCAGGTTAGAAATGGTTGTGAAATTTTTTTCGTGAAAATACATTTTCCTTTCTTTTTTCACTTGCACACGTTCAGTCCTTTGTTTATCTACTTCTCTGGTCTTTTAACTGGTTACTGTTAGTTTCCTCAATGATTCTGGGAATACAGTGACAAAGTTTTCATGATCTTGCACCATCGTTTTATGACGCTATTTACTGTGGGAGCATTTGTATCAGGACTGTACGATGACAGGGTACGAAGGACACGATGAAACGACTTGATCGATGATAGCGATTAATACTATGTGACAAAGTAATAACCTATGCTACAATTGTGCTTAACGTTATTTTTTCACTTAGTATATCTGTGTATTATTTACTGTCATATCGTACACGTAGAGGAACATTCGCACGCGTTCGGCTCTCGTATTGATCGACGTGGCGCACTACAATAAAATCTAAAAAGTTACGAAACCCCACGTCTTACATAAAATAATAGGTGTTTAGCCATTTCAATATCTTCACTTTACTTACGTAACACCCGGTACGTAGCTCTACACCTAGATCGGTGCTACCGTTATGCACGTGACGCATCGTGAAACGCATAAAATCTTACGAAGTATGGACGGTTCTTCTCTTTGGAAGAGAGAAAAGAAAAATAATTTATAATAAGAAGAACCAAAACTTTCAACAACCCGTCGTACGGTGGTGCCTAGAAATATTCGCAACGGAAATATTTCGATCATTGCACACGACATATCTTATCTATCGACTGTCAAAATTAAAATTATTAATTTGAAATCTGACATACTTGTAAATTCACTAGTAAGATTCGCTAGCAGCATTATATAAAATGTTCATAGCCATTATCATGATCATGTTGTATAAAGATCATCAAAAAGTGTCATGACTAATTAAAAGATTAGGGAAATTATTAATTTTTAAAACTATTAAACAATTATTGATTACAGTAGTCACTTTATATCGTGCAATATGGCGGCCATGATTATTCTCACAATAATGCAGGTTACCCTAAACGATAATAGCCAATTGAATGATAACATTTCAAATGATGATAATGTACCGGAAACATAATTTAAAATTGCCATAAAAATATATAATCAGTCTTTTGACTTTACCGCCAATTCGTACTTGGGCTAGTTTACCATGGTCGCGTTTCAAAGTTCATTGTCAGCATCTTACGTACTTGCATTTACTTCTAATATACCTGCATGCATCTGACTGTAAAACTAGCCACTCAGTACTGACAATTTCAATGTAAAATATCTTATGTGGGCATTTTAATTGATTAATAACTTTACCTAACCTCTTTGACAGCCTTAATAACCCATTGTTATTATTTCTTTACTGTTAACTTCCAGCCCCATGACACATTGCCTTGTCCTGCTATACTGAAAAATACCTATGTATATGATGGCTGCTGTCAATACATTAATCATTTCAAAGTTGGCATTACATTGGCAATATTATACAGGATAATTCGAGAGTATTGCCCGACTCGAAGGTGATCGTACGACAGACGCTCTAATTTCCTATGGTACAGTAGTCCTGAGTAACTCTGTATATCAGTGACGTAGATCAATGAGGCCACGACAAGCTTTGCAGAATCGTCCTTCGAGAAAAAGGATTGGGGTCAAATTTTACAGTCGCCATCATTATCCTTTCAATGGTCGCTGCATAATGACGTCTTGTTCTTCTCTTTGAATTTTTTCTTTTCAAGGAAACCAATGACAGTTGCCTCAGACACTGGTGTGTCGATTTTTTTGAGGATATAAACGAAAAATTGTATGCGGTTTGTGGATCTTATTATTACTGGATTAATCAGATGCTGACATCATATATTTGGACTTCGACTCGGTGGAGCGATAATGCTAAAGTCGAAAAAAATCCTAATTCCCAATATATATATATATATAATTATGTATTAGAGGAGGACGTCATTAAAGACGCAATTTCAATCTAAGCTATAAAGTGTTTTCGCGAAATCAGGATTGCCCACTTTTGCCATCACATGACCGACACGCGTTCACACACCTGTCCTTTGAATTATATTATTATTCCTTACCAGGTGAGCGTAGTCCAGCATAAAAAGTATAAAAAGTATCACTCACATGACTCGAGTCTCGAGACTTCGACACACTTTTATATATGCGCATGAGAAACACGGCGTTACGAGCATCTCGTTATTCTGTCTCTGACTCTCTTTGGCGTAGCCTCGTCTACAGCACGTGGTCTTGTATATTCTGTCTACAGATGTGTGTGTTTATATATATATATCACAAAATAGTAGCAGATTAATCGATTCGTTATGATAATACATTTTTACGATGAAGATATGCAAAGGGCAACCGATTTTTTAATGAATTCATGTTCATCAAGTCAGAGGATCCTACTGTTTTTTTTTTACAGTCACCATTTTTCATTAGTCGTTCAGTTTGGTATTTGGAATAAATGTTAGAGATTGAATCATTCGGTATTCAGTGAGTTGTTAGCCATTGCAATCATAGGGAGATATTTTTTGTCGCCTTTAAAATTATCTGAGATATTCATAAACGTTAACTCGAGTAAAATGTGGGCGACTAATTTTCTGGATTTTTTTTTTCCATTTTAGTGACTCATAGATAAGCGGTAACTCGATTTGCCGGCGGCCATGTTGCGGTACGGTTTTTCCGACTTTACGAGTCTTTGGTTAATTGATTGGCATTTTTAATGGTCGATATTTTAGAGTTTACCGTCGAAACGATACTGCATGTATTTTCTTGGAATTTCTAATGACTATAATATTGGTTAGCCTTCGGAATCGTTTCCCAGCGAGTATATGTATATCTATAGACATATTTTCTAGTAAAAATTAAATTTTGCAAAAATATTGTCAGCAGTTATGAAAATTGTTCATTCTGAATGTTCTTTGATATTTAAGTACACTAGTCGAGAGCATTTTATCGACAAATAAAAACTATCCTTAATTATCGTAAAAAAAGCAGCCAATGACGCGAATGATTATTAGCATTAATATTTTTGTATTTAAATTTGATCCGGCAGACAAATACGAAAAACTCATATAGCATAACAGACTTGGACGTTTTAATAGCGAAATTTTCATTCGTCATACATTTATTGGATAAGTCTAGGATTTTGGAAAATCATGTTCAGGGTCTACGACAAAATAACACGTGTCACTGATATACAGACTGACAGACGTTGCGTCGCGTACGATTTAGCACATGAGAATCGAACGTAAATCGTCAAAGATCTATGCCGCGTGATGAAAGCAGATTTAACGGAATTCACGTGCGTCTCATAAATAAAGGCTCAAACGACAATATTAATCGCGGATCGTCAGTCGTTCAAGAGAGCAACCCGTGTTTTGATTGCTCTGATACAAGTGAGTAGGCTTCATGGTCGAATTAATACTCCATTCGTATTTCCCGCCCGATCTACAACCACGTCCCAATCGTAAATTGCCGATGGTGACGCAACAATATGGCGACTGACGATTTATCGAAACGTCAATAAGCGACACGTGCAATGTGTATCTCGAATGTCGAGAGATTCGTTTTAAAAAGTTTGTCTTTATTGAAAATTCTTTATTAAAGAAAAATATTGTAAAACTTTGAAACGTATTAAAAAATTATGTAAAACCTGTTTTCCTTGATGCGGGACTTTTGAATTTATGTCAATGTTTCTTTTACAGAATGAAGGGTGACAATAGTCCAGGGGATGATGGACTTGGTAAGGACACTGGTGGATACGTAAATCATGCTCTGAGTAGATCACGTGGAAGTCTCGATCTCGGCCATTCGAATGGATCGCAGACACTTAATAACTCGCATGGACCACATCGCGAGATACAAGGATCATCCGACTTCATCTGTAAGATTAAATAGCTGTATAATAACAACATAGAAACGGATACTTTTTTATTAATCAAAATTTTGAACCATAAACGCCTTTCTGGTTATGTTCAGATCGTTAATGTCTTCTGCAGACATTATGATTTATATTCATATCGGTGAGCTTTTATTAGAAAAAAAATACAGATATACACGTACTTTCTAAATTATTTTAATATTCGGATCGCTTTGCCTGGCTGAAATTGCCTGAATAAATATTGTAAAATTGTTTGCTTCTTACACGCATTACCAGGATGTCACAAGAGTAAGTTGGAACAGACTATATATGGAATGTATAGTGCAAAGTGATAATACGAATGTAAACATATGAAGCACTCGTCTCTCCTTTTCAATTCATTTTTCAAGCAGTCATTCAATGAAATGAAAAAGATTACTCACTCTGTGTACATACATTACTGGAAGCTGCAAAAAAGTACTTGTTACAACATCTGATAAAACAATTTTATTTAACATACACATATCACGTACATAAGATACGGTTGAGACTGCAGACAAAATTTGTTTCTCATTAAATTAGCAGTTTGTATTTCTGCACAGTTTCGATTTCAATTTACATTTTCTGCGACGAAACTGGTTCGCCTTCCGTCGTACCACATGCTAATCATATAATAGCACGTACCTGTTGAATTAATGAGATTTTGCAAATGAATAAAAAGAGCGAGCGAGAGAGAGAGAGAGAGAGAGAGAAGAGCAGAATATTAGCTAAATAAAACGTATTGTTTTTTTCTATATTAAAAATAAATATTTAGACACCTTAAATTTTCTATATTTTGATCTTGCATTCATTCCATGAATATTACTGATGAGGTTTTTTATTATTTTTGACAGTGGTGGAGGAACCAGGGGATGAAGACGTGAAACAGAAAAACGGCGCAATCGATTCAATCGTGGGCTATGCGTCGCGACGAGCGAAGGCCATTTGCACTAAGAAAACCTTGTACAAGAGACTGCCTGTATTGAGATGGCTGCCAAGATACAACGGGCAGGATGCACTAGGTGATCTAGTAGCTGGTATCACAGTAGGACTCACTGTCATTCCACAGTCATTAGCTTACTCGAACGTGGCAGGATTATCGCCTGAGGTTCGTTTTATGACTGGAATTGTTGAGAAAAATCTGAAACTTTTACGACAATTCATATTTAACGTTAAACATAAAATTGTGTGTTTCACCATTTGCTTCTTTTGCAGTATGGATTGTATGGTAGCTTTCTTGGATGTTTCATATACATCATCTTTGGATCCTGCAAGGACATACCTTTGGGACCCACTGCCATAGTGTCCTTATTAACTTACCAAACTGTAGGCCACTTGGACTCACCTGCACAACATGCTGTGCTTCTATGTTTTTTGGCTGGTCTCGTAGAGCTACTTATGGGCATATTTGGCCTTGGTAGGTTGGCAGTAGTCGTACTCGGTTACAACCGTGGTTATAGTTCAAATGTTATTTTAATTAAAAAATTCGAATGAGACGCGCCATGGCGTTATTGTGTCTTGGAAGTAGTTATGCCTTTAAGCTTGTCAGACGGCGTCTGACTATACTGCTTTTATAAAATTATTTCTTTCTCTTTTTAGGATTCCTAATAGATTTTGTATCTGGTCCAGTAAGCTCCGGCTTCACATCAGCAGTGGCGCTTATAATAGTGTCATCCCAAATTAAAGATATTTTAGGTATCGCCGCTCAAGGATCTACATTTATACAGATGTGGAAAAGTATATCCGAAAATATTCACAACACTTCCGCTTGGGATGCCACGCTTGGAGCGTCGTGTATAGCTGTGCTTCTCATACTTAGGGTACATTTAATTTACATAGTCAAATAAAGAAGAGTGATACAGTTGTATATGAAAATTTGTAATTTTATTAAATGCTGCAGATCGTGGCTTCTATCACAGTCGGCCCCGAGGACGAGGAATTACGTACAACGAAACACAGAATTGTAAATAAAATTTTATGGCTGACAGGTACCTCGCGAAATGCCCTACTTGTTATCGTGTGCGGCGTCCTGGGATACAGCTTCACTGCTAACTCGCCATTCAAGTTGATCGGTTAGTTTAATCTGTGGATACATCAATTAAGCTGTGTAGATAAAATTTATTATAAATATCTTGTTTGCTATCTTTAGGTCACATACCTGGTGGTATGCCTGCTGTACAATTGCCACCATTCGGATACACCAAGGACGATAACACTACAGTCTCTTTCATGGAGATGTGCTCGAATCTTGGCAGTGGGATTCTGGTCCTGCCTCTTATCTCCCTCATGGAGGACGTTGCCATTTGCAAGGCTTTTGGTGAGATTGGTCGTTCCTTTTGATTTTTCTATGACTGTATTAATCGTTGTATTAACGCATTTACGTAAATCCTTGTACTAGAACTAATTTTAATTAATCGTTTACAGCCAATGGAAAGTCCGTGGATGCTACTCAGGAGCTCATAGCCATCGGAATGTCAAATATAGGCAATTCGTTTGTTCAGTCCTTCCCCGGAACTGGATCTCTCAGTAGAAGTGCTGTGAACAATGCATCCGGTGTTCGTACACCAATGGGAGGCCTGTACACAGGTAAATAAAAAAAAGCGTGAATTAATTAACACCTAGAAATTTGTCATTTGTCAAGAATGTCATTTTAATTATTAGCATACGTCTCTGCTTGTTATTATGTAAATATTCGTTATTAAACATTGTAACACTTTTTTTATTTGCTTACAGGACTCCTAGTCATACTAGCACTGTTGTTCCTAACGCCATATTTCAGCTATATACCAAGAGCCTCTCTGGCAGCCATTATCATAGCTGCTGTTATCTTCATGGTGGAGGTCAGGGTCGTAAAACCAATGTGGAGAACGAAAAGTAAGAAGTTAATATTAAAAAAGAGTATTAAACCACCTTCGACTGAAACAGGTTTCTTGCCCAATAAGTGACAACTTCAAGTGAACGATTTTTCCAATTGTCCAGACTGAAATCCATTAGTTTCATAACACGTTACATGATCGACCAACTATCTATATGTTTAAAGATCTTGAGTAAGTAAAAAAAAAAAGAGAAACGGAGAGAGACCCCATATAAAATCGATAGCAAAGTGGAACGGCTGGTACCGCGTGACTAGCTGAAGGGCTTCTTGAATTTGCATCAAGGTAAACGACCGTGTTGGAATGATAATGATGCACATTAATAAGTAACGACACGTCCGAATTTCGAAATTTCAATAAAAAGAGACATCGGTGACATAGTCGTGAAAAGTCACGGGACTTATTTATCCAATGTAGACAGGATCTCCTTGGGATACGGAGACCAGTTGCTCAATCAGACTAATTTATCAAATGTGAAATGTTTACTGAATCACGTGCGTTAATATATTTACATATACTTATTGTACATAATATTTACATGCCAAAAGTACACGTCAACGATACACGTGTCACGCGTTGCTGATGTGATTTGAAACACTTTTTATGTACTGGTAAAATTGTCTTTTCAGAATCCGATCTCATACCTGGTCTGGGTACATTCATAGCCTGTTTGGTACTTCAACTGGAAATTGGAATTCTCTGCGGTATTGGAATTAACGTACTATTTATTCTGTATCATGCGGCAAGGCCTAAGATCTCTGTAGAAAAACTCTTGGTAAGTATCTATAGGATTAAAAAATTTAATTGATCAAAAAGAGATAATTGTATCCGTTTACAATTGAATTTCAATTCTATTCAATTTTTTCAGACGTGTCGTGGAATTGAGTACCTAATGCTCACGCCCGATCGTTGCCTAATATTCCCATCGGTGGATTACGTTCGGAACTTGGTGACTAAGTACAGCCGTCGTGGAGGTAGCGTCGAGACGCCTGTGGTCATCGACTGCTCTCATATTTATGGTGCTGATTTCACGGCTGCTACTGTCATCGAGACTCTAACAAAGGACTTTGCTACGCGAGGACAACCCCTCTTCTTCTATAATCTTAAACCCTCGGTGTACGCCGTTTTCGAAGGCGTCGCTCCTACCGACTTTGTCGTTTATTATACCCAGGAGGCGCTGGATGATCTGCTCAAGGAACGAGGTTACTTCAAGCAAATAAAACAAGATGTACCACCTGCATAGGACGTTTCTCAATGTACATCAAGACGTCCAGTAAAAGTTACGATCCGTCCGAGTTCAGGATGCATTGGGTGCACCTTACAATGAACGGTATTAAATTTGTAAAGTGAAGCAAAGGAAGTTCTTGTGGAAGTAAGACATTTTTTCCTCGAGGAAAACACAGCGAGAAAAGCTCCTCGACGTCGGAGTTTCTCGGCGCAACGATATATGGCTCTACGAATGTATACTGAATAATTTCTTTTTTACAATGTGCATCGTAAGTATTCGTGAATCTTCGTGAAATTGCGACGAAGACTTCATTTCCACGATTTTTGTGGTACCTGCCAAGCTGAGTTCAAGTACACTTCGCTATAGACGCACTTTGGTTTCTGTTCACGGATTACTAAAAGCTTTTATATTTGTATCCTGCGAACATATATCAGTAGATCAATGTTCAGTTCAGATTGATTTAAGCGTATATGTTCGTATGGCAATTACGTGAACAAAATAGGCTATAGAGAACATACACAATTAGGCATGAAGCACGAATCGATTCCGAATACAGTTCCAAGTATAGGAGAAATCGGTAATAACGATAAACAGCGTTGTTTGTTAAAAATAAAAAGAGAGAAAGAGGGAAAAAAGAATAAAGAAGTGTACAATGCCAAAATTGTTTGTTAGATAGAATGTACAATAGATTGTTTCATGTCGATGGCAAATTTTGAAGGATCGACTTATAAATATAATTTCATGATCCTACTGACGAAGAGGCCCATACCTTTGAATGGTGCTTGAAGAATGTTGCAGGGTGGAATAATAATATAATATAAAATAAATTAATTCAAATGGGGAGTAGGGGCATTCTTGCATGCTTCTCAAGCAATTTAAAGAGACCAACTGGTCACTGTCGATAATGGCATTAGAAAGAGTATATGAGACATCCAACATAATTAAAGCAAACTGAGATTAATTACAGCTGAATATATGGGTCAATGATGAATTCTATGAAAAGAAAATGTAAAAATGTGGAGTAAACTCGTTAGTTTCAATGTCATTGGTTGATTCGACTCGCGAAATGTCTAGCGCGTAGATAGTTCTAGCCGAAGCTTGGAAGTAAATTTAAAAAAAAAACAGAATAACCACCGGAAGCAGTACTGATATAAAGAATATTTATGCGTAATTCGTTATAGGTTATATATAATTGTATATCGTTCATTTTATCATAGGTATCACTGTACTCTTTGTCCATAGTGTTTCCTTTTCCATGCGCCATTATAGTATTTGGATAACATTACTGAAGTACTTTCCTCAATTGATTAAGACGTCGCGACGCCCTTTGGCGTCACGTATGTATTTATCACTTCTTGGTAGCAGTGTTTTCTCTTGTTTCTATTGCCATGGCGTCGGCCGGCTGTCCTGTATAAATATAAATGTCCAAACGTGCCCTATAGGAATATACAGCAGTGCGTAGAACGAAAGAGAGACAAGAAAATTAAACGAAAAACAAAAGTCCCTTAACACCGGGCGACTCTGGAGCATCGCGTGTTGCGTCAGAATGGCGCGAACTGGCTTCACTGGCATTCTATATGTATATATATATATATAAATATTAAGTTTAAAAATACTGTGATAATTTTTGTATGAAAAGAGAAATTAAATAATAAACGAGGGATAACAAAAAAATTAAGTATATACAACAACAATAAATTTGCAACGTACATCATCGGTGTTAGGGCGTTACAATAAAACACTTAAATATTTTAAGCAATGCGGCCATTAAGCTCTTTCGTTGTTCCTGTTACTAAACGATCGAAGGATATTAATAATAAGAATAGGAATAAATAGAAAAAAATGATAAAAAGGTAATTCGATCAATCATGTTACATATTGGGTAATCGAACAATAAATGGCATAACTCAACAGGTAGCTATTGACCACCACCTGCAACCACGTATTCCGGTTTCCAAAATACTATAACAAGTACCAAATCAAAAATGTTGTTTTTGATTAAACGTAATTGATATCAAATAAACAGTTAATGAGAAATGAAAGTTCGATCTGAATAATAATATCAAAAAACAGATAAACAAAATGATCAATTAACCCTATTATCGTTAGTACAATATATTTATAAATACGATATTGCTCCTTTTACATTCTCATTCTTTTAATCTTAATTTCATTTAATTCATTATAATTACACGATCCCATCCGTCCTCAGGACTTCGTCTTATGGACGATTATTGTTTACACGTTACATTTATACATATATATATCTGTCCCTACGTATATTGATATATATCTTGAGCAAAAGCATCGTGCCGAATTTACTCGTCACACCGTGCACTTTCAATGCGTGCTGCACTTTTCGATGAGAGATCATTTCAATGATCTTTCATGCTTTACGTATTATTAACGTGATATGCACTATCCTTCATTATCGTTAATTTTCTCATTGCCATATTATTTAATCAGATTCCTTCCCATAGTCGCATACATTTCACACAAAAAAATTATCTGTACATCCGTTACACCCGTCTTACATTTATATCATAGTCCAATGAACACTCCTCAATTTGATATCTACCCTAGGTACTGCGACTAGAGGTATATGATACTTATTCTGTGGTTAGTCTCATACATTTTGTACGCATAGAAATCTACCGTATGGCGCTACTGATTTGTAAAAGTGAACGACAGAATAAAATATAATCATAGTCGCGTGTCAGCTCATAAGGTACAACAGGGTTAGAGCATTTCGGGAACTTATTACGTCGAACATACTATAGGTCTATGGTACATGTCTGTATTTCTATGTGTGACGAGGAAACTGATAACAGACTATTTAAATAAGATCTTGAGGCCATTGGGATTTGTATGACTTGAATTAATTCGTTGGTCGCCAACGCTATAGGAAAGATAAAGAAATTAGTACAAAAGATTCTCGTAATAAGCCTTTTTAAAAAAATTAAACGAGCTATGAGTATTATTTTGATAACTGGCAGTCACTAATCGTTTACTATACAAATGCATATGGATAAATAAACCTTATGCCAGTTTGGTATACAGTAATAATGAAGTATGTTAAAAATTGACTGCGTTGCTTTGGGCTAGCTGTACGATATGTTTTTCTATTTTTAAGAGCCATTATTGGCAGTTATTAAGACCATCCAAAATCCATGCCGGTCAACTGGTAAAAGCGCTGATTGAACGGCCTGTAGAAATCACGTAACCGTTGAACAGCTGTTGGGTCGATATGGGGATGACTGCGGCCTTTGTTCTTGCCTTAAAGATACAAATGTTTTTGATATATTATCTCGTGGATTGCTGGTGTAGAAGACAGAAAATAATGGCGGGAAGAAGCAAACGAAATTTAAGAGCAATAAAACTTTTTGAAATCTCTTGTCTGGCGACAAGCAGACTCATGAGTTTATGTAAACCTGACCTGACTGCGTAATCTTTGATTCATACAACTGGTACGTTGTATATATATTACAGATATATATAATCGCGTGCCATATGTAAACATATTATTTCAAGTACATATAGGCGTGGGCTCTGAAGGAGTGTGAAATCAGGCCAATCATTTTGATTTATTCATCGTGTATCAGTGTCGATAACTCGTGTGTGCTTTTTTCTCATTTTTTTCTCATACTTGATGAAACAAGTATTTCGTATACTCACCAAGACAGTGAGGTGTTGCTCGTTCCTTGGATTTCAGTAGACATGGAAAACCCTTGGTTGTATTGAAGTAAAAGTGTTTCTCGCATATAACGCGTTTCAGCCCCAGGAAGTCTTGAACTCTCGTTACCTCGATCACGGGATCGGCTATGAGACGCTCGCCGGATACGAACAGAAGCTGCGAGAGTGGAAAATACTGGAGCCATCTTTCCAAATGTCGTGCATAGACGCCTATCTTTAATGGGGCCCATGTTGTGTCCACTACTTGTGACCCGTTGAGGAAGGCCAGGTCCTCGAATCTTGGCATCTTCATACGTTTGCTCTTGGCCTGGGTGTAATCGGAAATGGCTCTCGTAACCGGATCACGTACTACCACAATCAATTTAGTGCCTGGATTCATATGCTGAACTCTTCTTGGTGCTTCGGCCGTTACGAAATAAGACGGCGTTTTCTCCATAGTGATTTGACCGTCTAGAGTAGGCGGCATTCTGTGCCTATGGGAATAAAGAAAAATCTTATTATAAACAATTAATAATAATTTTATTAACGTTATTAATTTTATAATACTAATACATTGGGTATACAGTTTGACTAACCTGTACCAGTGAAAACCTTTGGCATAGTGATGGTCAAAGAAATGAACCTCTGAACCTGCTGCTTGGATGTCCGGATGCAAACGGAGAAATTCTAACAGCGCCCTAGTACCACCTTTCTTCACACCGATTATTAATGCGCTTGGTAATTGACGACTTGGAATTAATCCCTGCTGCCGCAGTATGGGATTTTTGGGAACTACGTCTATGGCGTCTTTCAGGGTTTCATTGTTCGTCCACAATGGCACCACTTGGACCTTCGTGGTCCTTGGGTCGAGACTGGCGATATTGTTTAATGGGATTTCTTCGACCTTTACTTCAACATTGTCGTGGCTATTCGACGTGCCATTTAATGCCGATACTGGCTTTACTTTCTGCAGTGTCATTCGTCGTGATATTCCGCCTAGGAAGCAGGAGCTGTCGTTCAGGATGACCCATACCAGTATCAGCAGTAGACAGCTAACCACGACTACTCTCTTTGTCCAAAAATTCTTCCGCAATTCCATTCTGCCTTATTTGGCTCAAGATCGTCCGTAATTCGCCGGAACTTGCATTTCGGATGTCCACGCGTAGACTTCGACTTCTGAAGACACGTTTAATACTCGATTGGCATCTGTAAATTAATAGTTGACTCATTTTAATCACGCTTGTCAATGACACTCATAAAAAAATTTATATACATGAATCATCTGTTTAATTCAAATGCTAAGCTACCGCGTTGATACGACCAATAAATCATGGAAATCAATATTAATTATTAATGATTATTTATTTGGTATCTAAATCATTAGGTTGACGTCTACGATCGGTCTGCAACGTCGTTTTCTATTCCAGGGATTATCTTCTTATGGATATCAACGTATAGGAGTCCCCTGTATCTGGAATTGTTACGATCACCATTACTCTCGATTGATAAAAGAATTTTGCAACTCCAAGTAGCGTCAATCTATATATTCATTAAGATTCTTTGAATTGTATAAAATCACTGTTCTTTTTAGTGCTTTCATTAAAATCACTATTTATTTGTTTTAACTTAATATAATATACAAATCTTACACGACTCTAATGTTATCTCTCGCGCGACTAAACACTACGCGATACGCTGACTTACTGTCAGTTACTAGCAACTTCCTATATGCAATTCTAACCGACAATTCATACTATGCTAGTCATGCTGTGAAAATAATTCAGGAGTGAACAGAGTTTATAGCTACAGCTGTGAAATTAATTATCAATAAAAATTTAAAAAACTTATTTAATTATTATGCATTTATAATACTCAGTAATGCAGAAGCAATTGACCAAAATAGAGAATACTAAATTGCTTTGGAGCATCCTGTTACATGTACAATAATTTGTCTAATAGGTTCTGTACTCCGTTGAATTTCTATTACAGTATGCATTTCTTGTATTCTACATATACTCACCGCTGTTTGTGATAATGTTTAGACAAACTCCAACGGCGCCTCTTCGCTCCATCGGATGTTTGGATTGACATTCATCTGTCTGGTATCACACCTTGTTAACAAGTATTTAGAGGCATCGGTTTGTCAAAGGAAAACACATTTTACACCTTGTTATCAGGCGGCGTGCCTCTCAAATCGATAACGCACGGGGTAGACACTGGGGAGAGGCGTAACTGGGAATAATAGACGTTGTCAAGAAATGTGAGTTGTTACGATATTAGGGTGTTTTCTTGGATTACTTGTCTTTGAGCTTTATTTTATCATTAGCTTCTCATTTCTTGTACTTTGCGCAGTATGTTGATTCAACTTTGTGCGGATTGAATTTTTATGTCAAATTTCACGTTGCCTGTCACGATGTGGTATGTGGGAATTCGACAGTGGTGCACTCTGGATTTTAATTATAGTTTTTTGTAGGTCGTATTTTATTAATTGTTGTGATATGAATAGATTAAATATATATTAATAAAGGATGAAGAAGAAGAGGATATTAATAAATTAGGATTAACGACTGTAGAGTTTTATCAATGTTTTATTATTAAACGATTCAAGATTGAAGAAAATGTTGTGCGTTGTGTAGTAATAATTACATATAGAAAACGTTAAAGGTGTCCCAAATAGTTTACAATGAAGAAAGTGGCATAGATTTATAAATATATTGTATAGTTATTGCAACAGGAAATATTTTATAAATAATTCAAAATGTATATCGATAGATGGTAAAGGCGACTTATCCTCCTCATTGTTGGCGCATTGTTATCGACTGAGTTCTCGAATTCTTTAACAGAAACTGTACAGAGACGTTGATTGGTTCGAATATTGGGGCGGATATTCAGAAAACAATTTTTCTATTTATTATTATATCGTGAATGTAATTAAGAATAATTATAAACGAATTTATTGAAGGCACTATATTAGAATTGTGTAGATTCTTTTTTGTGCTAATCGTAATGCAAAATTCCTATTTCTTTTCGTTTCAATTCCAACGGAAACAGTTGCTTTATACTGTCGCTATGGAGTTATACACGACCTAACTCTAATAGCGTTGTAACACGTCACATCCAGGACGCCAAGAGATCATGCGGTTATTTCCGGGCTGGCAACCGAAAGATCCATTTCCTTTCTGTAAGTCCATGAGAGACGTTCTGCTGCTGCTTGTAAGATTGGTGAAAAATCCGCGGACATCGGCGGATTTTTACAACATTCAATAATAAATCAGGTAATATAACATAAAATGAGTGTTATTCAGGAGATGTGGAAGTTAATTTTTTTATTTTGATACTCAACGACTATAATAAATAGAAAAGACCGGTAGCTACGTATAAGGTGGACATTTTGAGAAGCCCATGACAAATTGTTTAATTGAAAAATCTAATGTTCTTAGAACAGTTAAGTTTGAATATAAAATGAATTATTTGTTCAGGAATAATGAAATCTCTGGACGGATTAGTTTTTTTTTTTTGTAGAGTACTTTCTGAAATGCATTGGCTAGTACTGCAAGCATGGTTGTGTTTCGCCCAATTCTGTGGAGCTGAATAGGTACAACCATAAACGTAGTTATGGCCGTGAATTTCGGAACGTATTTGTAATTGTCGGATTTAAATATGTAACAAGGAATTTCTGTATTGATTGTTAAATAAATGATAATGTCTCGTGTTCTGATTGAATTGCTATAGTCTGAGTTGGGAAGGAATATTAATTGCAAGCTTAATTGTGATTTTGCAAAATTTATTATTGAATGTGAATAACAGCAATGAAATATTGTGTTACAGGATGACTGTGTGATTAATCCGTGTGCAAGCACGGAGAGGACTGTTTCTATGCTTAGTACTTGAACTTAAAGTAATCAAAAATGTATTTGTACAATTTGACTCTGCAACGTGCCACTGGCATCACACATGCTGTGCATGGAAACTTCTCAGGAAGTAAGATGCAGGAGATCTTAGTTTCCAGAGGCAAATCCTTGGAACTTCTTAGGCCAGATCCAAATACTGGAAAAGTGCATACACTGTTGACTGTTGAGGTTTTTGGAATCATAAGATCATTGATGGCATTTAGGCTTACTGGTGGAACAAAGGATTACATCGTTGTTGGATCAGACTCAGGTCGTATTGTGATCTTGGAATATATTCCTGCAAAAAATGTCTTTGAAAAAGTACATCAGGAAACCTTTGGAAAGAGTGGATGCAGAAGAATTGTTCCTGGCCAATATTTGGCTATTGATCCTAAAGGACGTGCTGTCATGATTGGTAATGTATTATTTGTGTTCTTATTTGAAATATAATTTTATTGATAATTGAGTTCCAAGTGATGATTTATCAGTCCGTGTTTCAACTGATAACTTTGATTATAAAATTTCTGATACTGATGGGACTTCTATCCTCCAACAGAAGTCCTGAAGTAAAACTTCATAGATCATCTAATGCAATTGATATTTGTTCTTACAGGTGCCATTGAAAAACAAAAGCTCGTCTATATTCTAAACAGAGATCCTGAAGCTCGACTCACAATTTCCTCACCATTGGAAGCTCACAAAAGTAACACCTTAGTGTATCACACTGTAGGTGTCGATGTCGGTTTTGAGAATCCAATGTTTGCATGTCTTGAAATTGACTATGAGGTATGTTCTAATATTTTAATTTCAAATAAAGTACACTTTAGTTTCCTTCTATGAAAAACAATCTTGTAATTTTCAGGAAGCTGACAGTGATCCAACGGGTGATGCTGCAGTTAAGACGCAACAAACCTTAACTTTATACGAATTAGATCTCGGTTTAAACCATGTTGTTCGCAAATATAGTGAACCTTTAGAGGAACATGCAAATTTCCTTGTATCTGTACCTGGAGGAAACGATGGGCCCAGCGGTGTACTTATCTGTTCTGAGAACTATTTGACATACAAGAATCTTGGAGATCAGCATGACATCCGATGTCCAATTCCAAGGCGAAGAAACGACTTGGACGATCCTGAGCGTGGAATGATATTCGTTTGTTCAGCGACGCATAAGACAAAGAGCATGTTCTTCTTCCTGGCACAAACAGAACAAGGAGACATTTTCAAGATCACATTAGAAACGGATGAAGATATGGTTACTGAAATCAAATTGAAGTACTTCGATACTGTACCTGTTGCAACCAGTATGTGTGTTCTAAAAACCGGCTTTCTATTCGTTGCTTCTGAATTTGGAAATCAGTGAGTATGCTTTTTAGATAAGTATTATTATTTCTACTTCTGGATGAAGTAATAATTCATACAATAACTCTTCATCTCGTTTTCATAAGTTTATACTTATTTTCTCAGTTACCTTTATCAAATTGCTCATCTTGGAGATGATGACGATGAACCAGAATTCAGTTCTGCCATGCCCCTCGAAGAGGGAGACACATTCTTTTTCGCTCCAAGACCACTACGTAATTTAGTACTAGTCGACGAGATGGACAGTTTGTCTCCAATAATGACGTGCCAGGTAACAGGATTGTTTAATAATTGTATCTTATTGTTGTCACAAAACAATGCATCTCCAAGTAGAGGACTGGTTTATTTCGATCTTTTCTCTGTGATACGATGCAAGAAAAAATATTCTTTGTCGCCTTTAATTTGTTATTGCAAATTGAAGTGAACTCAAAGAATGACATTCTCATAAGTCACAGTTGAAATTGGTAAAAAAATTATTTTTAATTAATACTATTTTATTTATTGATTATTATTCTTATCAGGTTGCTGATCTAGCCAATGAAGATACACCTCAATTATACATAGCATGCGGAAGAGGTCCTAGATCTACGTTAAGAGTATTGCGACACGGTCTTGAAGTTTCTGAAATGGCGGTCAGTGAACTTCCGGGAAACCCGAATGCAGTCTGGACTGTCAAAAGAAGAATAGACGGTTAGTTCACTACATACTGGTCCTTCCAATAATCACAATTCATTGTTTAAGCATCACCTTTTCCCTACGATCCTTTATGATATCCTGAATTTTGAAAATCAAAAAAATTATTTCCGCAATACCGGACCACTCTGGAAAACATTCATAAAATTCATTTCCCTTATTTTTCCTAGGCTTTTGATTAAAAATCGCAGTACGATCATTCCAACAAAATGTTAGCCTACGTTCTTCTTCTTTTTGTTAAAAGTAGAACTTCATTTACAGTTTTACGTAATATTCTGGGAGTATTCTATTGTTATGGAAAGTTGCTAGTATAACGTAAGTCTATGGTAGGAAGAATATATAGTCGTCGTCTTACATGAAATTTTTGAATTATATAATTTTATAAAAATATTATTTATCCACGATAAAGATTTTTTCTAATCAAATACTAAGATCCATTTAAGTTTCATTTCAGGCGATAACTATAATGCGCCATGAATAAATTTCTAAATATATTCACAATTAAACCATTAATACGTCCCAATTGATTATTATATAACGATATTGTCAAAGAGTCCATCTTTTAACCAAATATAAAATGGAGAAACGCGTCTTATTAAAAGTCGCACAGCGGCCAAAATTGCACTTGAAGCTTTAATAACAAACACGACGAGTTCTCGTCCCACGTGCACGTCTTTCACTCACTCGTGAAATAGACTTCTAAAAAAATAAAGATCAAAAAGAAAGTAAGCCGAATGTTAAGAAAATTATGATAACGAACCTGGTGGCTTGATACACTCTTATCAAACACCAGTTCTCTCTTTCAGGCTGCCTGCGCGCTATTGGTTGACTGACGCGGTGCTGAATGACCGAAAGGTAAGGACTCTGTACGATCGTCTCGAGGAAGAGTCGACGCGCTTCAAAAGAAATAAAAAGAGAAAAAATAGTCCAATTTTGTAATGAAAAAAAAAAAAAAAAAAACAAAAAAAGAAAATTCAGAGAGACAGAAAAGAATAAAGACCCTTTTGCGCGCATCATACGGAGGAACTTTCAGGAACGCGACGCACGGAATTATCTATAAATTCACTACCGCCCCCATCTTAGGCTCAATTATTAATTTCTTTGATAATCTGGACGAGTCCTTTGATTTCGGTTACAGAGGAGTATGATGCATACATCATAGTGTCCTTCGTGAATGCCACTCTTGTGCTTAGCATTGGCGAGACCGTCGAGGAAGTCACAGATTCCGGTTTCCTTGGTACTACGCCGACGTTGAGTTGTTCTGCTCTTGGAGAAGATGCTCTTGTTCAGGTAAATTGTGTTTAACAATATCACTATTATGCACTGCGGTATCTCCGGCGCCTGGTCGTCCACGCGTCGGTCGCAATAACAGTGCTAAATAAATGTTTTGGCTATCGCATCGTTGGAGTATTTAAGAAACTTGCTAAATATTCCTGGTATTAAAGCCACAACAGAATTATTGCTTGAAAGCTATTGGTCACATTGAATTGATTATTTATTATGATTGATTATTCGTTAATAGATTTTTTGACATTTGGTTTCAGGTGTATCCTGATGGTATTCGACATATTCGAGCTGATAAACGTGTCAATGAGTGGAAGGCGCCTGGGAAGAAGACTATTGTGAAATGTGCAGTTAATCAGCGTCAAGTTGTAATTGCACTTACTGGAGGGGAGCTGGTGTATTTTGAAATGGATCCCGTGAGTTTTATTCATTGTTGAGTAAACGTGGTTATTTAACAGTTACGACAAACCGCATTACTTGTTCTCCCTGCGATGTTTATCGTGTCGTTGAGGATGTAAGATATGCGAAGATTGATTAGCTATTGTCGCCTTTGATTGGTAATGATTATCTGTTGAAGTGAATCAATAGCGAACAAGATTATCTAACAACCGCGACATATTAAAATGTAGATTTGGTAATTTGCTGAATTGAATTGTAAACTTGGAAGTTAATGATGGGAGTATTCATTCGATTTTAGACGGGTCAACTGAATGAATATACGGAGAGGAAGAAAATGCCGTCGGAAGTTATGTGCATGGCACTTGGAAATGTAGCTGTTGGAGAGCAACGATCCTGGTTCTTGGCTGTTGGTCTTCAGGATAATACTGTCAGGATCATCTCACTAGATCCTTCAGACTGTCTTGCTCCAAGGAGTATGCAGGCATTGCCCGCTGCTGCTGAGAGTCTGTGTATCGTAGAGATGGGTGCTAAGGATTCAGATAATTCAGAGGATCTGGCACCACAGCAATCCAGTCTGTATCTTAATATAGGTAGGTTCATCTTAATGCTGATTAATCATAAGTACCATGTAAGGTTTGGGAATTTTTTAGTTTAATAATGAAAATTAATTACTTGTTTAGGCTTACAAAACGGTGTATTACTCAGAACAGTATTAGATCCTATATCCGGTGACCTCGCTGACACCAGGACCAGGTACTTGGGTTCACGACCTGTGAAACTGTTCAGGATAAGAATGCAAGGGAACCAGGCAGTGCTAGCAATGTCAAGCAGATCCTGGCTGAGTTATTATTATCAAAATCGTTTTCACTTGACGCCATTGTCATATGAAAGTCTGGAGTTTGCCTCTGGGTTCAGTTCTGAACAGTGTCCTGAGGGTATCGTAGCCATCTCCACGAACACCCTTAGAATTTTGGCTCTGGAGAAGCTGGGAGCTGTCTTCAATCAAGTCAGCTTCCCTTTGGAATACACACCCAGGAAGTTCGCCATTCATGCTGATTCTGCGCACCTGCTCCTCATTGAAACCGAGCATAATGCTTATACCGAAGAAACAAAACAGCAGAGACGCTTGCAAATGGCTGAAGAGATGCAGGAGGCTGCTGGTGCTGAGGAAGCTGCAGTTGCACGTGAATTGGCTGAAGCTTTCTTATCCGAAGAACCCAATGAGGCTATCTTTGGAGCACCCAGAGCAGGTCCAGGATTGTGGGCGTCGCACATAAGGATCATAGCACCCACCACTGGACAAACGTTGGAGATGCATCGTTTGGAACAAAACTACGCTGCCTTATGGTGAGCCAAATTGTCAATCCATAAAAATTCTTTTCTATACTTATACCAGATAAGAAATATGAATTTAAATGTATCATCAGTAAAGCTTCACGTGACTTCATTTATGTGCAGCTTGGGCCTGGTGAAGTTCGCTAATCAAGGCGATCAACAGTTTTTAATTGTTGGCGTAGCAAAGGAGTATCAACTTAATCCAAGACTTAGCAATGGCGGCTTTCTTTATACTTACAAGTGAGTTTTTATATAATAGAATAATAGAAAATAAAAGAATAAAGTATATTCAGAAAGCAAAATTCTGTATGATGACAAAATCACACTCTCTGACTATTGATGAGATTCCTGCAGTACTGACACGCATAACAGTATCATAATTAATTTGTTTGTTGTTGATTATTATTTAATCTAAAATCTTTGTCTTTTACAGAGTGAACGCAGAATGCACGAGTATCGAACTGATGCACAAAACTGTCCTAGACGAAGTTCCATTAGCTATATGTTCCTACCAGGGTCGTGTGTTGGTAGGAGTCGGCAGGATGCTGCGTCTTTACGACATGGGCAAGAAGAAGCTCTTGCGTAAATGCGAGAACAAGCACATTCCCAACGCAGTAGTATCTATAAATGCTGTTGGTCAGAGAATATACGTAAGCGACGTTCAGGAGTCGGTCTACGCAGTCAGATACAAACGGCAAGAAAATCAATTAATAGTATTCGCCGATGACACTCATCCAAGATGGATAACAACCACTTGCGTCTTAGATTACGATACAGTGGCGACAGCGGATAAATTTGGTAACATAGCTGTGGTAAGTGTTAAACAATAATGTACAAACACATAAAATATATCTGTATCTCATATTGGTAATCAAACGTTGTATATGGACAAACTTGTAAATATTCATAACTGATTCGTTTGTTATTCAGATTCGATTGGCCAGCGGGATCAACGATGATGTCGACGAGGATCCAACTGGAAACAAAGCTTTGTGGGATAGAGGTTTATTAAATGGCGCCAGTCAAAAGGCAGACACAGTCGCTTGCTTCCATATTGGCGAGACTGTCATGTCGCTGCAAAAGGCTACCTTAATTCCTGGCGGATCAGAGAGTCTTGTTTATACAACACTAAGCGGTACCGTCGGCGTCCTTGTACCGTTCACAAGTCACGAGGATCATGACTTCTTCCAACACTTGGAGATGCACATGAGATCGGAACATCCGCCACTCTGCGGTAGGGATCACCTATCCTTCAGGTCATATTATTATCCGGTGAAGAACGTCATCGACGGCGACCTCTGCGAACAGTTCAACTCTATTGAACCCGCCAAGCAAAAGAGCATTGCCGGGGACCTGGAGAGGACGCCTTCGGAAGTCTCGAAGAAGCTGGAAGACATTCGAACTCGTTACGCCTTCTAAAATGTCTCTGGGTTCGTTGACGTTGTGAGACTAGACTTTTGGTGTGTCCGTGAAATCAATTATTAATTAAAAGAACAATTAAATACGCACTTTCGCGAGCCAAAGAACGTACGAAGTAAGATTTCCATTGATTGGACATGTATTTATTATCACACGACCTTTCATTTCCAATAAAAACTACAGTTAAAGGAAATCAGTACGATCTTACATTACTCGCTTGTATACTGAGTGGCTTAAATGAAAGTTGCCACAGGGTACCCGTGATTCCATCTGATGGTCAGAAACTCGATCAAAACTTTCCAGTTATTTTCATGAAATGCTAATGTATCGAAAATACAACACAATTAAACATGTGTTGAAAATGCACCGGCATAACAGAGTATTATATCTTCGATGCATCCGCGTTTCACGAGAATAACCATTCACCAAATTTCATTTCAGTCGTGCGGTACATTCGGGTTTCTGACCATTGGATGAAATCACAAGTGCCCTAGCTACCATACTCTGGTTAGATCAAAAGGATATTTAGCTGCTATTCGAATCTGAGCTCACCCTGTGTACTCAAACTATAAAATAGACTTATACATTCGCATGAAAGTCGTGTGCACTCTCAGTGTTCCAGAAAATTTAACGACAAAGTAAAATGGTTTATTAGTTCAACACTGATTTCATTATGGAATACATGCGTTTATAATTTTATTTTTACCTTTTACAAGCGTCCCAATAGATATCATCCGCAATTACATGTAACGATGTTAGAAATACTATTATTCAACAAATTGCATATTACTTTCAAAACAACTGTTGTAGTTATATGATAATACATCTACGTCGTTACACACCCTATGAACAATTCTGATAAACGCATAATTAATGATCTCGTTAGCGAGACGAATTGCTGCGATGAAATTTAAATTCAGTCCCAGTAATTCGTCTGGTTGCTTACACCCCTATATAGAAAGAGTAACGCTTTTACGAGAACATTAACATTTGCATAGGGTTTTGCTACCGTCTGCCAAACTGCGACGGGATAAGCCAATGGATTAAAACGCGAAGATTCAACGTTAAATTTAATGCTTATTTTTTATCTTACATTTCACAGCATTTTTCATGTAATCCTTGAAACGTAAAATACGCTTAGGAGTTAACACTGTAAATCCGCAAGTTTCAGGCCGTTCATTATAAATCTTTAGAAATATCCTTTAAATACGTTTCAACGTGTTTCACGCTTACTACTTTTACTTGTCTTTTATTGTCATTCATATTTTATCCAGACGAGACAGACACAAGTTCACTTTGCGGAATATCTGATGCGCCTATCCGAGAAAACCTTTTACGCGAAGCTTCACCTGAGATCAAAAGCTACGAACGGCATCACACTTGTGTAAAGTGTTCCTGGTATGTTTCACCAGGATACAGCTATCCCTGGAAGACGTTAACAATGCCTTCATGTATTTCAAACGTACCGTGAACGGCTTTCAAATGCGTGGCTGAGTAAGGAGGTCGAAATCGGAAATTAAAATAAAAAGAAGAAAGGAAGAAATGCGTGGCGACACTCCAACAAAGAGCACAAGACAAAACTATACAGATAATTCAATGCAAGATAGAGAATATCGTGACTCGTGGGAAATATATAAGTTAAATATAAATAATAGAATTAAAGATATTACATATACTATCCTCTGTAAAAGATTGTTTGGACTCTGTCAAAAATATTATAAATAATTATCTATCATTTTTAGCCCTTCGAGGAACGGGCCTATCATTAATATCTTGCTTTGCAATTTGTAATTAAGTATTAATGCATTTATGTACGGTTGCGGGTAACGAACTGAATTTTTATGTAGAGTACAGCCACTTTGAAAATTATATCTACGACTTTTAGAATCTCTAGTAAATGAGAGCTTCGCGAGAGCACTCGGTCGGTATTTGTAATTCTGGAAGGATGCTGTGGCGTGGTTGCTCTTGCTTTCTGGTACTGACTTATATTCTGTAACTTTTTCTCACTGTATAATGTAACGTGACGTTATGCCTCAGAGAGCATGTGGCCTCACTCTATACTCTGGTTGATGAAACTTTTCGTACACTGTATATTTAATTGGTGAACTTATTTTCTGTGACATCTTGTTACGGATGTATGTATTTTATTATGGCGCACGCATTTGTACATTATTAATTATATTAATTAGGATTTATACGAGTATCTGTTTACTGGCGTTTACTTTGCTGATTAAGTATTTCTCGAGAATTTATATACTTTGATTCATTGGGTCACTCTTACTTTTTTTCTTACTTGCTTCACTGTTGCATGTAAGGCTAAATGCAATTTAAGTATGCGAGCTTATTGAAATATTTTTTTTCTTTTAGTCTTCTGTGGCTGCAAATTATTGTGAATTTACGTGGCTTTTTCATTCTTGTAGTATTTAGGTTCGCACTGTATTGATAAAATTTGAATTGTAATAAAAATGGATGTTCTTTTTTAATATTAAAATTGTATCATACTTGAAAAATATTGTCAGATTTTTAACTGGTTACTCGCAAATTATTTGTATTGGCTTTTCGCAGTGGTGGTATTTGAAGATTCTTTGACGTATTTGAATTTCATTATTTTTTCTAACAATTTGTGTTGCAATTTTAAAGGATTTGAAAAGAATTCAATTGATGCTCATTAACGTAAATGTTTTCACTTTAATAGTAGGTTTTGTATTCAGTGGGATTGTAAGCGCGGTGAATAATACAGAGTATTCATAAATAACTATTTGCTTTTGGCAGAATATTACATTCTCGTCCATCGTCCAAAAAGTGCAATTTTGTATGAAAATATCGTTCCCACAGTCTATATTCCATATACACATATATGGCGAGTAAAGCCAGAAATATAGTAGACGGATCGATGATTCACATTTCCAAGAGCCATTTTCAATTTTATTTTCTCACACGAGCTGGTAGATATTCCAAATTTCACCAAAAGTTTCAACATTATTTAAAGAAGTTTCAATTCCGTTGGCAATGTAGCATGTTAAAAAATTCTTCGCTTGAGTTACACAGTCACAACTAATGCATCCGGTATGTGTATATGGTGTAGAATTTTATTCTGACAGAAAAATAGATAAAAAATAAAAATGTTAACGTACCAAAACTTCAGAGAGTATCGAGTTTATATTTTTTTGCCTTTAATATGTCCGCGTCGTAGTGCGCCGACATTTTTCTGGCTTTGACTACGTAGTCAAATGGAGGTGCACGACAGTATATATTATAATGCTGATTTTACGGGGTGAATTAAAGTCGTCGCTTCTCTGGAAACCTCGGCAAGGACTGCCGAGCGTCGTGAAGCGTGACACTCTGAAAGGCTCTTCAAACAGAACTGGGTAAAAGGAGCTTTGATATCAGGAAACAGACAAATTTGACTGGGACGATATCGAAGGACGTGCTTGTGGAAGGTTCAAAAGTACTCGTCAGTCTTTTTGATATTTTTCAATTTAAGAAATTGTGTAC
Source organism: Syrista parreyssii (assembly GCA_030142615.1). Taxonomy (NCBI): domain Eukaryota; kingdom Metazoa; phylum Arthropoda; class Insecta; order Hymenoptera; family Cephidae; genus Syrista; species Syrista parreyssii. Next base: position 286,054 of record JARQTG010000278.1, read on the forward strand.
ACTACTTTACCTGTCAAATATTCTCAGCAACCTTTGAACTCGTTAGTGTAAAGGAAATTGGAAAATTGCAACCTTAGAGTTTCTCGTTTGGTTTAAATTTGAATATTACCCGGTTTTAAGGTATGGACGAGGAAAACTGAATTTTTCCATTATTTCATAGAAAATCGAATATGAATATACAACGATTTATTGCGGCATAATACACTTTTATTTTCAATGTTTTAATGCACGCCTGTAATTGTACCTTAATGGATATTCAAGCACGCCTATGCTTCTATTCTCTGTAGGAAAGGAGTTATTGTCAAACACTTAAATTGCTGTTCCGTAAAGCTATGTAATAACTTGGCAACGCTTGGAAATATTCATTAAATCCAGCTGCAAAGATGCCACGAGGTAGCTAACTACATAATCCTACATAATCGTCTGTGCACATGTAATAAACTCTTCCGGGAGGCAGTTTGTACGCAGGGGTCGTATTTTAGAACACGTTTTCCTTGCCAAATTGAAATAAGCTTTTTGTACCGATTTGTGTACGTTGAAAACATAAAAATTTCGATAAGTGTGACGTACCTATGGTTGTGCGAACGTAGAATTTAAATATCGTTTACATAAAAAATGAACAAGTCTCGACAAAGTAAAATTTGAGTATTGCATAATACAGAAATAACAAGGACGCGATAGCGCCTTAAGCTTTTTTATGTGGTAAAAGTTTCTTGAAATTACAACAGCAATATGGCGTGGTGTTCGAAAATGTTTAAAAGTAATACGAAAATTCGCGCCAAGACTGTATAATGGCTAGTTTTTTATTGCCTCTTCATGACATTAGTTACTGGCGGGAAAGTTTAAATAACTTTAAGACCAATAAAAAAAGAAGGGTCGAACACATAGAAACTTTGGAGAAATCTCCATCTTTCGTTTTTTCGACAGCCAATCAGTCTTTAGTAGTCTGAGGGCTTCCGAATACCGCCACTAGTTAATCGTTGGGTCGATTTGCTCTTTGAAAAATAAAAGCTCAAGCCTGAAGCAGACCGAAATTCATAAAGCTTTCAAGGAAAACGTGTAAAAAGCTCGGCCCTATCCTCATCTGGCTATTCATCCATTCACAGGGCCAATACCCTCACGTCGATCTCCAGCGCCACCATCCATCTTTAATCTCCACACGAAGCCCTTCGGTCCGAAAGCCAAACCGAGTATCGGCGATAAAAATAAATCGCAAAGTGGCCAAGACGAGTTCGTAAGTGACACCTTCTCCTTATAAGCCACTCCAAGTTCCTTTCATAGAAACATAAGACCCTAACCTCAATATTGCCAACCTTTTCAACCTTAATCGTTAGGATGGACCCTTTAGCCAACTCAACCTACATACTTTGGAGTATAACCATAGCCATAAGTCTCAATGAACGAGCTGTAAAACGTCATCTTCAAGAGAAGTTGAGCTCTCTAGGTCTCCAAGTAAAATGTCACAAAAGTCAGTATAACATTTGCGAGGCATCATCAACAGCTTACATATCTACATGGCCCAAACGGGTGCAAAGAAAAGCCGCGAGATGGCTGGCTTGTTTGACGTGAAAGGAGATAAAAGGACAGAAGAATGGGTAGGAATAAATTGTATACATTCTAGTCTGCAGGAGAGAGAAAGAGAAGGCCAATCGTAAAATCGTGAATTTTCAGGACAGCTTACAGCAAGAGAGAAGAGGCTCTCAGTGTAGGTGGAAGAGTCGAGGGCGTAGATGGGAGCGATCGATGCATCGAGGCGTCGAGACGCCCAGCGGCCAGGCCCTCGAGCTCACCCCAAGCGTCGCGGTGTCGCCCTCGATTATATTCCAAGCCTGTACAGCCTATAGATGCGTGGGTGGTTGCGTGGCTACGTGTAAGCAACGTGCAACCGGCGTGCGTCCTTTCCGATGTGCAGTTGCGTGTTGCGGCCCGTGTGACACGACATGTGTCGCTCGTGACCCGGAAAACACTTCCCAGCGGAAAGCTCGAGCATGCTTCACGAAGCTGCGCGAACGACTCTGCACAAATCCAGGGTAGCGAGTGGCTGCAAAACCGTCTTGTAGTCCGCGTGGTGCTGCCGCTCCTGCTATTGCTGCTGCTGCTGACACTATCACTCGTTGTTGTTGCTACTACTGTTACTGCTCCTGGTGTTGTTTCTACTATTGTTACTGTTATCCTTGACGTCAAACTCCTTGTTCTTAGTGCCGGTCACTCTACGTTACTACTGCTGCTGGTCTGATCTGCTGCACGTTAATATCTTTATGCTATTACTGCTGAGTTTTTCTCTCGACCTGCTGAAGATTTTACCTCGACTTACGTGAGATGCCTCCAGCTACCTCGACCTATTGTGACTTCTCTAAAGACTGTGATGCGTGACCCACTGTTCGACGATTATGGTAACGTTGCTTTTTCATATAAAATATTGTCTGTAGGTTATTGCGTGTCTTTCTCTCCTTAGCTGTATACTTTTTTTTCCTTAGAGAATGCATGTGTCTGCTTTTCTGACGAGGGTCTGGGGTCTAGGGTTAATCTCGAGTTTCATGGACAATCTGATCATGTTAATTAGGACGGTCATTGTTGAGGTTATTTGGCTTGTTAAGACATTCCGTCGTACATTTTTTAAATTGTATTATTCAAAACTTGTTTCTGTAAGACTGTTACTATTTTTTTTAACAATTTCTCTTGTGATGATAATCTTTAAGATTATACGAATTATCTAGAATCGGAACTTATGAAATTAAACGTTTATGCGGATCCCATGAGAAAAAAGGGAAATGAAAATAAATATATGTCGAATGATAAATTCAAGTTTCAATGTTACCATTAATTTTTGTTTAGTGAGATATTTAATTTTTAATTATTGATTTTCATATAATTAACCTCTTACCGAAAGCTCTGCTAGTGCTAATTTTATTTCGAAAGTGCTAAGACTGGCTTTTTTGTCCGTTATGAGTCATAATTGAAGCTTCCAATTAGGTTCTTAAAAGTCTCAAGGGTACCCACTTAAAATCTTCTATCACAAAAGCTCTCGAAACGAAAGAACTTTCTTTCGTGCTCTGGGGTAGCACTTATCATCTTTCATGACATAGATCATACATCCTATATTGCACGTGTCTCTACCCAGAAAGCGTTAGAGATGAGCTGCATAAAGTAGTGCATAGAATTCTTCAGAGCATAAGAATTGTTCCCACAGATTGTCTAAGTTAAATAGAGATACGCAAGAGTTGCTTGAAGGATCTGAAAAGTAAGATAGAAGAAGACTTTTTGTTTCACATTCTACATAAGGATACAGCTGATTAAATCATATAATTTGACTATATGGTTTACGATTAATCAATAATTAATGAAATCAAATTAAAACTATACCCATAATTATTATCTGATTAAATACTTGAATTCTACTTTAAATTTATAATATAATGCGGTCATATTTATTATTTATCGCTTTTACGTTGTTTGACATATTTCAGAAATTTTTTAAAACTAGAGCTCTGTGCTCCCATGTCTTTTAGGAAATAGCCGATGCTGGGGGTGGTCAGGGAAGGTATCGACTAGTCGTTCTCACTGTTCTGGTAGCCTTAATAAAAGCAACGAGTGCAGCAGGTGGTGGTACATGTGGTTTAGCCGAATTAACATGTCGGGATGGACACTGCGTCCCATTGGATGCATATTGCAACGGTCGAGATGATTGCGGAGATGGAAGTGACGAGCCAGCACTGTGCACACCCTGTAACCGGACCTATCACGGGCAAGAAGGTCGAACCTATAAATTGGAACTACCACGTCCGGTGGAGGGTCGACTTCCATTTTTTTGCCACTTGACATTCACCGCTGGAGGTCAGGGCCACGGGGAATTGGTCCAGTTACTCTGGGATGCATTTAGCATAGGACGACTGGACTCGACCGCCGCAGACTTTACCCTAGGATGTCCCGAAGGATCGCTTCAGCTTGCGGAACTTGGAAGACCCTTCACCGGGGGTTTCTGGTGCGGAGCTGGAGAAGGTAGAGCTTCTTACTACAGCGAGACCAGTACAGTAACTGCATCTATTCGTCTCTTCCACGCACCTCCATCTGTACCCTTCAAATTTAGACTACGTTATCGATTCGTGTCGCGCAACGAGGCGATCGCACGTCTTGGTAAACCGGAACTGCCGATTGAGAGAGGATCACCGGTACCTGGAACATACTGTTCAAGAAACTTCTATGAGTGTCATCAGAAGCGATGCCGTGTGCAGAGTCCTAACTACCCTGGAGAATATCCCAGGAACGCCAGCTGTCTGATTACTTTAAGGCAGAAAGAAGTACCTACGTGCAAACACGCGATGATATCAGTCAGGGCAAGTCCCACGGGACCTGCTGGTCTCGCTATCAATAATTCTACTTTAAGCGTATGGCAGGAGTGCCCCTCTGATAGAGACAGGCTGATATTCCGGGATGGACCTCGTCTGGAGGATCCGATTCTTCTTATTTACTGTGGGGGACCACTACCCCGGATTACAGCCAGAGGATCTACTATGCTCGTGGAGTTTCGTAGTTCACCAATGGCCATGCCTTTAGGAGCATCAGCGCTGCGGATTGAACTTGATGTCCAGGTCGTTTATGTGGATTCAGATGGACTGGACTACGCAAAGGGTCCCCAGGGTTGTCATTTCTTTGTCAATGAAACTGCCAAGAGGAGTGGTATACTACGTGCTCCTCTACATGCTCTACCACCGGGATCTAGTTGTACCTGGAATATCAAAGGACTTACTGGAGATCGTATTTGGATCTACTTCTCATCCTACTCTCAGAGGGACCTAACGGGAGCTCTTGAGAATAATGCCAGTACTCAAGTCGATTCAGGGTGTGCTGTTAAAGTCTCTTTTTTTGATGGAGCTCCTCTGACCGGATTGCCTATGGTAACTCTGTGTGATGAAACTCCTAAGCTCTGTGCTCATGCGGCTTTAAGAAACGCCACAAGAATGACCAGACCATGTACCAATGATGAGAGTTACTTCACTGTAACACCAAGTTTGACTTTACGTATGGAAACAATCCTAGGCACTACTCTGCACACCGTGAACTTTCAGGTAACTTCTATCAAGTTATAGGATTCCATTAACAGTTCCAGTTCACATAGAAGCGATTAATGTAGAATTTTTTCTTTTCATTCTACCTTTTTATTTTTTATCCTCCTTAGTTCTTTGCCTCATCGAACACGACGAAGTAGCGCTCCTATTCCAGGCACGGTATGAATTCGTCTCGACCCTCCAAGGCGGCGAAGCTTGGGGCGATGGGGTCTGCAATAGGATTTGGCGTAGAGTGCGAAGTGGGGAAGTGACATCACCACGGGATGTTCGACTCTTCGGTAGAGGAGGTGCCTCCAGGTTGGAGTGTAAATACCGAATCGAAGCTGGATCTGGAGAACGAATTAGACTAACTTTGCACAACGTCAGCCTCGGGGAACAAACATCCTGTACCAGCGAACCTGATCCTCATACGGGTAGACCAAGATGTATAACTGACATCAGCTCAAGGGAGGCGCACCTAATCCTCTTCGAAGCACCTTGGCGTGATGTTAAACTTCCTCGGGCTTGCTTGTGCGACAACACCTCTCATCTACCCTTGACTCATATATCTGCTGGACGAGCTCTGGAGATCATGTTCCTGGTGGATCAACAGGCTCCGCACGAGGATTTTGAAACCCTGTTCTTTTATGCAAGTTTTGAGTTGGTTCGTTTACCGGAATGTCCAAGGAAGCAGCGTGTTCGAGGAGAAGGTCTGTTCGGCATTTCCTAAAACCCATTATCTTCTTTAGGCTTATACTTTTACTAATCTAATTCCTTTTAATGCAAAAGGTGGCGAGTTAAGATTCGTGGCACCGCCTCTATCACGACCAGACATTTACTGCGAGGGTTTACCATGGTTGATAGAGGCCAGAGAGAATAGATCACTCTTCGTGTTAACCTGGGGATGGTTCTTGCCCCTGGAACCACCACCCGTAACAGAATCTTCTGACATTCCCAAGTGCCCAACCACAAATAGAATCCTTTTGTACTCCGCATGGGCGTCGAAGCTGCTGAAGGTGATTTGCCCAGCCGAACCAGGTGCACGAGAATATACCGTTCACGTCTTCTCTGAGGAGTGGCTTGGCGGCGCTGAAGGCAAATGGCCAGGACCTCCAAAACCGCCAGCACTTCTTTTGGATTTTGTCGCCAGAGAGCCAGGCCAGGCTGCGGCATCTTGGCTGGAGATTTCTAAAAGTCGTTCTGCCCTGCGCAGACAATTGCGTCTTCCAGAAAGGGGCGTAGAAAATGAGACTGTAACAAATGGAGACTGTCCACACAGGTGTCCTGAGCTTGGTGCTTGCATAGCTTCGAGTCTCTGGTGCGACGGGAGGATACACTGCCCCTCAGGTCACGACGAAGCACAATGTGGAAATGGTGCAAGATTACTGGGTCTGCTACCGCCTACAATGTGGCTAGTAGTTGCTGGTGTTGCTGGAATTGTCACTGCCTTTGCGTGCCTCCTTGTTATTCTTATCGGCAGGTGAACCTTCATCAATTTTATACTCCTAGTCTATAAAAATTATCATCCATTAAGAAGCTCAATTGTTTAACTTGTTTTCAACAATCAATTTATATTTACCCTACTAGCTTCATCTTCTTCTTGGTAGCAATAATGTCATCCAGTTGTGAAGATAATAGTATGGTTTTTTATTATAGGTCCAGGGCACGCGCAAGAAGACTTCACTACAAAGGAAAGAAGAAGTGCAATAAACCAAGACGAGCGCCGACGGAAGAGACTCTCCTGGGTGCAGCATCCTGACAGCAGCCCCCCGGTTTCGTGGAGTATATCCACGTTGACCGGGAGACGACAGTCTAGCGATACCACTCTGTACTTTACCGTCCACTAACTTAACTTTAAACTTTCCCCAGGTGCCGGCGTCAGGGCGATGAAGATGAGTGTCTCTGTGATACAACGCGACACTCTTTTTAGTTCGTTCATTCGAGTATCGACCTTGCATCTCTTTTCAAGACATCCCATAGGGACGTAGAATTGTTGAAAAAGCTCATCTCAATTTCGCACGTATATCACCTCGCACGGATATGGAACAACAGCGAACTCTAACCTATAATCGATATTTAAGTTGAGCAGGAAAATTCAAAAAAAATAATTCACGTATCCGAAATCGGTATGCCGCCTCCTAAAGGTTTATTGTGCGAGCTTTGTACAAACGTCTCATTACACCATTTTGCACAGACGACTATTTTCTTCCAGTTGAAACGTTCTTTCTTTTATGTACGTACGTAACTGTAGATGCTAGATCGCGAGAAAGTATTAATTATGATCTAACTTCGATATGAGTTTTCATTTTTTTTTCGCGGTGTATGTATAAATTCATATACCTGAAGAACGCGCCTACCAATTCTAAATTCGCCCATGATCGATCAAGAAAGTATAGCGAGATACACTGTATACTGTGCAAAGAAAAAAAAATGGCGAAATAGTCTGTACGTATTATAAGGCATATATATAATAGAAGCTGGAGAAGTTTGAGAAATTCGCAAGAACTCGTTGTTGCATAGAAATACGAATGGAGTTTTAAAAAAACGGTGTTCGCTCGTAGAAAGTAAAAGAAAGCAAATAAAATGTCTTGATCAATCAATGGGCCGAAACCTCGGAGTTTCAAAAAAAAATTCAAAATAGCAATTTAAAAATGCGCGGGTGATCAAAAGGACCCGAATTCGTGGATGCACGAAGCAGCAACTGGCTATGTCGAACGTTTAAAAAATCATCTAAACTTTGCAACGTTATACTTGACTGTGATAATGGAAATATACGAGTGCAAAGTCGTCCCAGCAGCGTCGCGACGTCGGCGTCGCGTCGTCGCTCGATCAATTGCCGTGCCATGAAAGGCTGCAAACTTCCCTCGTTCCTGTTGACAAAGTAGACTTGATTTTTTGTCTTATTTTAAGAGTTACGTCATGCGAGTGTAACGTTGATATGAAATTGATACACACAAACACATATAGTTTTCATCGAATTAGCTGTTGAAATTCTTCGTGACATCCCGGCTGTATCTACTATAAGGGTTCCTTTTAATAAGGTGATACATACTCCGCGCACCTAGAGACTGTATACTTTACATAAATATATATATATATATACATACATACATAGTATAATTATACAAAAGTACATCTGGTACTTGACTAACATACACTTTCATTATTAACACTCACAGAGGCTATTTGCACTGAAGTCGAATGACAGCTGAAGTACATGGAACGTATACCTATAGTTTACTAATATATAGATATATACGAAACACGTTTCACCTGTCAACTCGACTGCGGTGAAAACGTAGCCAGTGACGTATATGAACGCGAATTATTAATGTTAGATGCAGAGCGTCTCCGTTAGCCATATTTCATGTAAAATCATGTAAATCCGCTCACACATTGTTCCTCGTACTATAAAATTGTTTTACATAGAGTGCCGATGCGAGTAAAGAATACAAAAATGTGCTATGTAATTTTGATAAAGATACTCGCAGTCAGAAAATTCCGTGTGTACCTGTAAGTGTTGCAGTTATTAAGTACAGAATAATTGGCGCGGATAATTCAAAAAAAGGAGACGACTCTGTAATCTATTGACTAATAATTGTGCGATGATGCGGGGAAATGTAATTCGAGGCTTGCGAAACGGTGCGCTATCGACGATAATTTCCGAAATGAATTTCGCTGATATGGATTACCATAGAATTAGACGCGGGAAGTTTGAATCTCGTAGACGCCGAATTTATTCAGTTTTGTATGATGGAAATGGCGAGTCGTTATATGCATTTATGGATGCATCAATATGGATGGGATTTATGCAAGTGGAAAAGTACCAATATAAATGGCGTTTCGATTATTGAAAAAAGAAAGTGCGAGGATTTAAATGGTATTGGAGCGAAGAGACGTACAAAATGGCGGATAAATTGACACGTTGAAAATGGCCTGTAATTGAAATTGTATTGTACGTAGGCTATTATAATATTAATAGTATTATGGTGTAGGTCGGATTGACTGTTTGCATCAGGGGCGATTATAATTTTGCGAATAGCACGTAAATTAATTGCGTAGAGGATATCGTAGCTGTCGAGGTTATAATGAAAGTTAAAATTTGCTGCCAACCGATGTACCAATGCAATGCGAAATGATGACATGTATGTCGCTGACGATGAAAGAAAAAGAAATCCTGCGAAATGAATCCTGTCAGATTCTATCATTGCATTCTTGTAATTCGCGCAGTCAGTGTTGTGCAATAACTAGGGCATTCTGTGGCCAGATACTCGTTGAGAATACTCACATAGAAATTCTGTATGGTTCGTACGACTGTGTGGATTTCAGAAAGATAAGGGTCGCGTATCTATTTTTCGAAAATTGATAAGCGTCTAGTCACTCATGTAAACTAGTAGTACCTAGAAAATGTTCGTCCATTGTGAATGCGACATTTTAATATCCTGTAATCCGTCATATAGGATCGGGCTCAAAGGGTACTTACTTTTTTTTTTAGAAGAGAAGCAATTGCTCTTGCGAGACTTTATATTTTATGGATTTTAAAGTAAACGGGAAAAGGTTCTTTAGCTATAGATTATACGGAATACATAATTTGCACTTATTAATTTACTATGCACTCTGCGTACTATATTTCTAGTCTAACCTATAATAATTGATCCGACACTACAGAGCCGTTCAAAATCAAAGAATAAAGGCCACTTGAAATTATAAGTCGTCGCACTTATACGTGCATTGAATTGTCGTTACATAGAGACCAAATTCGAAAAGTATCTTATGCTAGTCTCACTGCACAGCACTGCACAGTTTGAAGAAAAAGGTTCGATTTGATTTTCTTTTCGAGTCGTACATTGAAAGTTACAAGTTAAAGAAAACATTGAGTAAATTGTATTGATAATGTTTGAATGAAATATTTGAAATTGAAATATCATTGTTCAAACACAAATATGATTTCTATATTAATTGGGTAATATGTCTCACTATGTTTAAAGCGGCGATACCTTCGTTCTCTATTCAAAAATGTAAACCCACATAAATTAAGTTGGACTGTACATAACGATGCGTATTCACAGCACCATTATACTTTGCACTTTGACACGAGGACTGGTAGATTCGTATAGTGTAGAGTTCCGTGTCACAAAACCGGATCTGACCACGTCACAAATTCCTTGTAACCTACGATACTATAACCCATAAGGTCTACTGTAACATAAAGCACTGTACCACCTATGTAAGCACACGAGTTCCAATAAAAGTAACACCTCTTGTAGAAAGAGTATTATTGTCATCTGGTGTAATGATAATCCAATTAATTACAAGAATCTATAATAATAATAATAAAAACATTAAAACTTAGCTTACCCAGCAGTATGAAGAGAAGGATAAAAAATGCATCTGGACGTTGATATATAAAAATAAAAATCTCATATCGCTGCTATGAGAATGTCGTAGCGGTTTATATCAAGTCTTTGTGAACGTCCGTTAATAGCATGCCTGCTGCAGAAATATTTCTCATCTCCTGGAGCAATCTCTGACCTAAATGTTCATTGGCAGCTAAGGGATGAGATCCACGTCTATGTACGTACAATACTTTAATATCTTCCAGGCAGCAGGATGTTTTAGTTTCTGCCAGTTGTTATGCCTAGATGGATATAAGAGTATTTAAAATTTGATATTGAAAGTTAAATAAAGCGGATAGAGCAGAAGATAACATTTAACGTAGTATGATAACCGCAGAGTCGATATTCAAATGGAACAAGTTTACCTACCACAGTTTGAAAGTAGCAACGGATATCGGAGCGTGCTGTCACATCCTGCGTTGTTATTCTCTTCCTGGATATCGAATTGAGTGCATTTGACGTACAGCTGTTGCTGGTAATAATAATGCACAAGGAAATGTTAGTCTTTCTCTGACATTTTCTTCGCCATTCGTAAACAATGCTCCAGATCAGGTTTCGTTGTAGCATAACCTAACAAACCATACAGATATGGTACGTGCATACAGATGTACAGCTGACTTACGATTTTAGCATCTAGTAATAGGATGGATCATAGCCAGGTATGGTCCTTCATCATTCCCTGCATTTGATGTGGTGAATGTCTATGATAATTGTGTTGAATAATCGATATATCAATATCGACAAAATGATCGACGACAGGTTGATATGCATCAGGAATGTTGGAATGCAGTTGGCAGATGCTGTATTCAATTATGTCAGATGGCTGTTTAAATGGTTTTCTTTGTTGTTCTATTGACGTAACAGCCATAGGAGTACAGTTCAAGTTTTTAATTTTCTGTTTGATTTTGTTTTAGAAATGGGAATGGATGTTCTCAACTAAAATGTGCAAAGTGGATGATCAACTTTGTAATGCGGTTTGGTTTGAAGAAATATTTTTTTTCTGCAGTCACTGACCTATATGCTCATCGACGCTTAAAGGGGAGAGTACGTACTCAACCCTCGCGCATTAACGGGGAAAATAATTGTGGCGTACCGAGAGTTTATTTACCTCAGGAAATTAACTCGCGCGATGTACTTATATAGAGAAGTACACTCCCTTTTTGAATTATGCTGTGTAAACGTGACTAAAGAGAATCGAGGGAGTATTTTCGTGTGTAAGAGCTCTTTGTGCTTATTGGAGAATTCTTATTTTTTTCATGGTTTTACTTTGTTTAATAAGTATTGATTTTAAATTCATTACAATAGAATTTGGAGAATATTGCATTCAAGAAGAATCTGTTTGGTGTTATGTTTCGTGTAAAAATTAATTGTAGAGTTATTAGTAAAATGCACTGGTATTCTAATTGTTAATAAAGTGCCTGGTAAAAATGTGTTAATAATAACTTTTCATTGTATATAAAAGTGTGTTTCTATATTTGATGTGTACATTCGCACATGCTGAGAATGAGCGATTTTATAGATTATTTTACGTTGTGTATTTGTTGATTTTGATAACGATTTTTACAAGTCGTTATTGGTCTCTTGTATGATAATAAATTTGCCAAATTTAAAAATAGTAAAAAAATATGCTCCAGGTGAGGCTCGAACTCACAACCCCGGCATTGCTCACGAACACTGTCTTATAAGTACCGTGCGCTAACCAATTGCGCCACTGGAGCTATTGCGAATAAGGCCACAAATTTACTATTTTTTCTATCAAACCGAATGAGTAAGAAATTTAAAATATTTATCATAGTTACACTATAAAACAAAATATATAACTAATGTATGATCGAAAATGACATTCCAATATAGATATATTTACTGTGATGGAGGTTATGTTACGTGCCAGCTACGCGATGTAGAAACAGACCTAACAAAAAGAAAAATGTTGACCCACTTTCCAAAAAAAAAGTTACCTGCTTGTACTAACAACGTTAACTTATTTAAATTAGCATAGAATTTTCTTAATAGGTCACTTATCTTACAATTAGAGATCTTTTGTTGTACGCGACATTGTCGTTGGCTTATTATATTTCGAAAATGTACTCCATTGTACAACTAGTGGAAAAATGCAAATCGGTAAAAATAGTATGCATTGTATATATTTATATCTAATATAAATATAATCTTGCTATACTATGTAACAAATTAAGACAATTTTCTGAAAGATTAATAATATTATATTATTGTTAAATCATATAACCAAATTTAAAAATCAGTTAGAAAGTGTATATAAAAGTTGTTACTACGTTGTTTCATTTGTTCACTTTATACATACAATTACCGCAAATGCAGTTAATTATTTATTAAGTTAATCAAATTCCTTGAGTACACTATAACTTTAGCGAATAATTTTTTATTAGTGTTTCTAAACTGCATTATATATTTTCGGAATATATATATCACACGTATTTTTCTGTTTCAGCTGCACAACATGGTTAAGATAATGATTGCATTGTTACTACATGTATTCCCAAAAAGATGGTACTGGAAATGAAACTTTATAAATAGCGGTTAAAATAATAATATAAAAAGATAAAGATACGTTTATAATGATGAGTTGGATGATTTTTCCATCGTAGTTTGAAAGTCTTTAGATACAGTTTCATTATCGACGCTTTTTGCGTGCAACTGTTGACGACACTGAACTGATCCGAGCAAAAATGTCGACTGCTAAAATTGTGTTTTCATAAATAGTCGTATTAACCAGTAAATAATTATCGTGCTAAAGTCAGTATCGAAAGACCGTAGAATTGATGTGTCCTTCGGGTAATGGTGATTTAATGATTGAGATTTTTGAATGTTTCAACGCTGATCATTATATTTTGCTGCCATCTCACAACGATTCCCCACCCTAAGGTTACGTACACAAGAACTGTCAATTGTTTTTTCTGAACAATTAATTTGACGTTTTTCTTTTCAACAGTATGCAAAGTTATTTTTGTTTTTTATTAGTGTACAAAAATTTTAAAAAGAATGGAATTGGATATGATAATGTTTACTTGTTATGTATTATGGCATAACTTAACCTCCTACTTGTTTAACTCGTACTATTTTACTACAATTACTATTAATCAATACTAAATTTTAATGAAACTAAATTGGGGCTTATTGAAGATTAACATTTTATTTATAATGTAACTGTGTAGGATCGTAAATTAATCATTGAAATATTTCATTGGGTAGTAGCAAATTACCATATGCATTTAGTATATGACTCATTTCATTACTTTTGCATTAGACATGCATTATTAAAGATGTCCAAGGTAGCATACATTGAAGATTAATTTTTTCAGATATGAGGAACAATGAGCTGGTTCGATGCAGCAGGATTTGCCAGCCTGGCCAAGTCTGCGCTTAAGGAAGCACAGAAAACAATAGACAAAGCATTGGATATTAAAGAAGAGGAGCAGAAAGTGATACAGGCATCATCAACCGATACTACAGACTTCTTTGCAACATGGGGCCTTAAGAGCGAAGAAGAACAGCAAGATACTGAAGACAAGCCTTCTGATCAAAAGCAGCAAACAAGCATATGGGGTAGTTTTACAGGATCCTTTTTTGATAATCCAAAACTTGAAGAAAACTCTTCAAAAACCATCAAACATTCAAACTCCTTGCAAGAAGCGTTCAGTGAGGATTTAGAGACATCACAAATCGTAACATCTATTTCTGTTCCTGAGCGTTTATTGAACCAAAGCAGCAATACATCCAAATCCATAATTGAGTCTGAACCCACGGATGTTTTTAATGAACCTATAGCATCGGTGCTGCTGTCAAAGGATTCCTTAGAATATCCTATACAAGATGTTCCAGAAGAATTATGCACCTCTGATGCAATTACTTCAAGCCATGTACATCCCATCATCAATAAGCAAACCGCGAGCAAGTTACGAAACCGCGAAAGAAGTAGTCTTGTGAAGAAGGCCAACAGTCTAGAGAAATGTGATCTTTTTGAGAGCACTGAGGAGCATGAGGGCTTCAAGAGACGTCGAAGTAACGACGAAACCGGTTACGAGAATGACAGCAAAATAAACGATATTAAACGACGCGAATTAAGTGCAAATCATACATTAAACCGAATATCTGTAATATCTTCAGAGAGCGACAAAAAGAGTTCTGAGAGTGTTGAAGTTCTAGGCTCCCGGTCCAGCACTGGTACAGATTGTACTACTACTCCAGAATCTGATATAAACTCTGTAAGCAATTCTATAAGCTCTTCTGCAATGGGTCTGAAAGTGAATTCGGAATCTGTAGAGGTCCTACCAGATAGTTTGGTAACATCACCAAGTTCTGTTGAGGTCCTATGTGACTGGAAAAGTGACAGTAGTCCATTCGTTTCACCAATGGATCAAAAACAATTTGATGGTAGCCCTAACCGTGACAGAGGTGAGTCTATTACTCCATTCGTGGAACTTAAGAATGAACTGCTGCGAGAAGACAATGAAGACCGAAATATCGCTTCATGTTCAGATATCTCGCCCTACGAATCACCTCTTGAGGAAGCTAAGACTTTGAATATTAGTCCCTGTCCTGATAATGCTAGTGTACTCTCATCCAGTATATCTCCTGTATCGCCTACTCAGACAGACTTATCTGAAGTAGAAAGTAATAAGGTATCTCCAGAGAGTGTCGAAGTTATACCTGATATCGATGAGTCTGACGAAGTGAGCCTAGCTGAGGATTCATACACCTCAGCTTCGGAGAGTACAGTAATGACTATAATGGAGACATTCCAGCAGTTGGATCCAACAAAAACAAAAATGGACCTTGTAGACAGGAACTTGAAGATGCACGACTCTTGTCCAGATAGTAGACAAATATTAATGAAACCTAGTACAGATAATCAGTTGAATCTTAGTTTAGATTCTCTGAAGGAGAAGCATAATCTGCATTTGCCACTAGAACCAATAACAACACAGCCAATTCGCAAAGCAGAAAATCTTGAAATTGTTAATAAAGTAACAGAAGTGGATCCTTTCGATCAGCTCAAATGCTCCACTATTGAGCCACCAGATCCGGAAACCTTTCGCGACAGTGAAAACCAATTACAAAAAACTGACACGATCGACGTTCAAGATCAATATTTGATGCTAACTGATTCAAGTTGCGAGGGCACATTAATTGAGAGTAGCTCAGAAGATAATGCAACCTTGATTTGTGAGCCTGAAACAAAAATTGCAGAGACACCATTAACTGCTAGTTCGTACGTGAAAAATATGCTGGCAGATGCGATGGTTGAAAAGGGTGAAATTATTGATTTGGAAAGACACTGTATAGAAGTACATAGAGAAAATTCTCCAATATCTTCAGAAAGGTATATCTTGAGACCTCTTGATGTAGTAATAAGCACAATTTTATGCTCATTCATTTTATTATTCATTACTTTATAATCCTAGCCGTTCGGATTTAGTAAAAATTGGATCTGACCAAACAAGTGGACATACAAGTGGCGATGAATTAGAAACTACCACGTCGAGCGATATAGAAATAATATCCAGGTATAGGTATGCGCTTATACTAAACAAACCTTAAAATGATAATCTACATTTTTACCAGTTTTTTATATATTTAGTATGTCAGAATTTATTCTATAGAAATTATCTAATGAAATTTGATTATTATTCTGTACAGTCCAAATGGCGATTCCAGTTCTACTCAGTCACGACAAAGCCCAGCGAAATTGCAGTTGAACAAGAGTAGTGATCTTCTCACGAAAACTCTAAACAAGACAAGAGGCCATTCGCGTGAGCTCAGTGAAATAAGTGTGGGCTCGGATGACGCTAATTTGGAAATAGAAAAATTGTTGAAGCGTATCCAGGAGATGACAGAGATTTTGGAAGCTCGCGAATCCAAGTTGATTGACGTCAGTCGCATGAATATGGAATTGCATGAGCAAAATAATAGTCTTAAAAAGTAAGTTAATCCTGAAAATGATTAGGAAAATTTACTGATTAATTTTTACTGGGTTTCCATGGTTTCTTTAACTTAGTAATTAATGATATCTTAGGAAACTGGATAGCATTGAGAAATGTGCTGAACAAAATCAAGAACTGACACAAATAACGGATGAATATACGCAAAGACTATCTGCACTGGAACGTAAGTTCCAGCAGGCGATACGCGAACGTGATACCCTGAGGAAGCACCTGGAGCAGTTAAAGCAAGAGGCAGCTACTCGTCTCTCCTCTCAAGAAATGTCTACAATAAACGCGGAGAAAGATGAAATCATCCGAGAGTTGCGTGAGGAAGGTGAAAAGTTAAGCAAGCAACAACTTCAGCATAGTAATATCATTAAGAAGTTACGACTTAAGGAGAAGGAGAATGATGTTACTATTAAGAATCAGAAGTATGAATGTTTTATCTATTATTTATGTGCAAAGTTTCTCTTTCGAAACAAATTATAGCAATTACGTAACAATTTTTTTTAGGGAGCAAATAGAGGAACAGAGTTTAGAATTGGATAGATTGAAGCGGTCACTTTATGCCAAGGAAGAAGTGGAGCGAAGTCAGATTGAAGCAGTGCATACACTAACAGCAAAAACAAAAAAGCAAGAAAAAGAGATACTGAGCCTGCAAGAAAGATTAGACGATGCCTTACAGAAAATGGATACGTATAAGAGAAGTTTGGATGCAGCTAAAACGTGAGTATAAATATTTATTTTATATTTAGCAATTTCAATTGTAATTAACTTTTATTGTAAATAATGGTAATACCAAATTACAGGGAACTTGCGGATACAAAGGACCATCTGAGTACAATCGAAGAAGAATTGAAAGAGGCTATCGACAATGCTGGTGAGTCTTGTCAACTTTCAGCTCAGGTCGAAGACTTGAAGATGAGACTACATCAATCTAAGGAAGCACACATTAAGTAAGTGCAAATATTTTTATCTTTTTAATATTAGATCTCTCTTAGGTTTACAATTCAATATATCTCTTTGTATTCATTATCCTTATAATGAATTTAATGACTCAGGCGTGAAGAATCTTTAAAGCAAGAGAACAATGAGCTGTTGAAACGTTTAGAAGCCGCTGAAGCTCGTAGCGAGGAATTATCCGAGTCAGTATCAATGGCTACAAAACCATTGCTAAGACAATTGGAACAGTTGCAAACCAGTTTATCTCACAAGTCAACAACATTTATGAAGCAAGAGAAAACAATGTCCGAGAAGATAATTGAGCTACAGACAAAATTAGATAGTCTAGTTGAGATGGACCGTTCATTAAAAGAAGAAAATGTCAGTTTAAAAACTAAAGTGTCCGTTCTCGAATCAAAGTTTAACGCCAAGGAAGCGGAACGCGTGAAACTGGAGGCTTTGTACGAGCAAGTAAAACAGGAAAGTGATAAGGTTGCTGAAGAGAATAAAATGTAAGGAATTGGGAAGTACCGTTGAAAACTAATAGAAGAAAATAAATTATAATTATATACATAATTAATTGCATAAATATTCACAGGCAACGGCAGATGATAGAAACACTTGAGCAGTCACATTCCAACAAAGTAAAGGAACTAAAACGCGAGATTAATTCTTTGGAAAACAAACTTTCCATGGAACGAGCAGCAACCGATGCTGAGAAAAGAAAAAATAATGCCATGCTGGAGCAACAACAGAGTGTCGAAGAGGAATTAAGGCTCAGTCCTACGTTGAGTATTGGAAGAGATTCTATAGGAAGTACGAACAGTGTATGGCCAGCTGTGAGTATATTATTCATAGAAATTATATACTTAATTCATTTGACTATAAAAGGAACATATATACATTATATTTTATTACAGTTTAATGATTCAGTCTTCGACAGCAGTTCTGGAAGATTTCCCAATGTGTACGAAAGCATCAGATCAGGATCAACAAGTACTTCGATGTTTGAGAATCTGCAAGCGCAACTAAAACAGCGTGACGGTTCGTATATTTCCGTATAAATTCATGGATCTTCGGTTATTCATTGATAAACACCGCCGTGTCAACAATTGCTGAACAATCATTTGATGATTTAGGTGAAGTACAGCAGCTCCAATGGGAATTGTCACGTCGCAACGTTGAAAGGGATACTCTCAACATGGAACTGTCGACGCTGGCGTTGAAAGTTGAAGAATTGACTGCAAAAGTGTCTGAAGTTGAAACATTGAATGAGAATTTAAATGATATTCAAACAAAGTACGATGCTTTGTTGCAAATGTATGGAGAAAAGGTGGAGGAGAATCAGGAGCTACGATTAGATCTACAGGATATCAAAGACATGTATAAAAGTCAGATCGATCAATTACTTAAAAGGGAAGCTTAGAATTTCATCGAAGTATCTTTCGGATCATGGTATTTTACATTATATTTTACACGTGCACGGGACAGTGTGAGAAATATTTCAATAATAAGAGTTCTCAGAGACACTTGCTGAAGGATGATAATCGACTGTTGCTGAAAGTCGAGATATATATTATTTATTGTGTATAAACTTTATCGGACTATGGAGAAGGCTGGAGCCAGTATAACAATTTAAATTGTCAAATGAAAATTTTGTAAATCAATGAATATTTCATTTCCTCGCTAAGGATGCAGCGAATCGCGGTGCTGGAGTGTGAGAAGAAACACAAAATTTGCCATACAGAATCACCATTGAACAATTCTAATAATTCTTATAAATGTCATGGTTTTACCTCATAGATTATTTTTCAAGCATTCATTGTGTTTTTGATTTTTTTCTATCCAACGCATTTGTTTTGTCTAGTGTCGCGTGTTCAACAGTTTTCTTTTTGTTCCAAAAAGCAATAAGCTAATTTTGAAAAACATTTGTTTATCCAATAACTTTAAAAAAATATTTCTCAATCATATATGGTATTATGTTTTCAGTTGATAGAAGTAAACTTATTTATATAAAGAAATGTAGTACCAATCGAGGTCGAAAAAAGTCAAAAGCAACATATAATACTGAATTTTTAACAGAATCTAAACTTTCACTGAAATTTCATTGAAAGAATAATCCTGTAAATACGTGAATAAGGTATGCGGTGTAAGTTATCGTTCAAAAAGAATCGTAAAAAAAATGGAAATTTATACTGAGAAGAGTGATTGGTATTTCCTTTTTTGATAATCAGCGCACTTAGTGCGTTTTCCTAGTAAAAATTCAAGTAAAAGTGATCAGTAATGATTAGAAGTCGACTGGGGTACTTTGTACCAATTAAGAAATTTTCTGAAATCCAATATACAATTGACTATCACCAAATACACAATTTAAGTAGAGTTTCATGTCAAAGCATACATAGGTTACAATATGTATGATAGATTTAAAAACATCTCGACTCATAGAAGCATTGTTAAAACGGAATAACGATTTAAATTAATCAAACGAATGTATACAACATTCCACCAATTAATTGACAGGTGTTGTAAATTCGCTTTGCTGGGTGAAGAATGGGATAATGTGATATGGAATGTATTATAATATCTAATTACTGTAATATACCGTTAATTAAATATATTTGAAAGAAATTCATTCTCCTAGATATATCATTCCCAAGCGTCATTTAACCTGAGCTGATCTCATTATCTGGATTGCAAATACAGGAAATGAAGGATGTGAAGTGTTGTGGTGTTGAAACAGATTCAAGTAAAAAGCATCTATAGAGTTTAACATTTATGATATTCATGATCATATCAGATTTTCGACAATATAACGTTAATATTAATAAGATAAAAAAAGAATGAAAAAAGGAAATGACGTATCGTTTTAGCCACTTGTTGAATTGGCAATGAAAATACTGTATTATAATTCTGCCAGTGGAAATTATTTATGAAAATTTAATGGAATCACGAATCATTGTTACTTTTAAAAAAATTTGTTTAATGACGTACTGACCGTTAAGATCTACTATTGCTTAATATTTCCAGTTTTACCACTTTTTGCAATAACCATCTGGCAGAGTTATTTGAACGCGAAATTTCGTATGCGCCTGGATACGTTGAAGAAGGTGCGTTATTCCTGATTTCACTTTCTTTTTTACTGAGTGTTTTTATAAACCTTGCGAATTTTTCAGACTTGCAAATAATCGTTACCTTTTCGCTGCATAAACACAAAGTTATAATTAAAATTAGATCGTTACAGACTTACAGCTATTGTGGATTGCGTCGCCCTCTTAGTAGACCCGAAAATCAAAAAAATAGTTGGATCCCCATGAGCCCCAATGTTCGATCGATCAAACCAGCAGCTCTACACTCTACTTATATAATAATATTAAAGTAAAGGAGCCAATTGAAGAATTTTGAAATGAAATTAACCGGCAAGTCTTCGGATCACAGGTAAATCGTGTAGAATAGAAATTATACTAAATTGTATTTTAGCTTATATTAAGCTACCCCGCCATTGCTTAACTCTGTGATCTTGTGATTTATCATTCGTGTAAGAAAGCTGCATTATCAATGCTGTTAGAGTATAGCGGCGGCTAATTGAGGGGTCTTCCCTGCTGATTCACTTTTCAATTAATACAATAATTTTTCTAAGATAACAAATTCATTTTTACACAAGACTGCAGTTTATGTATAAAGATCGCATGAGAGAAATTCTAAAAATCTTTTGAACAGACATTTTTGTATGCTTTATAGTGTCCATAATCTTGATGATTTAATTGATCTACATTATTGTTGAAGAAATCATTTTTATAAAGAAAGCATTTATATCGGTAAATTTGGTATTTTGATCATTTCTTTTTAAAATGTGCATAAAACGTCATTGGAACAAGACCAACTAATTTGATATCAATGTGTCAACTACTCGTGAATTAATTACTATGACAATATACAATTTTGGTTTTAGTTTTGTAGTTGCATCTTGAGTCTCTCCCGCATAAAAAAGTCTACAATTCTTTTTACAATTACCGAATAGAAAATACTATAATTGAAACTCAATACTAGCATTTGAAAAAGAAACAATCTGGAAATACCAAATGATCAGCACTTGATAAATTTGGATTAATTTCGAAAATATCCATATAACATTTATCTAGCGAATCAACAATGCGACCCCATCAATTAATATTTCAGGCATATACCTGAATATGATAACATGTTTAGCGATTTACGCTAATCGTCCGTCATCGGACATGATCGTCATTCCCATCCCCGTCAACATTATCGTCATCATCATCATCATCATCATCATCATCGTCGTCGTCGGCTGAAGTTGGAACAATCAGCATTAAGCTGATCAGCACTTATCATAAACTTCTCATAACTATCTTACTAAAATAAACACGTGGCAGATTCTATGTTTTTCTCAAAAAAATTAGCTCCTCCCGGTTACGTGCAATAAAGTCTGACAATCTCATATGACTAACGTAGTACTCAAATAGCACATATGGTTCTTCCTTAGTCGAATTTATTATCCAGATGGTATCAATTCCCAGACCTTTCTTAATTTTCTTCATAATCTGGCGACTCGTTTAGAACTACGCAATAAACTCTGTCACAGAAAAGAATTGTGTTCTCGCGCCTTTTATTCTCCATTCATCTAAGCCATCCTATGTCTATCCAGTCATCCATTATGCTAGAGCAGCACAACACGTCGCTAATCTTTTTAATCTCCATGCAAAATAAAACGATACCCTTGCGTGATATTCATAGTCTCTTATAGGCTTCTTTTCATGGCTACAAATTCGCATGTACTTTATTTCTCTGTGCAAGAGAACATTTGCCATCGTTCCAGGCGCAATAGGTCCCTCGAATAGAATAGCTCTTGACTCATTTGAATGGAGCTCAAGTTTCTTTTCTTTTATTACGATCTGCGTATCTCGCCCTTGTCTATTAGAATAATGTAAAATGAGAAAGAATAGAAGAGAAAGGCAAGGAGTTTAAAGAGTGAGAACTAAGTAATTGGAAGAAATTATAAGAACAAGGGGGATAGTGTGACCGTGACAAATGTATGTCTGTTCAGATGATGAGAAGAAAAAAGAAAAATGGCGCCAAGAGTCGCATGCTATTTCACTTTGAGATAATCATAGAATCAGTGCCCGAGGACCCGTTCAGTTAGCTTCGCGAGATTTTCGACGTATAAGCACGGTTAGCCCTGAACCGTATTTATATTGGTTGTCTCTCCCAGAAGAAGGTATCTCGCACCCAATCGGACAGTGGAATTGCCACTACGACGTAGGGCAGTTGATGGTACGAATTTTTGTACCGCGTCAGACGAGAGTTAAACCAGCAGCGCGCTAGCGCCGGTTTCCATTCGTTCAGACCCACGGAGTCCAACCTTCGTATAGAAGGGCCAGGTTGTTCGAGCTCTGGGCCTCTCGGATCACGTACTCCACTTGCTCGGCCGTCGTATATTTGCGCGCCGGGTTCGGATCGCGACCTTTCAGTTTCATCCGCACGCGGTGCCACACGTTCAGGGCGTATGCATTTCTCTCTTGCACAGCTATAGAACAGTAATTAATTAATATCAAGTTATTATTACTCAAATTTGACTATCTGACTTTCTTACCTTTCCCAGTAGTTGGATCTCTAACAAGTGGTACTCCTTTCTTGGGACTGAGGCACACAGTGTCCTGCTTTATCAGCTTCGCCTTCTTCTTGCACAGACCACCCTCTTTGGACTTTGACGGACTACTACGCTGCTCATTGGCAAACTCCAGGAGCTCGTCATACAAGGCAGGTGCTTTTACCATCATTTTCTCCAGGTCAGACTTGACTGCTAGTGCTCTGGTTGTATCTAGACTCTCGGATTCTAATTCCTTCACTGCCATTGAAATCCTCTCTGTGAAACAACGATATGACCCTAGAAATTCGTGCAAACCCACAATATTCTCTTGTTTAGCCATGGTCCGTAGCAATCCGCGAACATCCGTTATCAGTCGGTGATGCTCGGCAATTATACACTGCAGATTCGAAACACGTTCTCGGAGACAGTCTTGGGCCAGTACTAGGGACTCCTGTTTCTCTTGGAGTTTTTTTTGCGTGTCGACAATTGCGTCTGAGATCAGTTTTTCAGCCTGTCGCAGCCAATTGACGTCCACGTTGTTTTCCAGCTGTAACAATTCCACCAAGCTCTCTTCCGTCATTGTAACGGTGATTGTGAGGTTGGCCGTCAGCATGCAACTCTCTTCCCAATGTTTAAGTAATTTTAAGAAATTCGTGTCATTCGTCACGCTCTCGGATGTTCGAGTTCTCAGGGCCTCGTAATGCAAGATGGCATTGCATGTGTTTATGACGATGGCCGCTAGATTATGTTGTCGAGTAAGTTTCTCGCAAGAAGTGGAGACGGCGTTATCAAATGCAGACATAACTTCCCCGAGGGCTGGATTTGCACCAGCTGCCCATTTCAAACGCTGCCCAGCACTGGCCACAAGATTTTGTTGTTGCTCCCTTGCGTCACAGACTCGTGATTGTAGGCTTGAAAGTGTGGCTGCAGTTTTGCGCAATTCCAGCATGAACGTTGGTCGATCTGGAATATAAATATATTTATAACACTTACCTTAACGATTATGGAATATTTTATAATTTACGTACTTAGAGGATTCATGAGATTTAAGCTGGAACGAAGTAGTAAACTATCTTCATGTAACCAATAATGTGCTGTCAGCTGAAGTTGAAGTCTTTGAACGCTTGCTCTAGCTATCTCGACACTCTGTTGCGCCATCCTGGCACTTTGTTTCCTTCTCCAGGACGCCTCGAGAGCGCTACTCAAGGCGCTTGCCTGGGTCAATATTGGACCAGAGAATAATCCTCTCTTGGAGCATAGGTCCACGATTTTCCTACACAGTTCCTCGAGAGAGACTTTGCTCTCTGCTCCGATATCTCTCTGCTCGATTTCTGACGTGACATTTAATCCCATTCTTTGTAACAGAAAGCAAAGAGCAATGGCCAAGGTCTGCGAAGTAACTCCTAGTAGCTGTCTTGAAACATAATCAGCAGTGAACACTTTGACTGGCTTGTTCAGTCTGTCGTCATCATATACGTTAGCTAATCCAGCCTTGAAGGCTGTAGCAATATCGTGACACATTATAAAGAACTCCTGTATGGTATGAAGTCTCTTAATCAAGAATATATCTTCCAGTACATTACGAGCTGCTTCATTAAATATTGGAGCAGCGAGTTCCTTAGCTTCACGTATCTGATCAATTTTCTTCCAGCTTGACGGAATATCCAATGTACTCAAGGTAGCTACAAGAGCATTTCCTTCCATTTGCAGCTTTTCAAAAAGTCCATTGAAACCCATAAGAAGCATCTGTCCAGGTGTCAACGTCTCATCCTGGTTCAGTTCCTGAACATCAGCAGGTCTGGATAGTAATGCCTCGAATCGTAGTCTAATATTAGCAACAAGACTCTGTACAATAACATGTGGGCTTTCCATTTCCATTACGGTAAACCTAAGATGCATCTCTAGCTGTGCGAGTATCTCGTTCAGTGGAAAGCCGATAGAGACGATGATTTCGTCGAGTTCACTGATCATTCTCATGACAGTAGGTTCCTCCGTGATGATTGTCTTCATAGCTTCAGGCAGAATGATCGTATGGAAATTGTAATTTAATTCTTGAAGTCCTTTGTAAATGCAATCAGCACTTTTGAGACACTTCAATACTATAGGTATTTTAGCATCGTTATTCGATTTATGATTTTCTGGTATAAGAGTGACCAGCTCAGCCACAAGCGATGACATAAGTCTCATTTCGTCCAAGAACCAATCACCTTCACGAGATGTCAAGTCCACCAGACAGTCTCCAGCACACTTAGCAGCACCCTCCATCATAAGGTATCTTTTATTCAAAGCACAAAGTGCTGTGATATTGACACACTCCAGCGCCCTCTCCGCTCCTTTTTCTCGTCTGAGGAAATTAGTTATCTGAATAAGTGACTCCGTGTAAGATTTTTCAATTCTGCTTAAACTCTCTGGTAATCCTTCCATGACTATCCTCTCGTACGACTTCTTGAGTTTCTCGTTAGACTCAGCCAAGATGGTTTGGAGCTGGTACGAGAATGTAACGATCTGCTGAACCTGAGGATTGTTTGTAGTCATTGGATCAAAATTTGCCTCAAACTGAGACATCACCTCGTGGCAAGCTTCGACTGTTCCCGTTGCTAATAATTTATTTGCCCATGCGTGATAGACAACTGAACGATGCTGCGACATGGTACTAATTGGATAGAGACTACAAATTGCTGAATATTGACTGAGCAGATCTAGACAACTGCGTATGAGTATCGATTGCTGCGTGGCTAATTGTGTCAATTCATTTTCTGACTGTTCGCACTGTACGATCATCTGACTTTGTCCCGCATTCTGCAGGAATTCCTTGACCAGGTCGAAGACTAAGTGATCATCCTGAGTCGTTGGTGTACCGACTTCGGCTAACCATTGACCAAGCTGCGGTCCTCTGACGGCTGTTAGGGCAATCTGATAAGAACAAAATGGAAGCTATTGATTATCACATAAATTTGCTTATACATAAAACAAATTAAAACGATCTCTTCCACCTACATTATGCATACTGATCTGTTTTTCACATTCCTCAATCTTTTCCTTCAAACCGGCTTTAGCCTTTTCATGGGCATCTCGGGCTCTTTTAAAAGTATTGTATCTCTTGACAACTGTGTACAATGCATGATTACGTCCCATAGCTTGTGCCTCTTTCACCAGTGCCAGTTGCTGATGTCTATCCTGAAGTAAATCTTGACATAGCTGCAAAGCTTCAGTAGCTTCCATCCATCTAGTCAACTGATGACACAAAGATGGGAACGCTTCACCCAATTCGTCCCTACAAACACAAGATCCAATGTTAAATAAATGAATCATAATTATTAATATTTATAACACATTTTTAAGTTCGACAAACCTATTAGCCAGCCATTCCGCACGCATCTCCACAGTTCTCACAGCAAACATCGCCCTGGCTACTTCCTTTTCAAGTTCCTTTCTTCCAACACCGGTGTATCCAGCTCCAGCTTGGCAGGCACCATAGCTCGCAATGCTATTCTCCGCACCAGCTCTCCAATCGACAAGAGGATCATACACAAAGGCTTCCAGTAGAGTTAGAAGAGTTTCACGACCACGGCGCATTACTCTCAGTGTGTGCTCACAAGTTAGTCTGAATATACCCTGAAAATCATAAAAATCAACTATAAGTCATGATCCTTGCACAATCAAATTATCACAAAATATAAAGATTCAAGGTCTCCGCAGAAGGTCTAGTTCCCAGCGTTAAAGCCCAGTGCTTTGAAAAACTTTGGTATCATCTGAAAAGATATTAAAACAAAAGCATAGACGAATTGTGCACTGTAACCATATTATACGCAGAGGCTCTCGGCGCCAGCTTAACATGTCAATTTGATCGATGGTTGTTAAACGCCACTGTGGAACCACTCTACTCTCTATCCTACAATTTCACACTAGTGTCAATATTCGTCACGACTAATTAATAAACGAGCTTTCATGCAGAGGGATTATGATGTGCCCATACATATGTACATACGTTTTAGTTAATTAATAATACTTTCTACACGTCACAATGTGTCCATATAGATTTTATGCATCTGCTATAGAAAATTTAATATTTTAACCAGGAAGCTGATTACTCATATTAATTCAAGAATTAATAAATACTAGTAGATGAGTCTTGAAATTACATAGCAATGATAAATTTGTCAAAGCTACACTGTATTACCAATTCAGAGGACAGGCACAACAGGCATAACAAGCACTTAATTTTATACAGCTCAAGGGAATAAGTGATAACACATTAATATTCTAGGCCATGCTGAAACATTATAAATTATCCCTATCGACTATATTGCCCTGGGAGAGCTTCGAATACGTAATAAAAATGTTGTTTTTCGAGCAGCCTACTCTTAAAAGGTATCGGATAAACTTCCAAACGGTAGATTAATCAGGGCGCGTGATCATTATTCCAAACAAAAAAGAAATATGGAATTTTTCCACCAAGGGAACGCCAAGCTATGTGTTTACACCTTATAAATTACAAAGAGGTAACGCACGGTTAACGTACAAGTGAATTTTCATGAGTTTTAACTATGCGCACAGTAAACAGTACCTTCTCAAGGTAATGACTTAACATAACTTAGCATATCTGCCTTTTACTTCAAGGGTTATTCCTGTACTGGATCGACTAAACGCAGATTCGTATTTCCACCTTGTGTCCATTATACTAAAAAGTAAAAGGGCTTGCTCATCCATATTGTTGGACAGGTATTCCAAGGCAGTGGGCCAACTTTTTTAACTTTAATGGACGGCATATCCGATGAAGCAGATTTATGATCGTGTGGGTATCTGACAGGTGGAATGGATAAAGAATACAGCGACCCCACTCTTAAACTGGATCCTCAGTGACTTCTACTTCCGGTATTATCTTCAGTTAGGTCAGTATGCCTTTGTATGCTGGCGGGAAAGCTCACGTTCTCCAGTGTTGTGGTTAAAGTCATGCGCGGGAATGAGAATATTTCATAACGGATTTTATCCACTTCCTTCGTTCGTTCTCACTTGATTACTTCACATTATACAGGCTGCAAACCACTGACAGTTCCTTGGTACAGGCAGATTGATTAATTGAAATACATAATTCAACTGTAACAAATAACACACAATTGACCAATACAGTATTAACATTAATTGATCAATGAAGAATTTATTCCATTTGAATTTGGTACTGGCTTTAAAGAAGTTATGACGAATGAGCAATGCCTGTGGGATATATTCAATGTGATTAACACTGTCAAGGTATAATTACAATCCAAGAGATTTCAGTAACATTCCTCTGCCACACGAAGAGACTGTATTGTATTTCAGGATGATATTCTGCCTGAATGGATTTTTGAATATTTGCAAAATACAAAATAATACTGCCAATGGTTTCCAACTGACTTGGTATGGAGCTACAAGTAGATAAAATAGTATGACGTAAGTAATAGTTACATCAATGCACGCAATTCCAAATTCGTGAATAGTTCATAGCAAGGACTAAAATATAAATTCACGTTAAGACGCCTCACACTTATCATCCCACTGAACGTAGTAATAAACGATCCATAGTAAGATAAATTATTTGTAGATTTTATAAGAAAGAAAAGCTTACAAAGAATCTAAATAAAATAAGCACACTACATCAAAATCAGCGCATGAAATGTCACTTCCACTAGTCAACAGCAGGTCGTGGCAGTGATGGTATCATAAATGACATTATATTTCATTAGTTACAGAAAGGTAAAGGTGAATTGTTATCTAATAATGGTTGGCTCTTGTCAAAACATTTTTCGGGGAACTCTTCAACTGATAAGACCTCACGAACTTTTTCGCATCAGCGAATATCGATTATATTGTTCTATACTCCTGATACCCACGTTCCCTGCTTATATATATATATATATATTTTTTTTTTGAAAATGCGAATTAAAGAAAACAATCAGTACAGCTTTTCTCTCTATATAGTTATTTATCTTTTCTGAAACTAAAATTTGCTTCGCTGTGTAATGAGAAACAAGAAACTAAAGAGCAATGCTCCTAAGAAAAAAAATTTGTATAAAACTACGCTACAGTGGAAATCGGTATGCCTTAACTAAATAAAGACTGCTAGTTAAACCTACTCAAAAACCTGTTTCGGAGCGTCTCAGAGTTTAGACCGTAAGATGGATGATTACATTATGGCAAAAAGCGAGAAGATATTAAAATGGAACTTTGACATTAAGAGTCGTGCCGAGCAAACAAGTCGTTAAAGGATAGTTTCTCATTAAGAAAATTCACTGGATTGAAACACGAGTAAAAAGTAGCATAATAATTTCCATTTTCCAAAATTGTTTGTGCTTGTTTCTTGTGTGCAGTTATTTAATGCTTAAAAGTATACAATTTATCATTCTTTTTTAGAATAATGGTAACAACACAGCCCTACTATCATATCGAGAACGTCACAACAATAGTGTATAGTTTAGCAGACTGCTACATGTTTTGGGCATTCGTGGACGGTCTACTCTTTGTAATAATTATTTGTGGTAATATATTGACCATCCTGGCAGTGAGGCTTAGCCATAGATTGAGAAATGTCACGTCCAATTACTTTGTACTGAGTTTAGCGATCTCAGACTTCCTGGTGGGTCTCACGTTGCCCTATCATTTGGCATTTTACGTGACCGAATTACTAGGCATCATACGTGTAACATGTATCATGAGATTCGTTTTAATCAGTCTGGCATGTTGCGCCAGTATATACAATCTGATAGCCATTGCTATTGATAGATATATTGCCATTGTGCATCCTTTGAAGTATAGTACGTATATGACCAGAAAGGCAGCATTGGTTTTGATATTTCTTGGATGGATCAATGCCATTGCCATTGCTACTGTGCCAATATATTGGAACTGTTTTGATGCTGCAACCGGATGTGAGATGGACACTGTGTTGCCAAGGTGGTATTATCAATCATACTTATCATACGATTGTTTTATGGTAATCAGAGTCAATATAAATGATTTCCTTTTACGATTAATTCTTTAGATTTATGTCATCGTAGTTTGTTGATGTAGTACTTTTGTGATCCGGTTACTGGTTGACTTACTACTTTTTCTGTTTTCTAGGTATTATACTGTTGCCATATTGACTCCTATGCTCTGTTTTATTTGGGTGAGCATGTTTGTTTTGTATTGGCAAATCTGGAAGGAGGCAAGCACACATGCTCGACGTTTGAGACATAATGGAATGTATAATGATGGAACAAGCGATTGGAAAAGTGTTCAGGTAATAAAAGTTATAATTTGTCTCAGTGATGCGAAGTTAGCTTATGGGGAATTAATAAAATTGTTTTCGCAGGTGGTTTTGCTGGTGCTAGGTTGTTTCTCTATATGTTGGCTACCGTATCTTATTGTGGCTTGTAGCAGAGCTTTCGACTGGCATAAGAAAGCTTCTCCTGTTGTGTACAAATCTATGTTTTCATTGGCTATGGCCAATAGTGGGATGAATCCAATGATCTATGCATGGAAAAATACGAATTTTCGAAAAGCCTTTCAAAAACTGTTGCACTTGCAATCACCTAATCGAAGCAATTTCGATTCTAGCTTGAAAAATTACTTACAGAAGCAGAAAGAACTTAATAGACTTGAGAATAACAAAATAGAGGGCGATATTCGACCGAATCAGAACAGTGGTTTATCAACTATTTGTGATAATTATATGTTTGAAAGTGAGGAGGCATTGGAGGTGACTCCGATGTAGACAGTAGATCAGTACTTACTTGTAACGTAATTGAAATAAATGTGTAAGCATTATAATTGAAGTCAATTTCTAAGTGATACTTTTAAAAGAATCCGCGTATTTTCATCCACATATTAACACATTTCTTAATTAGAGTTTTAGATAAATTACTTACCTCGACACCTGTCACACCCAGTGCAGTCTTGATATTCGGTGTCATTCTAAATGGAACTTTCTCAGGCACACGTAATGTCTTGCCCTTCTCAAAGCAGACGTTGTAATCGATGTGAACGACTTCGCCGGTATTGAGATCAACCAGAACATTATCCAAATGACGATCACCAAGTCCTATGATGTACCCAATTATGGACATCACTGCAACGGAGTAAGAATAATTCTTCGTTGCCTGCCACCAACTTCCTGCATTGATGCTGTTACACCAGATTTCCCTATACCCAGAGGAAAAAGATTCATTTAATTGTATCAAAAACAACATTGTACCTTGACTTAAGATTTTATATAAACTATAATTAGGATTATTAAGCAACGTGATACATACTTTGCTAGTAAATCCTTTGGTGTCTCTGCCATTAGCTCAGCCAGGACTTGCTTGAGGACTGCAAGTGGCCATTCCTTCCTGTTTTCTAAAGCAATACCTCTCTCTTTCAACAACGGCGCTAACTTATTGTAGAATAATTCGGATGGTTGTAAACACGAAGAATTACCACCCTTAGAAGTCATGGTAGATTCTCTTTGCTGCCATCGTTTATACAGAGCAAAGAGTGGAGTGACGCCATCTACCCATTGAATGAGGCCAGATCTGGGACCTAGTGGTATCACTGAATAGTGTCGTGCTCTGTAGATTTTCTTTGTGTCATTATTCTTGGACATCATAGTATTACAGATACTCAGGAACTGCATAATCCTCTCGTCCAAGTGCAAATCTTCTAAACCTTTGAACAAGTACGTGTAAACATGTCCATCTGAGCCATGAAAAACTAACTTCTTCGGTTTTGTCTTAGTCGGTAAAATCTGTACATTATTATCTACAGATTTGATAGTGATAACTTTGTTATCCATGGAATTAACTCCAGGCATAGCTATACGGGTGTCCTTCATGTTCGCCAAAACGGGACTTATGTCCGACATAGCCAAATTATAGGTACCACGTTTATGAACCCTCTGTGCCAATTTTGCTTCCAATTGTTTCAATGATAAACTACTTTGCTGAGTCTTTGCTGGATTTTTTGGATTCTTCAATCTGTTTATGACCTCGTCGATACAAGGACCAAATTTCTCTTGGAAATTCTTCTCATGAGGAGTCTCCGCAGGTACGGAGGTAATTACCAGTAAATTCTCCAGGATGAAAATTATAGGTTTAACAATGATTCTATGTTTTTCAATGATGAGCTTCTCCTTCTCTTCGGGAGTTATCCACACGTTATCCAATACTTTTTGAATCTCAAGATCTAATTGCTCGAATCTCTTCGAAATCTCAGTATGGTGCTGACATAGAGTTGCTAACCATAATTCATCCCAGAGTAAAGTGATTCTACGCAATTCCCTCACGAGGACTCTGACATGTTCCACAGAATCTTGAATTCTGTTTAAAAGACAATCGGATAGTTGCAGGAAGCAATTGTCTAGGAAACACTGACTTTCATCTGGTTGGTTGCTTTCGTTGTTATCTTCTTCAAGGAAGTCGAGATCGTTCTGAGAGCCGTCGTTCTCCGGCTTCACGTATGCAGGATTTTCGAAGCTTCTCTTCTGTCCGGATTCAGCACCTACTACAGCAGGAAACGTGATCAAGTGTGGCGAATTTTCAGCAATACGACATAGAAGCTCTGCCACTCGTGTACGAACGTAGGATTCAGGATGACTCAAGCGTGAAAACAATTGTGGTATGATCTCCTTCCAGGGTCCAGTTGGAGTTGCAGACAGTCCTGCTTCTAGAACGTTTTGCAATTCCAGAGCATGCTTCACGATCAAACGCAATAATCTGAGTGTCGCTGTAATCGTAGCGCAATCGTTTGTTTCTTTATTAGCTAATTGAAGATACTTGAAATATGCATTAACCGAAAGCTCGTAATAAGAATAGATTCTCTTCTGAGCCTGTCTCCAGATATCCACTAGCATCTCCAGATGTTCGTTACTAGCACAACTCAGTGTACATACATTTCTCAATTGATTTTCTATCATCTCTGACGTATTCACATCGTTGGTGTCTATGTCGCCTTCATCCTCAGGAATAGTTTTGTTCTGACTAAGAATAGAAAAAATGGCATTTACATCAGTTTCCGGTATGTCCATTGGCAGTAGAGACTGAATATTCATACGATCTGTATCAGTCAATTGACCTGAATTTGAATTATCAACAATCTTTCTGCCCCACTTGTAACACCAAGCAGCAAAATTTGACCAAGCTGGTGGTAAGTCTGGGCATTGATTGACACCAAGTTGCATGAGTTTCCCTATCACCATGTCTGACGAAGGAATTAGATCTGTAGTTTCTCCGAACAACTTATCCATAAGTCCATCATTATGCAGAGCTTCGAATCTTAGCAATTCTCCTAATTGTGGATTATCGTTGATCTTAGCATCTTGCTGAATCCACTTGCCAAGTGTAAGGAGTAGCTTCGTGCCAGTCTCACGCAGTTCAACTGACTGCTCACCGTTTACTATGGTCTGTGAAATTCCCAGGGCTGTCACGCTACACACTTTTAAAGCATCTTCAACATTCTCCATACCGTAAAGAAGCTTTGATGTTTCCCTAAATGCTCTCATATTGTTTTTCGACCACTTAACACAAATAGGAGCGTTAAGCATGTTAGCGACAATATCCGAGAAGGTACAATTCTCTTTGTTATTAATGTGGAACAAGTCTTGCTCGGTCATGAAGTGCTTTGTTATTTCTCGTTTAGCCAGATTAAAATTTCCTTCCTTTCTTGCGTTTCTGACAACATGAAGTCTCAGACTGGCCACCTCATTGGAGCAGATATTATTCGCTTTAGCAAAGTATTCAGACCACCATAGAATTTGAGTAAGGACACCAGAGTCAAGATAGTTAATCTTGTCCGCCCGGTAGAGATCAAACACGTTGTTAGTATTGCCAGTCAGTAAGTTGGAAAGACCAGTTGCGCAATACTGTATAAGTACAGATTCATTCAGATATTCAGATGGTAAATTTCGCAATCCTTCCTCTGTCGCTTTGGCAGCAATTTTTCTGCAACGCTCTATATCTTCGCTGTAAGAATCATTATAATCATTATGGTGTATCTTTAGGGCAATATCCATCAAAGTATTTGAACATTCGACCAACGACTTTGTGCAATTCCAATTAGTCTTATCTTCCTCATCGAACAAAGTCCAGTTGCTTAATTCCTCGAAGGTGATAACTTCGCCCTCTTCAAATTTAGCCAAACACTTTGCTTGTTGTGAAACTGTATTTTCTAGCATTTGTTTTTTGAGAGGAATATTTTTGTCTTGTTTCAGTATTTCCATTTCCTGCTTCTTCCAAGATTCAAGTTGTTTCCAGTCGCCTACAGCCCTATAACACTTGATCAAATACTGCATACAAAACACAGTGGCCTGTATCTCGCCATCAAATTTCATAATTTTGGATTCATCCTCTGACTTTGTGGATACTAATTCCTCTATAATCTGTTTGTAACTCTCTGCAGCAGACTCATAGTGACCTGCAGCGTGTTCCATGGCGGCTTTAAGCCACACGAACTTGCGATCCTTCTCCTTGGTATAAACGTAAAGGCCCTGCAATGCTTCAGCTTCGCCCAGCATAACCAGTGCCTTAGTTGTAAGTAGAACAGCTCTTTCAAATTCTGGACCCTGTGTATTATCAGCATTGCTCAAGTCTTCCAGTAGACGCTGTCCATTTCTCGCGGCATTCGTGGCTAATCCTGCATGTAGAGAAACAACGCAAAGGGCGAGTCTTATGCGATTGAACCACTCCTTGCAGGTGGATCGATTCGTGTGAAAAAATGTTCTGACTGGTTTTGACAAGGGTAGTAACGCCATCGCGCATCCCTCTGCAGCATTATGAATAACCCTCTCAAGATGTTCCAGGAACTCTATGAAGAGTCTTACGCGCGTATATTCGTCCAATAGATAATCCAACTTGCATCCCTCTTTCTTAACAACAGCTTCGGAATTGCATGAGATCTCACGTGCTAGCATTTTCAAAGCACTCTCAAATGTCGTAAAAGTTTCCTGCGGTTTTCCTAACGACGTACGTAGTTTGTTAACGACACAATGTTGAGCAGCTTCCAAAGTGCCCCAGAAGAAGAGAAAGCATCGATTGGCCAGAGCCATTTTGTACATTTTTCCAATACTCTCATTTTCAGATCTGGTAAAAATATATCCACCATGAAATATCTGATCTTGTTAATTCGTTCAATAAATACTTACACGGTCGGCCAGCACAATGTAAATAGTTCTGCAAGGGCTTTGACGTCTAGTTCATTCTCTCTCATTAAAAATCCCATATGAGTTTTGAAATGATGAGCCTGCATTTCGCCATTGTTGTTTCCACGCATGTGAAGTCTTTCCGCCAGGATTAGCGACTCTCTTGAGTAGTCCTTAATCTCTTGAAGTTTCTAAAAGAAAAAACAGTAAGTTTCCACTCTAATACTATATGAAGAGGTTTTAAGTAATTTTAACTCTCTAATGCTAACCTTTGTCTCCGATATAAGACACTCTTTGTTCAGTTTTGGAATAACAATATTAAGTGGTACGTTCATGAGAAGCTGACTGTACTTTTCACGTACATTCTTGTCATACGATGTCAAATGCAATATGGCGAGGTCAACAATGTCTGCATAGATTTTTTCAGACCAAGTGACATTTTTTACAATCATTAAAACCTCAAAGTTGTTGCAAACAGCCAGTGCTATCTCATGGTTGGTCGTAGCACCACAAGCAAGTAGGCTAACTAAGATATTCTGGAATTCTTCGGTTTTGTTCAATATTCCAATATAATTTTCAGCCTGGTTGGATATCTCTTGTACCCAGTTCGCAAGCAGGAGTAGTGTCTGATCAGGAGTTTCCTTTTTGTACGTTTTCGCAATAAGATTTAAAATGACCGACAAGTGGCCACTAGTTGGAGACGTGGTCGGTACGTCTAGTGTACCTGGAAATATGTCGATTGGACGGCAGGCATTTGTACTAGTTATTAAGCTCGAACTCGGTACGAAGTGATTGTATCTGAAATTAAAAAATTAAAGTATTCATTAAGACTAAAAGAAATACTACTACTTTACCAAGTGATGGGCTTACCTTGAACAGTGTGCATAGAGTAAATATAGAATACTATATTGCAGAAGAGGATTAGCCTTGGATAAAGCCTGGTCATAGGGTTTTAATTTAACTGCCAGTAGTTCCAGGATGCTCGGTTTCAGCGCCCACATACCAATAATCGAATTGCTCGCATTTGCTGAAAATTCCCTAGGTTTAATGATCCTCGTAAACGTCATCCTGAGACAGTGATACTTACCTATGTCGGATAAAGCACGTAGCAAGAAGATCACTACAACTTCAGCGTGACCCTTTTTGTACTTGACGTCGGCTAACGGGTTTTCATTAACTAGAGGATTTATGTCGTTAACTATAAGCCTATAAGCGATCTCCAGATCAGACAGGATATACCGATAGGCTTCCTGGAGCAGAGGAATATTCTTCAGACTAAGGAGACTGTGGTATACTCCAAGACTGGCATTCTGAATAGGTAC
Source organism: Syrista parreyssii (assembly GCA_030142615.1). Lineage (NCBI taxonomy): Eukaryota > Metazoa > Arthropoda > Insecta > Hymenoptera > Cephidae > Syrista > Syrista parreyssii. The sequence continues at coordinate 322,457 of JARQTG010000278.1, forward strand.
GGAATTCCGGAAGCGTAGTTTGAGAAGCGTTGAGTTCTGTCCAAGAAGTTTGTGAACCAGTTCCAATGGTAAATTAGCTGATACTTCCTTGATGACCTTGGCAATAGTGTTCAGGGTGGAGACGATCGTAACATCCCCGAAGATGTCAACCTTCTGAAGCTGAAGATCGATAAACTTGTAGAGAAGATCATGATTCTTGGTAACACGACTCTGAAGATGACCTAAAAGAAGAAATGCGCACTCGTTGGCTACGACGATGAGTTCCTCTTTCTCTTCCGAGAGATCCTGACACTTCTTTCCCTTCAGGTCCATGGATTTCAATAGATTTATCAGGGACTGTTCTTTCTCCTTGGACGAGATTTCTTTTTCGGAGCCGATCTTTGAGTTCTTCCTGTCATTCCTTTTTCCAATGTTTAACGACTTTATCATCCTGACGAGACTCTCCTCGTTGGTGTCATCTTTGTTGAGATTTTTCAGTAGCATTTCTATATTCTTCTGGGACAGATTCATGCTCTTCATAAATCTGGTAAGGCACTCTGTGTTCTCGTGAGAGAGGCCAGAGTTTGTCCACGTCTCATTGCCGTCGTCCAGCTCGACGGCCTTCACTACGGTACGCAGCATCTTCGACAAGCAATCCGTTAAGAATGACCATTGTACATTTGGCGTTAAATTAGGATTCAAGTGCTCAGCGATGCTCTTCGTCACTGTATTGAACACTGATATTAAAGATGTAATACGTAGAATGCATTCACGTGGACTTGGTGATACATCTTCGCCAGGAGAACTTCTTCCAGAACCCGGTAACGTCAACTCCTCGTCGTAGCTTTCCATGTCTTCTAGAAATTGCCCTAAGAGCGTCAAAGTGAACTGCAGATCGGCGATCCAGAAATTCCGTAGCTTCTGTAAACTTCGACTTGCATAAGCCACCACGTGTTTCTGCTGTGTGGAATCTATGTGCCAGCCGACAAGGATGTCGACTGTGTCGCGGAAGTGGTTTGAAAATGTTTCAGGATACGAGTCGATAATTAACAGTATCGCGTCTACAGTGGCCATCAAGAGATCTGGCCTGTCAACGTTTTCCAGTGTGGATTGTAGCTGTGACATCATGGGCTGAAAATGTTATTACCAAATATCTTAATAAATAATAAAATTCGAATTAGAATAATTTTGAAAGAGTAAACTTCTTTCTGTAGATTGTCGACTAATGTTCTAATTTTTCTTTAACGCTTACCACAGAATATTCTTTCAATTTTGGTGCTTCTGCATCCAGTCTGAATGTCTCGACGAATGATTTCATTAAAAGACATTTGACGTCATCTTTGCGTTCCGAAGTATATTTACTAAATATCCATTCCATAAATCTGAACATTGAAGGGAACTAATTACAATTTACATTATGCATAGCATAGCATGCAATGGGAGTTTCCAAGTGGTCAGTTCATTAGTCTATAAGGAAAAGTTTTTCACTTACCTTTTAAAATCATGATCGACAACATATCCAACACGACCCAGGCACTTAGCTGCTTGCTGTTTTGCATCCGGGCCAGGACCAGAGCGTAAAGTGTCCAGTAAAGTATCGCATATAACTTCTATACTGCGTCTAACATATCTTTGATTTTCAGGCACCATTATGACCTCCTGCAGTTGCTTGCAAAGTCCCATAAAGTGATCGTAATCATCGTCCCGACCAAGTCGTCTGAGGAGTTTAGATATTCTTGAATCCTCTGTAAGACAGATTGATGATTGGAATAGAATATTGAAAGAATTCAATTACTTAAGGAGTGCAAGTCATCATGATTCAGATTGCGTTACCATTTATTTTCTTATCATCGTAATATTTGTTCTGCGAATTCTCTTGATTTTTCAGCGATTCTTGAAACTTGGGTCGAGGCATAGCGTGATAGCTTGTCTCTGAATTTGTGTCCCTTTCGACGGACGTTTTCTTAAACGCTCTACCCCTTGAGCCGCCTCGGCCGCGGTCTCCGGTGCTTCCACCACGAGCCATTCGATAATCATTGCGCGGTCCACCGCTAGTCCTAAAGTGAAGTGCAAGTTGTTATAATTAGTAATTCTTAAAGTATTTATATATTAATCAATAACTGTTTAAGATTCTTAGCATTGATAATGTACGATGGACGATTGTAATTTATGTTGCAACATTGTGCAATTTACAGTGATACAGTAATTCTTTACATAAAATGTATTAATAAATAAAATCTAACTCTGATAATGAGATGAAGATGCAAAATCAGATCATCATTAATTACCACATTATGCAATAATGAATTGTTGAGTATCAATTGTTGTGAAATAATCACATACAATAATTAGAAATTTCTATTGCACTAAAATATTAAATAGTAGCATACTTTTATATAGTTATTAAAGATATATATTGAAAATAACAAGACTCATACATACCTTGATTTAAATCTTGAGACTCCGTGATCAGACGAGTAATCGCTGGAATTTCTCTGCCAAATGACCAAGGTACCTTGTGGAATATTGAAATCATTTACGCAATAGCCTGTCAATGTGTCCCCTTCGCCGTTATCAGAACTGCCTATAAAATTGTTTGTGACAGACTCCTCCTGAATCTCCGAGCTCTTAGTTCCACATAGCTTCGTGCTAGTATTTGCGTTCCCACAGTTATTCATCACATCACTCTACGGGTGGTCGGCATGACCCACACTTTAAAGGCGTAACCTCAGGTTACTTATTTGTGTTCACCTAAAACATCAATACATTGAGTAAAAACATCATAATATAATGTTGCTCTAAACTAATCTAGGGAGACTCCAAAATTAATATCGGTATAATACATTAAATACATATATGTCTGAACCACCTGCTATATTTAAATATAAGTACTATGTGACACAAAATTTGCAGTATTAAATTAATTCTAAAGGATTTTCATTTCTTCCAAAACAACGGACTCTATGAACAATATTAGAAATAAGTCAATTCATGTAAGAGTAAACTTTAGCAACGCTTTAGTATATATCTTGAAACTATTTTAATGCTGTTCGTTGATAGACTGATCCTACAATTTTCTTTAAATACACTCACACGTTTGGTCAAACACAAAGTTTAATGATTTAACAAGATTTAGCCAAAGAAGAAGCTTGGAAACGTGTAATTAAGTAACAACACATAAACTTTAAAGCATTTCTTAGCCTCTAATGTGTCACCCTCGTTAAAATTAAACGACCTAGAGTATAGAGAGCTTCACTTCCAGCTTTTACAAACTTAGTGCCATAAAACGTGATTGTACGAAAAACTTTTATAGGCCCAGAGTAATACATTTGGCATAAGGATAAATAGCAAGAAGAATGTTACAAAAGTGCTACGTGAATACCCATTTGCAGGTTCATATAAATTCGAACACAAGAACCGAAACGAAACACAAATTCCACCTTCTTGATAAGATTTCCAAATACGTGGAGAAATCCGTTAAGCCATAACTGATGATCAATTTTAATCGCAACATTACCTTTATCGTGGAAAAGTCTTTTCCGTTGAATTTACTTAAATGTTCTGCAATCGATCAATCAAAAAAAGAAGCATAAGCTGAAACGGCGCACAACGTGTGTCCTAGCGAACGCACTCTGCATTGAAAAAGTTCCACGGCTGATTGCCACAGTTATTTCCTACGTCGGACAGTGCAGAGTCGTAGGTTGTCGATGACGCTGCTAGATCCCTTATGATTAGTTTCTAGTCCATTAAATGCCGCCCTATATTCAACAACCAATCAGTATATAACTTGTTGTGGCCCTTAGACGAAATCTAAACGCTCATTGGTCTTAAAATCGTGAAAAATCTTATTACAATTAGATTACGTATTAGATTAGCTGTAATAATGACAAATAATACCTGGTTAGACATAATTTCATTATGATTTTCACCAATGAAATAATTACTTTCTATGAATGATCATAGATTGTACGAAAAACAGCCTTAATATCCCCTCTTCTCCATCTTCGTAAGTATCAGCCAATCAGATCACAAGAATGAGTTTGCACGCTCTTTTAAATAATTTGAACCGCCTACGTTCTAAACCACTCAACATTCTAAAAGAAAAGGAACTTCCGCCTACGGGGAAGAGCTCAAAATAAAGAAATTCCATCAAAAATAGAAATCTGTTAACAACAACAGTAATGGGTGATGTTTCACAAATTCGTTCAGTTGAAGAGACTGAAGAAGAAACATTTCAGGATGTGGAAATGCTTCAAAGTCATGGGATCGTAATTGCTTTTAACAATAATCCACATTAATCTTTTGTTTTACTAAAGAATTAATTATAAATAAGTAATTGTTCTGTTTAGAATGTGGCTGATATTAAAAAATTAAAATCTGTTGGGATATGTACCATCAAAGGGATTCAGATGCATACGAAAAAGCGACTTTGCGCCATTAAAGGCTTTTCTGATGCTAAGGTCGATAAGATTAAAGAAGCTTGCAGTAAAATAGTACATTGTGGTTTTATGACGGCTTGCGAAGTGAATGATATGCGAAAATGCATATTTCACGTGTCTACTGGAAGTCAAGAACTTGAGTATAGAATATTTATATTAAAATACAGCAATGAACATTTTTGTTGTATTATGAAAATATTTCAAGATCCATTTCTCTCTTTTTTTAATATATTAGTAAATTATTGGGTGGCGGTATAGAATCGATGGCTATAACTGAAGTTTTTGGCGAATTTCGCACTGGAAAAACACAATTATCACACACCCTGTGTATCACAGCACAAATGCCTGGAACTAGAGGATACAGTGGTGGTAAAGTAATATATATTGACACAGAGCATACGTTGTATCCTTAAAATTGTTCATACTTGTAAGATAAAAACCTCGTATTATGCTGTGATCGACATATTATTTCCTTATAAAGCATTATATAGTCGACCTGAAAGACTTCGAGCAATTGCAACTAGATTTGGATTGGATGAAGATGCAGCACTTGATAATATATTATATGCTAGGGCTTATACCAGCGAACATCAACAGGAACTTCTTGATTATGTTGCAGCAAAGTTTCATGAAGAAGCTGGAATATTTAAACTTGTAACATTACTATTATTAATTTTGTATCAAACATATAATTTTATATCCTACAAATTTTTTCTAATTTTTAAGCTAATCAAATATGCCACTTCAATAATAGGTTTATCGTTTGATTTTGTCTGTTATAGTTGATAGTGGATTCAATAATGGCTCTGTTTAGAGTAGATTTTAGTGGCAGAGGAGAATTGTCTGAGCGACAACAGAAACTGTGTCAAATGATGTCACGCTTGCAAAAAATCTCAGAAGAATATAATGTGGCTGTTTTTATAACTAATCAGATGACAGCTGATCCTGGTGCCACCATGTCGTTCCAAGTAGATCCAAAGAAACCAATTGGTGGAAATATTATAGCACATGCTTCCACAACGAGGATATCCTTGAGGAAAGGCAGAGGAGAATGTAGAATTGCAAAAATTTACGACAGTCCTGATATGCCAGAAAGCGAGGCCACATTTGCAATTACTCTTGGTGGTATTGCTGATCCAAAAGATTAATTATCTGTTCTTATATATAATCATTCGTAAAACTATAAATTTAATATCATTACTGATCATACCTATATCTATGAAATTGTAAATTTGAATTATGTCTGTAAGACATGTAAAGTTACTTGTAATCACCTAAAAATAATTAGGAGGATCTTATTTACACTAATGTGACTTTAAAATTATAATCATTTAATGAACGGTAGTGATCTAGATACAAGAGGCCCGAGTAGACGTTCGGACGACGAAGTAATTCACCCTCTCAATAAAAAATGAGACTGTGTCGTGAATCGTTAGATACAAGATAACAATTACATCGCTCATTCCGAGACGATCCATTTTGCCAATGATGCTTTACACTTAGAGTAACAATGGACTACAGCAGGCGCAGTGGATAGTTTGATTAATGTTCCTCATCAGGCATATTTGCAACTGCCGCAAGCTGAGATTCTGGATCATGAGGCCAGAATGTCGGGTTGTTAATGGGGTCCAAAGCCTGTTCGGGATACGCGTCCTTGTAATCTTCCATTGTCATTTGTCCGAACGGGAGCAGAGATTTTAGGTGGGATATTTCTGCGTTGTGTCCCTCAATACGTTGATTTGATTCCTGGATGAATTTTTTAATGTTTTCTTCCTATAATATGAAAAAATCATAAACAATTCTGTATTATACCAATATTCTTGAAGCATTAAATTAACAATATGTATAAGAATATACATTGTTTTAATAGATTTATCACAATATAAGTAAATCTTACGACTTTCAAAGCCTCTGCCTCAACCAATTTAGTGTAATTATCCACAGGATATGGAATTGACAATGACTCGTATTCCTTTCTGAACTTCTCAACCATTCCAGCGATAGGAATATTCTTCTCATAAAAAGACCAGTCAATTTTTGGCGATTCAGGTGGGTTTTCTTGAGCACTGAATTATAAAAACATATAAAAATACAATTACACAGTCGTGTGAGAGCATTCATTGGCACTTTACATGGTGCACAAGTAACTTCAGCAATCACAGTCTATCAAAGCTCTGTATACATATTGACATTACATATGATACACATGAAAAATTAAAACTGAAAAGAACTTTATCATGTACAGATATTATATACCAATTCCATTACTATACAGTTTAAAATGACATTACATAATAATCATAGATTTTCTAAAACAGATCAGTATAAGTTACTCTAAACGTACCGGCGAAGATATTGATCAGATTTAGCTCTGAAAGCAGCCAAGGCAGCCTTTTCAGCTTCAGGCACCCTCTCAGCTAGAGCAGCCCAATTTATAGCAGTAAGAGTTCGACGTGACATTTTCGCGTGACCCAATCCAACAATGCTCAAAAAGACTCACGGAAGACCAATATGGCTCCGCCGAAGAAGTAGCAGTCGACGTAAAGTCGAATTTCCACAAGATCTTTTCCCCCCCTCGTCGCAGGAGACAGTGTCGCCACCTTGCGTTAAAATAAAATTCATAAAGTCAAGTACACACAACTAAATTTTATCCGACAAACAAAAAACGCTTCATTTTAACTTGCCTGAAATTCGTTAAATTCTGTGCTTAATATAATAATGTAAAAACATTCAGTAACTACATAAACAAGTCATAAAATAATCTTACAATGTATTACGAAGCTTAAGAAGAGAAACTAATTAATTCAACATGCTATTTATATCAAAATCCAATATCTCGCTCACTCTGATTTATCTGTCAACAAAGAAATATTTGCGAACAGGACCTAAATTTTATTACTGCGGACAGAATGCGTATGAACGGTGACTGAAAGTATGTACTATGCATATAATTTTCCTGTCTACAAAGCTATACAAAGCACAACAGAGGGTTGGAGTAGCGAAGCCTTGGTAAAATTGGAGAGACTGAGGGCGTGTTAGAAGGCAAAGCCTGGATCGATAAAACAGGATATTCCTGATGACGCGGGGTGCACGAGGAGGCGAGGGCGACGAAGTGGGTGGTGATGCTCGGGTGGTGAGCATAAAGAGGATAGGATAATATCGGTGCGCGTCTCTCTGTCCCTTCGATTCCGCCGCTTTAATATCGGCGGACTTAGGATGTAAGTAATGCCCAAGAAAAGTACAAGGCATGTGAGAGAATCAGGAACAGCAAGACGGTCTCACGGGTGTGATCCCGTTGTGGCTCCTGAAAAAGTGAAGCATTTTCGTAACGTTCATATTGGTGTTGCGAATGGTAGACGCTGGCTTTCCCTTAAAAAGCGTCTAGGACTGAAAACCGACGAGGATCTCGCCGAATATTTACTCAACCTAGCAGAGTCTGTTGCCAGGTACGTTTCGTATAGGAATAGCTCCTTGTCATTTATTTGGGCCTCATCTTCGTCCACATGGGATAGCTGTCACTTACACGGGACTTCGCCTCTACTGTCATTTGATGTTTTTGTATTATCGCCATCTTGCCCGGCGCGCGGCGGGAGGTCCTAATCGATAGGTATATGAAAACGCGGGATTTCCCGTCTTGCATTGTTAGTTTTTAAATTAAATTTCTATGGTGTATTTTGGATTTATTATACTATTGGAAAAATAGATTGGAAATTCATTATTGTACTCCAAATTCATTTTTGATTGAAATTTATATATTTGGACCACTTTTAAGTTGTGAATAATAGTTTTATTTATGTGATGTATGTAAGAATTACTTTGCAGGTGTTATAATGAAATTTTAATTTTATAGACAAGATGATAAGTGCAGTAGTACTAATGAATGGAAGGCAAACCGAGATGAAGAAAATGAGTCGGAAGCGGTCACGATTGAAGAGACTGTACCAGATGTAGAGGAGCCTCTACGTCGTAGTCCAAGGAAGCAACATGTTTCCACAACACCTGACTCTGTTGCATCTTCTACGGATGCATTAGATGCTGTAGAATCAGATACTGCTGAAAATGTTGCAAAGGTACCTGTTAGGCGGAGCACAAGGACCAAGCACCACAAGAGTAAAACAAAACATCACAGAGAGAAGCGTAAAAAGAGAAGGCACTCAAAGAACCTAGAGGATGCTACTCCACCAGAAGTTAAAGAGGCCGACACGGCAACTCCATCTGCTGATGAGTTGAAAGTCTCTGACAAGGATAAGCATAATAAAATTTGTGAGAACAGTACAGACACTAAATCGAAATTATTAGTAGAACATCTAAGGATATCTGCAAAAGAGGCAGAGTCCACCACGTCGAAGACTGAGAAGATAGATACTGTAGAATATATAGAGGATGTAAATAAGAAAAAAAGCGACAGTACTGAGACTGTAGAGGATCGGGATGCAGCCTGTGATGAAAGCAATAATATGGAAATTCAGAAGCCTGACACAGTAAGTGAATATGAGGACAGTATAAGAAGTCCTGTGGTAAAGTGCTTGAATCAGGAGGCAGTAATAGAGACCAAAGGAAACAAAGTATCTGCAGAAAATTCCGATGATGCACAGCTACCTAACATTCATATTGCTGAAAATAAAACTTCAGACTATTGCGAAGAGAATGATGATGATGATGTAGTCACAGGTTCTGAAAGCTTCAGAGAGGAAGTGGAAACACTAAAGGATGTTGAAGACAGGAAGATACGGAAGAAGCGAAAACGCTTCAGACATGACACTAATGACACGACAGTAGGCAAGGAGTCGCCTGAAGATACAACCAACGAATTCACGCACAAGCACCGTAAAAAGAAGCACAAGCATACCGGTGAACACAAAAACAAGAAGCATCATGATGTTCGCAAGGCACCACAGGATGGTATTGTCATTCACGAAGAAACACGTACATCAACCCCAACAACCAATGATTCAATTCCCATAGTGCCCGATGAGACACCCAACGATCTGAACCAGGAAGGTGCTTTAAGTGAACCACAAAGATTCGCCATTAAGATAAAATTCTGTCAAGATTGTATGGATACACACCTCCGAGACGCATGTCCTCTCACAGTGCCACACTACACAATTCCGGATTCTATAACTTATGAAAAGTGGTTAGACAGGCACAAAAACAATGCAGATATATCAAGAGCTGCTAATTCTGAAGATCCTATGTCAGAAGGATATGGGAGAACTTCTGATGATGGTTTTGAATCCGATGAAGAGTCTCTTTCTATGGAACAGTATAAGCCGAAGATTAAAGTGGAAAGTGAAGAAAAGCAATTAGTCCTTGATTCAGATCGACCACTTTACGCACGAGATTCTCTACCTGATTGCTTTGAATTGAAAACAGCAAATTCTGAACATGGTCTTGGAATTTATGCAAAGAGTATTGTACCAAAATTTTCAAAACTTGGACCTCTAGTGGGAAAACCAGTGAAGGAAATGGATATTCCAGATGATTTTTCAATGAGACACATATGGGAGGTATGAATATCCTAAAGAAATAATTCATTAATTCCTACATATAACGTAATTACGGACCAGTAACATATCTATTATCTTACAGGTAGACAATAATGGCAAAACTTCATATCTGAGCACTACCAATCCATTAAGGAGTAATTGGATTCGATATATGAGACCAGCAGAAACAAGAAAAGAAGGAAGTGTAGCAGTTGTAACAAAACATGGCGAATTGTATTTAGTTACAACACAGAAAATTTCCTGTGGAATGGAGTTAACTTATTGGGCCGAGTCACAGTCTTCTGCATGGACTCGAAAGAACAAAATAGATAAAACAAGTAAGTTTAATTTCTTATTACTTTCATAAATGACTGTATGAATTCCATTACTTACATTGTATTTTTTTTATAGATTGTGGAGGATGCAATTTAAATTTCATGCATCCCATATATTATCGCCTTCATTGTTGTATTTTTCATGACACCAATTACAGCCTTACCATTCGAAAATACCATTGCAAGGTAAAAAAATTATTTAAATAATATCCTCATATGAAGTGAATTTTTGTGAGTTCTGTGATAACAGTATTTCTAGAAAAGCAATATGCAAGTTTACATTTATACAGCAGATCGTACCTCCGCATATATTATTCTTATTCAAGGTATGCGGTGCAGCTGTTTTGGGTAAAGATAACATTATGAAGCACGCAGCTGAGCTGCACGCAGGTCGAGGCGCTTACCAATGTCAGTATTGTAAAAAATTCTTCTTAAGACTGAATTACCTTGAGATGCACAGAACTTATGGTTGCGCACAGAATCCACAGCGATCGAGACCGCTGTGTGATTTTTGCGGTAGGAAATTTTGTCAGCCGCAAAAGTTGAAAGTACACATCAAGAGGATGCACAGTGGTGAGATACAAGATTTAATGAATTAATAAAAATAAATATTTGTAACAACTAATCTTACAGATATGTCTGAAGTATTACGAGAATTTCAATGCAAGTTGTGCTTAAAACTCCTGGGGTCACGTGCCGCTCTTCAACGACACATGAAGGAAGTTCATCACAAAGACGTCGTAGGTGCAGCCACTTGTGATCGATGTGGCAAAATGTTTCAGAACAAAAGTAACTTGAAGATACATATGTTGACTCATAGTGGAGTCAAGCCATTCAAGTAAATATCTTCTACAATTTTCCCTATGCTTTCTTTCATACGAATTAACTGAAACTCTATTTTCTCTCTAGGTGTAAGGAAAGCGGCTGCAAGGCAGCTTTTACGACGAAACAGTGCCTGCAATTTCATTATAAAAAGGTACACGGTCTCACGGAGGAAATGATGCCCAAGATTGAAAGGTCCGTTGCGTATACTTTCGATGCGTACAGTGGAGGTCTTGTGGAAGACGTTGGACGTGGAAAGACACCCCGATTAAACAGAAGAAACTCCCAGGTGCGTACAAATCATAATTTATTACAGATAATTTCACAAGCATTTCAAATTGTTAACTTACACTGTTTATTTCCAGCAGGACAATAGCAATAGTCTCCCGTCATTGGATGACTGTAGTTCAGAAAACAGTTTGAAGACCGAAACATCAGTTAATTCGAATCATCCAAGTATCGTTGAATTTCCAAATAATTCAAATGCTACTAGCAATTGTAAAGTGGATCGTGAAAATCATCCATCACCACCACCACCACCACCACCACCAACACAAACCATCATACCGGTACCAACAATAATGGAATCCACCTTGGAGACTGTTCGTACCGACGTGGATCTTTATGGGACATCAAGATTACAAAGTAAAGGCAGTAAAAAGTGGATGGGTGAATTTAATCCGCCTGTTCCTTCGGATATATCAACGAGTCAACTACAGGTTGCACCAACTCCAGCAGATGTTTATGAGTTTGAAGAGAGTAGAAAGGACGAGGAGGAAAAGTCAACGCCAACACCTGCTCAGAGTCTTATCGACGAGAGTAAACTGGGTCTAAACGTTTATAGGAGAACAGAAAGTTCCAATGCAAGCTTACTGGTAGAAGCAGCCCTGGATGCTGCAGAAAGAGATATAGGCGCAGTTAGTAGTCCCATGCTGGAGGATAATGACCGGGATACTAACCTCTATTCAATATCAACGCAGTTACAGTCTCCAATGCCACAGAGATCACCAGAAGGCCATCTCGATTCATACATACAACAGCAAGAAGAATTAATATCTCCTGCACCGACGCCGGACAATAGACATTCACCACCTACCCATCTGCACATGGATTACCATCTTCATCGTCCTGTAGATTATATAAATGCTGCCAGGACACATAATATTGAACAATATTTACATCACGAGGATCTACCTCGAGTATCCTCACCCAGCAGTTACATTCATGTTCAACAAGAGGATCTAGTGTCACCTGCAGCTACACCAAATCCACGATATCAGGATGTCCACCATCACCATCAAGTTCCTACAGATAACCTTTCCAGCGATGAAGGAGATTCCGTAGCGCAGAATCTCAGCTTATCCGTTAAGGAGAAGGCACTTCAGCTTGATCTCTCCACATCGTACAAGTATGATTCCTTGGAATCAGACTTCACCAGAGAACGGTCAAACTTCGAGCCCCTGGTATTGAACAGTGGTGAGCTTCAAGGTCTTGATATGTCTGCTAGAGGATTTCATCATAGCTTTGGTGCTCAAGTGCAGAATACGAGATACCATCATCATCATTTGTACGAGATTACTGAAAGACAAAGTGTTGATCTGAGTAGAACTGGTGGGTACTCTATGTCACCACCTCCACCACCGCCACCCTATCCTCATAGTGACGTTTTGAGGGTAGTCAGTTTGGATCTCACACCTGGTGGAAGGCACAGTGTTGATTTAAGCCTCTCCAGATCACATCATCTACATGGCACTGGTGCACGTATGATAGCTAGTCCTCAACCTCCAGGATCCTCGACGCCACATGTTGTTCCTGATACTGTCGAGGGTCGAATATTGTCTCCACCGCCACCGCCGCCGCTTCCAGGATACAATCCGACCTATCCCGTAAGCCCAGCACCGTATCATCCTCCGAGACCTGGTTATCATCATTATTCTGGGTATTATTAGAAACTAAATGGCAATTAAGTTCCAGTTAAACGTTATTATTTTAAAGTCATCTGTATATTTGTGAATTAGGTGATTATGATTCAAGCGTGGGAAAATGCGATTAGGATGAGGAGGAAAAAATTGTGCAGCTCTTTTTAGAATAATTATTTGATTTACTTATTTTCTTCTTGATGAGAATGCATAGATGTCATTTACTGCTTTACATAATATCTGCAATGGATATTTCAAAGATGTTGATTTAATGCATAGGTTGTTTAACTAAGCATATGCAAGCTCTCTATGTTTCTTGTGCACATATGAAACTTAATCAAAGTCTTTGTCAAGAGCATCTTTTTTTACTTGTGCAACATAATTTAAATTTATATACAATTTTATTTAAATCCTACCTTTTGTTTCACAGTATACTTAAAAGCATCGTTCAAACTAGAAGTTAAATTTTATCTGTCAAGTGACACCGATAATATTATGTGCACAATTTAAAAATCTTACTCGATTAGGACACAAAATGGTTTTCAATGTTTGTGGTTTGAAACGAGTAATAGTTAATAGCAAGATTATCAGTCTAATATGATCCGTTGATACCAAGTACAATTCTCACTCTTCCAGACTTTAAACACCTTTTAAATTACGATATACATTAATTAATTAAGTTTAATCTTAGCAGTTATTAACTTCTTCTTGGAGCTCCTTTAAGAATACATTTGTTATTTTGTTTCACGTTTTACGTAAATACACAGTAACCCACTGTGCTCGTATCAGATTTTAAAAAAATGGATTAAAAGCAGTCATAATCCAATGGCCACGACCGTGATAATCCCTTTGGAGAAAAGTTGTTACTTAGCTTTCTAGCCTATATTCTTCTATTTCGAATACGTAATTTCGATGATACCCTAAAAAAAACCATAGCTGATACTCCACGTAACATGACAACAGCCCGAAATTCCTGTATTACACAATTATAAAAATCCCGGATAGCAAAGTATACTATGGCATAAGAAATGAAGATAACATAGAAATTATCGATAGGAAAGAAGAGAAACAAAGTAATAAGTATTTCTGTCAGAAAATCGAAATTAAATAAACGTACAGGGAGTGAGAGGTGTTCTGTGATCATAAATAATTGCACTAGCGAGTGACTAAATATATAATTAAAATTTGAAAAAGACAACAAGACGAATGAAATTCACGCAAGAAACAAGCGAACGATAATTTCTTTACTGCCTTTCGACTTAGATATGAAGATACGAAAAGTCTCTCGCTACATTTTAAGCATAAACAGGACAATATATGTCTGTACGTAAATATTCGGTTAAACTTTTAATTATGATCACACAAAAACACTCTAATACTTTGTATTATTTTAATTGAATGAATATTGCTACCCGGGATCATGTAGATTATGAAATAATTCCAAGTCGGGATGCCTAACGGTAGCTTATAAGAGTAAATATATTATGCATGATGACCTATAAACAGGTCACAATGTTCATTTACAATTCTAGTCATTATGAAAATACGCAGTTTCTTGAATGAATGTAGTAATTACATTTAGCTATTTAATGCATTTTTCTTAAGTCATACAGTGAACTTTGCGAATGAGCTTTTGATGCCAATTATTAAACTGTAAATACAGCTTAGAAATTCATTAAAGTTGCGAATGGCTAATTCAAATCTAACTGTTATTGGACATCGATTAAGAGAATTTAATTGCAGAATCATTTTAATTGTGAATTTATTAACGCGAGCATGTAATTGTTACTCATTTGCAAAGTCTGCTGGCGTTTTGAGTATAGCTTCCAAGTTCTCATCGGATTTATACCCATCCGCCATCTATTGAAACCAAAGATCTAAAATAATTGTAACATTTGTGCCAAATTGCCGAGGCGCTCGTTGTTATGTATACAATTTTTAATTGTTATAAGGGGCTTATTCAGATAATTAATTTTTTAATTTTTTTTGCGTGTGTTGACGCATTTTTCAACTTCACTTATTATTGAATTCTAGATTTATTATTATATTTATTTGAACTTAATATTACTTTTGATTTTTATACATTTCTATTAATCTATTCCTTAAGTTTGAGATATAGAAGTGCACTCTTGACTTTACTTGTACATTATATAATTTTTTTGAAGAAAGTTCTTTCGAGGCAATTTTCTGACTATTGGAAGATCCTCCTTGTTTTGAATGGATCTTTCTTTAATTCATTACTATCATGGAAATAACTCTGTTCATCCATTTCAGTGTGATATTATCTGTTTTTATTTATTTAGGCTTAAATGTTGAACGTGAACCTCGTTTAATTAATTATATTCTGTATATTGTGCATATTTGAAGTTAGGTTTAACGATAACGGAAAAAAGAGAAGAAAAGTAAAAAGTATACTTGACGATTTATGATATTCTGAAGACAATGAAGAAGAAAAATAAAAGTGAAACAAAAACTCAAAGGAATAATATTTATGAGTACAAAACGCGGCACAGGATATATTTATATCAGGTTTATTAATTGTAAGTGATACCGATAGAATGCAAACAGTGATTAAAGAGACCAAAATAATATTCTCTCCCAAAATGTTTCCTTTCATTTTACATATTAAGATCTCTAATATATATATTCTTTATTCCTACCTGTTCTTTATATTGTTCAAATAGTCTTACGAAATAAATTTTTATTTTTATTTTTCCGCGTAAACTTTTGAACTGTTGTATAGTGCTGCCATCTAGTCACCGTTTTGCTTTGCCGTAGCAGACCTCTTTACGCAGGGTCTTCGTGGTCTAAGATTTTCCTGGAAAGCACGAAAAATGGCTTCGTCGGTGGTGCGAGCCCCTCTTTTGCGTAATGCTACGGTGAGCTCAATTTTCCTGTTACACTTTAACTAATAAGAAATATATTAAAATTTTTTTGAGATACGAACAGCTGCACTCAAATTTTGAAATCGCTTTTGGTGAGGTGTTATGTAAAGGCTCAAATCCACCAATTGTCGTACATACTATTTGATTGACTCTTTTTGGAATATGTATTTTGCAAGAATATTTTTAAAAACGTTATAGTCTTTGACATTTGCCTTTTAGTGAAATAACGGAATGTAGCATTTGTGGTAGGAATCTATCATTGAAGTATGTGACAGAATTGGGTTCGGTGACTGGGTAGGACAAGGCTGTCAATGACCTTTTTAGATAAAATTTAATGTGACAGTCTACAGCATTTGATAAATCTATTACTAGTGGCTGAACTCTACAAATTTATACTTTTGAAATTTCTGTCTTTAGGTAAGGCACTATGCTGCCGCAGCTGCAGCTCAAAGTGCTATGAATCCAATACTTGATTCTCAGGTATTGGAAAATAAGATTACTATCGCTGCCATTGACAGCAACAGCCCGATTGCTCAGGTTTCTGTGATTTTCAGGTATTGAGAAAATTCTACCAGCTTAGTTAGATTCAAGATAGTATAATATAAGTTGTACCAATTTATCATGATAAAAAAACATACTGATTCAAGTTATATAAAATTAATCAAAATCTTCTTTTGTGACTGTAACATATTTTTTGTCTGTATTGTATGCAGGGCTGGTTCGCGCAATGAAACTTATGAGACGCAAGGTATTTCCCATATGCTCCGAATTGCTGCAGGCCTCACGACAACCCGCTCTACCAATTTTGGCATTACCAGAAACATTCAGCAGATAGGAGGAAATCTAACTGCTGTGGCTGATCGCGAAAGTATCGCCTACACGTTGCAAGTCACTCGTGACCATCTGTAAGTCATCAACTATCCAAACAATACACCAACAATTATACAGTAAACAAATAGGGTCTACTATAACATTATTATATAACATACTATAACTACTATTAATTACCCACAGTGGTAAAGCTCTGACATTCTTAGAAGACGTCGCTACCCGTCAAATTTTCAAACCGTGGGAAATCTCCGACCAGTCTGCAAGATTACGCTATGAATTATCCAGCATCCCAGAAACCACCCGGGTCATTGAACTGCTCCACAAGGCCGCCTACCGCAAGGGGCTTGGATATTCTCTTTACTGCCCAAAGCGTCAAATCGACAAGATCAGCAGCGAGTCTGTACGGAAACATAATTAAGTTCATTATATATAATCCAACAATGAATACTGACTCTAATGCTTTTCTAACAGCTTCAGCACTTTGTCAGCACCTGGTTTTCCGGAGGCAGATGTGCTGTAGTTGGTTCTGGTGTTTCCCTGAACGAACTGACCAGCTTCGCAGAAAATCTGCAAATCTCTGGTCGCGACAACAACTCCGAAGCCTCCAAATATTTTGGTGGTGAATTGCGCAAGGAACGTAACTCATCGTTAGCCAGTGTAGCTGTGGCAGTCGAGGGTGCTGGACTTGATAAGGAGAAGGATGCTCTTGCACTAGCCGTTCTCCAGTATGCCGCTGGTACTGGTCCTCACGTCAAATGGGGATCCAGCAGTGCCCCACTGATCAAAAGCGTCGGATCTGCAGCTGGTTCTGATCCTTTTGCTATTAGTGCATTCAATGCTAGCTACTCCGACTCTGGTCTGTTTGGTTTTGTACTCTCCGCACCTCGCAACGTTGCTGGAACGGTATGTAATGTAGAACCAAAAATAAGTAAAAGTAATGAAATAATATCTTAAAGTCACCTGGGCCCTTACCAATTTTCTGTTTGGAAAAAAAATGGTTGAATCTTTTAGCTCACAACTGCTGCGTACAAATGGCTGAAGTCTCCAAATCTAACTGACGCCGATATTACTCGTGGAAAGACGGCACTCAAGGCGTCGATTTTGTATGCCGCTGAGGATCCTTCTTCACAGCTGGAAGGAATTGGACAACAGGCTCTATTGAAAGGACGCACAGCGTCGGTCGTCGCCGTTTCTGCCGAAGTTGATAAGATTTCTGTGTCTGATGTTAAGAGCGTCAGTATATTTATGAATATTTTTTGAATGTATAGATATTTCTTTTCTTGATTATTTTAAAGATTTGCTTTCTCTCTGGTTTCTAGGTACTCGGTAAGCTTAGTGGCAAACCATCGTTGGCGGCCATTGGCGACCTTTCAACTGTCCCACACGTTGATCAACTGAGTTAGATCTTAGAATCTAACATTCCGACATCCTTAGTACTAAAACTAAAGAAAAATCTACATATTTATCACAGGAGTCAGGAACGCGAAAACCCGTTATTTATTCGACGTGGTAATGGCTCGTGTTCAGTTGCAATTCATGTAATTGTGTAAATAATAAATAAACAATTAGACAACTAACAGTCTTTTTATGCAGAGCTTTGATGTCACAATCAGAAATATAATCTGGTAATTAAGAATCCAGAACGTAATATTTATTTTATTAAGAAATAAAATATTGTTTATTTCTGTACAATGGAGGACACATTTCGCTGGGTGTTTTAAAACATCTTTTAAGAATTCCCGCCACGAATCAGAGCGAGAATTTTCGAAGTCTCAGTACAACTTGACTTCTTCGATGGAATAGAATTTATTAAAGTCCCTTGGTGTAGGCTTTAGAGGTTTGCCATGTACTATCCTTTCCAGCATCGGTCTAATATTTTGCAAGGCTTCGATTAGCTGAAACTAATAAGCAAGATATTAACTCAAATAATCCTAGTTTATTATATCCACGTTTATTTAAAATCTACTTACACGTGCTTCTAAGATGGAATCTAATTTGTTAAGCAAAGCTAAGACTTCTGGGTCCTGTGATAAAAGATAATGTTGATAGTGAGAGTCAAGCAGTAAAGTTGCCCAAATAATCAACTGTTTCTCACAGAGTGGAGACGAGTCTTTAATTTCATCAGTTTCATTATCGAGCTTTTTAATTAAATAATGCAGTAGCGTCAATACTTCATTAAAACTCAGTCCGGTTTTTAGATACGACAATAAACAAATATCTGAGTAGCTCGTCTTAAGGATCTTGTCTAGAAAGGTACTCCTTCTCAAAGACATCGACTTTTTGATCAGTGTTTCACTTAGTCCATTCTTTAAAGGTATAAAAGTCTGTTCTGGTTCTTTCAAACAGAATGCTAACAGATCCACCAGTAGCTGCTCTGGTATGTCGTTGAAATTATCAAGGCACCAAATAATCGCTTGTATTTCCTTTCTTTCGATAAGCTGGGGAATTATTATTTGCTGAATAGCAGCATCGCTTAATCCTTCATTAACAAGGGTCAAAGCCTCTTTAGGTAAGGTTTTAGGTAATCTTTTACCTGAAAATGCCACAGCATTCTCTGGATGATCGTCCCACTTTGCTACCACAGATTCCTGGACTACCATAATGTCACTATCCTCATCCTTCTCTTTAATATTTTTAAATCTCAAGGACGATCCTAACAGATTTTCTATCTTCTGTGGAGCAAGTCTATATGGAGCTATCGCCAAATGTCTATTAGCTGCTAATAGTAATTTATCTTCAACTTTCCACAGCTTGGCATCCTTTGTGTATAATTTCAAATTTTGAACAGCCTGTGTAAGTTTGAACTGCACGTTGTATATCATAAGGACAGCACCTTCTTCTAATACATCTGCACCGTAAGCTGCTACAGTGGTTTCATTTAAGGGTGTCATCACGACAGGATGCTTTGTACTGACAGTTGTGATAACAGTTACTAATGTACCAGGAGGTGGAACCAGGGATGATCCTGTTAGTGTATACCTGTATAATCTTCCATGAGACCCTAAAGTGATGTTTGTGATTAAAAAAAATGTTTCACACATCCCTCTTTATTCTTTGAAAACGATGCTACTTACACAATGTCAATAGATATGCATTACTTTTATCTTGCATAACAACATGTCCCATAAGGTCTTCTGAAGTTCGTTTCAGTTCTATTCGTGTAATTTGAGCAGGATCTTCCTGGTATGTGCTTTGTTTCAAACCGATAGTCACATAATTGTAGACATGTTCTGTTTTTATTTTTGTCAAAGCACAGAGGTATGTTCCATTGTTTACACCAACTAATTGGCACTGTACTATTTTTTCATTTTCTCTTAGAACACCTGGACTAGTCCATGATTTCTTATTTTGCAATGCCCATTCTAAAGAAGCTGTTGCACCGCTTTGTGTAACTAAAACTGGTGGATGTCCTTCTAATGACAGTATTGTGTAAAATGGAGTATTGAATTTATGTCTCTTGACTTTCTCCAAATCCGTTTCCTCATCAGACCAAACACGAACATGATTCTCATTGAATACTGCAGCATAACGACTTTCTGTTTGGTCATATATGACTTGTGTAGTTAAACGCTCCTTGCTTGTCCAACTATTAACTTGCTTTAAATCTTGTAACTGGAAAAGAAGAAAACAAAATTAATGCATTATTCAAAAGACAATATAATAATATTTGATAATATGATTATTTCCAAAAATGAAGCTTATTCCAACATACATTACTGCAAGTCCAATACATAACAATTAACCAAAAGCTAGAATATAATTAATAAAAACAAAAGCACAAAATATAAATAACAAAATAAAATGATCTGCATTAAAGATAAAAATAAAATAATTACAAAATATAAAGACATCTAACCTTATACCGTATAACAATATTTCTTCCAAGGGTAACAATGGCGCAGCCAGAATCCGAATCTTTTTCAACACCCAATAAATTCTGTTGATCAATTAATGGGCACAGTGTATAATAAGAACTGAGTTTAGCCATTTTATTCCCAAGAAATAATATAACAATACGACTTTCTCATGGACGCAAAACGTGTCATTTAAAAAGTCGCACCGACTATCGGAGTAATTACTGTAGTTACCATTCCAGATATTATTTGAATTACGTATATAGTACAGCAATTTTCCGCAGAAAGTGATGGCGCTATATGAAAAATCCGTGAATTCCATACATTAGAAGTACAAGTATACTGCCATCTCTCTGATGTATGATTTTATATGATAAACTAAAGAATGAATTACAATAAAACATGAACCGAATATCTTGATAAACATTTCAATTGAAAGATTAGAATAGAAACTTTATCAGATTACAAATACGTTTTAAAAAATTTAATCATAAATTATCTAATCAATTAATATAATTTTTCTTCTCATTCGGTGTACAATTACACACAATGACACCTTAGGGAAATTAATGAAACTTGGCGTACTGAAAATAGCCATTTTTCGCGAATGAAAATTTACAGCGCCTACGAACATGCAACCTGCTCTACACCTCAATATAAAAGATACATCAAATCTGACCCCACAGGCGTCTACAGTAATTTTCAAATATCAACTGATACTGTAAAACATACAAACATGATATTCCTAACGAATAGCTACTGAAACATAGTTTCTAATATACAGTTTGACACGTATTATAATTTCGTAGTCGATCTACTACGTCAAAATGTAATTTAGAAACATTTATTATTATTCTAGTTCGTTTTCAAGTAACAAATTTTCACTGATGAATCTTATCGACTAAGATTTTTATCGTATATTTCTTTTTAATGAAATACACTTCTTTTCGCAACTCGATACGAAAACTGTTTTTAAATTTCTTATTATTTCTGAACAGTATCTAATTTAAATACACGTAACTATGATAAAACACAAAGCGCATGTCAAACAAGGTACGTTACCTAGATCAGAAAACCATATATAACAAACCTGTCATGAGCATCGGGTTGGGAAAACAATCGTAAGCCATGGAAACAAGAGCGCGCCAGTCGCCATTACCTTGTTAATAGGTTACGAGCATCTAGAATAGATTACTTCATAATTTGTAATATCCAATAGTACAATTGTTCCCAGTTTCTTACAGAGTGATTACAAAAGTGACATAAAAATGTACAATGAGTCAAGGCAATACTAAAGTCAGTAGTAGTATCGTTCGACCGAAGTATCAAGCGATTAAAGAATTCAGTTAACCTTATTAAAGTGATGCATCCGCTAGGTAAACGTCGTCTTTGATTTTTCGAGGTTAGTTTTGGTTAGGATCAATTACGCTGCAGGACTGAAGCTCCAGGGTGAGTAAGCAATGTGCTCCATTTACTTCACACCTCACCCTCGTCTTTGGGACGTTTACATTGAAAATAGAAACTTTCAAGTTTACGCGTTAAAGATGCGTGAAGATCTGCTGCAACAGTAGTTCAAGAAAACTGTGTTTGAAAATAAACCTTTAGTTTAGAAAATTTTCATTTTCATCCACAGCCTTTGCATAACCAATGATAATCTCAGCAAAGCAATATACGGTAGTTATATTGACTAAATATAAATAGCACGCAGTTCAAACAGCTCGATTTCAATTTCTACCTTCCAACGTAATTGAAAAATATTCAAAGTTTAAAATCCGATTATTTCTTTCCAATAAATCAATTCCGTCATTCCTTCCAAACATGAACTTTCTTTACCATCGTTCGCAATGCTTGCCAACTGTGCTCCACTTGCGTTTCGCAGATCCTTCATTTCGTCAGCAATTTCCAAGCTGTGCAAATACGAGAACTACAACGGAGTAACGTATGACATTAACATTAAGACTTCTCCTCGGTTTACATCCTACCATTTATATTTATGATTCCTGAAAAACAAGTCTTGCTGATATAAAGATTTATAAGTAACTCGAGAATGTGGTTTATCCCTGTCACTCGACGGAAATAAAAAAATATATTGTCACGCGTAAACCGGAAACCACTTTCCGGCCCTTTAAACGCCCATCCTAAATCTCTGTCAGCGTGTCATCACGGCAGCAATATGCGACCTGGGTCCAGGCGGCTTATGTACCATATATAGGCACGTATATGGTATATAAACGCAACACATGTACAATCTATGTATGACTCGAGGCGGAGAACTACTGTAACAGTATTAGTACTATTCATCTATCCGTGTTAACTGTGCCACAGTTTACATCGTTAAAGACCTACAATACTAATAATCTGTACAGTTACCATTAAGTGAGTATAGACACAAAACATTTTTCTATAATAAAATCCGTTAACAATTTTTCAAAACGAGGTTGCCATATCCATTAATTTATTGCCATGGCCGTAAATCAAGATTCCAATTTTCTATAGGAAACAAAGTGCTCTGTATTTTTTGTCAAACAAGTAAAAGTAGTTGAGCCAGATGTTTCTCGTTTGTCAATAATAAAGAAAGAGAAGATTGAAGAAGATACGACACGTGAACCTAGTTATTCATTCAGAAACGACGGCAAAGTCTCACGAATTTTCCAACACGTGTTAATCGGCTTGGTTTCGGAGATTATTTTTTATATTTGTTAAACCGCCAATCCGGTTGAAAAGATCCGTGTAACCATGTGGAACACAAGGGAGGAAAGATGCACGTCTTCTTCAAGGGGCACCCGTATGAACGCGTCGCAACGCATCTTAGACGCTTGTTAAACGAGTGCACGTGTGGTAGAAGCGGTGGTGTTCCATTTGCCCAGATGTTTGCAAGAGGGTCGCCCATTCGCCTTTCTCGAATACTTACTCAGATATTATATGCAACCTGAAGCTGGTAAAAAAGTAACGAGCATTATATTAGAATAAAGAAGATCAATGTGACAGCCGTCATTTCTGATCCATTAAACGATACTTTCCTACGTCTTTCGTTTTATTATTTATTTGAACATCAATTTTCGCACACTTTCCGTTTTCGCTCGACTTTAACGATCCTGTCGATTTATTGACAATGACTTTCGAAATTTCTTGGTAAACCGCGTAGAGCTGCTTTCCATCTTGTAGGTATGAAAAAAAAAAAAAAAAATTATTTACAAGCATAAACTGTGCAGTTTATAGAAATTCTAAGTGGCATAGATTTCCTGTCACGAATATATATATATAACGATATACAGATATACATGAATGCTTTTGATGCAAACACACCTTTATCTTCAATCTGATTAGCCAGTACTATTATTATTATGGGCACTATAAATCCGCACTACTATCAATTTCATTGCGACATTGATAGACGCTCTTAAAGATCGTATAACGGCGGAGGAGTCATTATGTCAAGCATAGAATAAAGAAAAAGAACCGGGACGACAGTCGGTTCTAACAATAAGAACCGTTCGTGTAAATAATATCCTTTGTTCATTCGTACCACGTGTAAGTGACGTCATTGGCGCAGTTCCCGTTCGAAAATCGAGAAAATACAGAAAACAGGAAAGACAAGAGAAAGAGAGAGACTAACGGGGAAATACCCGACTAATTTAGTCGTGCGGTCCAAAAGTGTCGCAAGCCCTATAGCGATGCGCCTTAACAGTAGATATACGATGGCAATGACTAACCTCAACGGTAAACGTCTCTGAATGATTGCATGACGAATTCAAAAATCTCATCAGCAACCACAAAGTGATACGTGTAAAATTAAAAATACATTTAATTTTTACGAAATAATTTGCAAAAGTTATACATCTACAGCAGACTTAGTTTTCCCATAAATCGGAGGAACTTTATTGCACTGGGTATATGTATATGAACAACGTAAGTCAGTTAATGTCCGTAATGGGTGTAGGCAAGGTTTACGACGTAGGCAATTTTTGGTTAATTTCTTTTTATATGTCTTTCAATAAATTAAGCTAATGGCTGTTGGAAGGTTGAATGCGAAATAGAATAGTTGAGGAACTTACGCGAGGGCGCGTATATCCGTACGGTAAAGACAACATGGCGGCCGAGCAAAGATAACGCGTTATTTATAAAAGACAAGTACGTGTAATCGGAGGACCCAGAGAAAGCAGCCCGAGGGGACCCAACCCGCCCAAACTTTCTGACGTCCCATATATGTAGCTGTGAAGTGTCTGATCTTCCTTCTCTGTGCGTATCTTACGTCTGTACGTATAACATAGAATCGAGAGGTTAGAAAGAAAAAAGATGGCCTCTGGCAAGCAAGAGTGACAAGATGAAGTACGCAGGCGTGTAGCACGATTTCGAATTTGATATTAGAAATTGGGGTCCCTGCCAAACTCGTCACGGGAACTTAAGACGAGGAATAAACAGGTGTATCAAATCAGGAGCAATGATGATTTTGAAATTAGAAATTGTCCTGGCATGACTATTGGTCTGTAAATTGATTTAAATATGTACACTAGAATATATTTATACATTTCACTCGACCTCCTTTATGTGTTGAATCTAGGTACAGGTTAGAACAAATATTTTGACATATTATACACGCGAACTATAATCAGGTTGCGATGTCAGTTTCACTTTTGGGGGACTTAATTATGTGCCAATCCGTGAGAAGATGGCTCCTCGAAGTGAAACTGATGTCGCGACTCGACTATAGATGGTTTGATGTACTCGTGCTGTGTTAAAACGCTGAGTAATTTTTTGATATGGTTTAATAGTGTTGTATAAAAAATTGACTGACTCAAATTTCAGGACTGAAGGGACTCGTGAGAAGCTACTTAATTTTGAGAAAAATGAGTGATGATTCACGTCCAGCGAGTTTTTCGCATGTGCGACAAATTTCTCGTAAGGTTCGACCTCCTGTTAAATTGAAAAAGGAATCGACACGACCACCGACTATAAATGAAATAATTTTTCATCGACGAAATGTCCCGAGGTAATTTAAAATTGCTTAACGTTCTAAGAATTAATTACAAAATTTCAAGGAAGACTTAACAGATAAGATAAATATTTTTTATTACACAATATTTTCCAGTTTATAAGTTCCACCGAGAAATTCGTCATCATCCGTTCCGCCTAACCATTTATGAAATGAAAATGATATCAACTTATTTTTATCCCTGATGTAGATCACGTTATTACTTCACGAGCGGACACGAGCACCGAAGAAAACCAAGAGACGTTAATACCGAGCAGTCGCCATATGCAATTCCGCCAAATTCAAATTTGTTCAGTTATGCTCAATATTGCAAAGCTCGAACGCAGCGTGCTTTTCGCGAGCCTCAAGGAACAACGTACAAAACAGAACAGAGCGACATCTTGCAAAGGCTCCAGGTGAGTTTTCAACGAAAATAACTGAATGTCAAGCGAGAGTGAAATTCCACGAGATACACTTACCATGATATCTTTGAGAAATTCGTAGACTGCATGCTTGATAAATATCTTGAAGATAATCCTTGTGTCTTGTGTATCTAGGTGCAGGTGGAGATTGAAGAGGATGAAGCAAAGATCCATAAGGATATAGATAAAGCGAACGCCATGACAGACATAGATCCTGATTATTTTACGGAATTGCGTGGAAGAGTGATCAAGGATCGTTCATCGTTGAAAGAATATGTTAATAATATCAGGGAGGTGCTCAGGACTAGATTACTTGCTGGACAGGAGAAGGACGACTGTATACGTATAGATCAGCAATTTAATGAGGAGCAAAAAGGATTGGATAAAATAAAGGTATGGAGAGATGTTGTTGATCTTTGATTTTTCTTGAGTATATTTGTCTGAGTATTTATATTGTTTATTTTGTTCTTTCACAAAGAGGAGGTATCGACAATATGTAACTGGGTTTGAGGAATTCCTATCTAAAGATCATGAACAGAGCATGGAGGTCCTACGTAAAGCTGAGGAACAAACTAAGATCACAAATGAGTACAGTGCTAAGAGGAATCAATTGTCCAAGGCTTATGGTCAAGTCAGGTTGGACGTTTACTTCTGGGAAGAGGCATGGAGGATGGTGAAGATGTGTCAAAAATTTTTGTACCAAGTCTCACCTTTATCTTGGAGAATTCAGCATGATTGGACACACAGGGATGAGATTGGTTTGGCATCGGCGCAGGATGATGATATTTTTGGTCGGTACAAGATGGCGGATCAGGTGGCATCCCTGGACTCGTTGATAGGTGCGTAATAAGTTATTGAAAATTTTTATTTTATTCTACGTTTTTGTATACATTTTTCAGAATTATTTGAGCAAGACATCGCGGATGCTGAACCACCTCAGTTGTACTTTGAAGATCCTCAGGATTTGTTGAAGGTTTTCAGAGCGATGGAACTGCAAAACCTTAATGCTTTGATGCACCTTGAATCTTTGGCAGGACCCATGGCTGCCATTGCTACCACCATTACGGAAACTGAGAATCAAATCAAAAGTGAAATACGAGAGATCGTTGACGGAATTGAAGATCTCGAGGTATAATAATTATGATAAAGTGACAAAAGTAACTGAAAAAATATGACAGACGACTTCAGCAAGCGAGTTTCTTCTGTACAGGCTGCCATTTTTTGGAAGGAGTCAAGAGCAGCTAGTTTGGAGGAGTACGCGAATTACCTTCTCTACGGTATATTCCGCAACCTGGTGTGTTCAGAACCTGTTCTCAACCTACGTGTCTTCATCGAGGATACCTACGAGAGTTGTGTGGCACCAAACGACGCCAACCTGGACAGCTTCACGATGATGCGTTCAATCGAGAAGGTCCATGAGGAGTTGAATATGCAGTTGGATAATTTACCCCACGAGATAGTGCAGGCATGCGAAAAGGAAGGTTTCCGGCAGGAAATGAAAGCCATGAGGGAAGCTGAGGACGCAGCCAGAAAGGTTAGTAAAGTAGAAATGGAGCATGTAAGAGAAAGAACCTCTAACTTTAAAAGCAAAACTGACTTTTCATTAACTGCCTTTTTCCCGTTTAGTTTGAACTCATGCATAGACTATTGGCTGCATTGAAACACATAATGGAACCACCTAAACCAAAGAAAAGGCCTTTGGTCCGACGTTCGGCTCCCATTGCACCTAAAGCTAAAGAAACACCGCCAGCGCCACCACCGATTGACGAGGAAATACAAATACTGACCTTCTTCACGAGTTACTGCCCTCAGGAAAACTATGACAATTATCGTAATCAGTTTCCTGATGATTTTGACTTGACTTTCAGGAGTCGTGGATATGATCTCGATGAAAATATTCCTCAGAAGGATAACAAAGATTGCCGTATCCGGCATGCAAATAAATTACAAGTCTGATCAATAATATATACGTATGGTATTTTCAATCAATATATTTAAATTGCGTTACCAGTCTTTTGATAATGGACGGGACAGCTGAACAAATTTTGGACAAAATTTCATTAAATGTTAAACTGAATATTTCACCGTTAGGATGCAGCTGTTAAGGATAAAGACGATAAATGATTCAAGGTAGAACGTTATTCAAATTTAAAATAAACGTCACAAGTTTTCAATCAACATGGCGATGTCCTCAGCGGTACACTTAAATTAATGAAAACGAATGTATACGCGAGCTCGTTAAATTAATATTATTGCTGTTGATTTAAGTGCACCAGTGCTCGATTAAAGCCGATATCTACATAGCTATGGAATAAAAGTTCCGTCGTCTCATGCGGGTGGTGATAAACTCTTCCAGGAATATGAAGTTGCAACAAACCACAGCTGAGTGCAATTTACATTTTTAGATTGGCGAACAGCCAGTAAATGAGGTTGGGTACTAGTATGTTATAAGCATTTCAATTTTTTTACATATCATGTCTTCGTTAAAAACACGTGCTTTCTGCTTTGTTCCGAATAACCAGTGATGAACCTTTATATATTCTCTTTCCATTTTAGATCTTTAAAATGTGATACAAGATGCGATTAATTTTACTTTAGTCCCTAATAGAAGAAATAATGGCGCCAAGTGCCACGTGACTTCGTGGGCGTTCCGAATTTCGTCGAGACGGGACAAACAAAACTGACTAATGAGAGTCGCGATACAACAACGAGCTGCTGATTAATAAAAAGCGTAAAAGAAAACACGAGAAAAAAGAGAAATAGCGGTGGCGAGCGTCTATTGAATGAGACTATAGGGGTCGGCATTGAAGTTGCCCTCTGAAGGGAAGGCAGAATGACTGATAAGAGGACATAAAGGGTAGAATAGGGATGTAAAAATAAAAAGAATTCTCACGTACGGTTGTACAGTCTATACAGTATCAACCAAAATCTACACCAAAGAATATCCCCAGAATAATATAGCACAGAGCAGAACAAAAAATTATCTAAACGAGCACTGAAGATAAGAAGTAAAAGAGAAGCTTTCATCCTTAATCTGTGATTTTCCAAAAAGAGAAAAGTGACAGACCAAAGATCAACCGGAACAAATCCAAAGACAAAATTGTCACAGATTAAAGAACCAATGGATTAAAGAACTAATGAATAAAAAACGTAAAAGAAAACGGAGTCCTTAGAAATGCAAGGTAAAATCGCAGTTGGATTCCGAGTTTTGCGTACTTGTAGAAGGCCCCAGAGATTATCCCCATGGCAACGAGGCTCGATACCAGACTACTCTGTACAGCCCGTCTGGGGTAGCACTCTTGAACGACCCGCTACCCCCAGCCTCGGTACAACTGCCGCACCACCATACTTCCAAACATACCCTGCATTTTTCTCTTGCACATATATTCTTGTAAGCAATATCCTCGCCATTTCTATCCATAAACTTCTTGAGTACGTGAATAGAAATTCTTTATTTTGTTCTGCCTCCATCATGATGTTGATTGGTACACCTTTTGGATGGCACAGATGCTTTTGCGATATAACCAGTTCTGCTAAGCACTCAAGAGGACTTACCATGGAGAAACGTGTACTGGATATATCATAGATCTACGTGTGATATATGGATGATCTATCCAGCATGCCTGGAAATCCACCTGTGGCCTGCAATTCCATTGCGCAATTCCGTGTAGGCAACATCAATTGTATTATGTATACATACTGCACTATTGACATTACCAATGATTCATCTACTGCACTGTGCCTGTTATGACATGCCAGGACTATAGTTGCTTTTAATCATGTATAGATACATGGCTCAGGAATATGACCGTAAGAATAAAAATTGAGTGTCATAATTTTATTATAGAATTTATTGTCACCTAAGTTGTCCATATATTGTGAGTATTTTTGTTTTGGTCCTGCTTAGAAAAATGTAACATTTTCTTTAGCCTAGACATCTTTACTGGTGTCTTGTGGTTGAAGGGACTTTAGACAGCATACATAGTACCTACCTACATACCACAGACTACTATACTACACACAAGGGTATGGAACGTACATTCGAGTATGAATAGACCCATGAATAATGCTTTGAATGTTCACAAGTGCCTGCAGCAGCCAGATTGGAGAATGACCAGAGCCCTTTGACTTGATGCCTGAGGGATTTTCGATCAAGAGTTAACCTAAAAATGTATAGGAAAATTGTCAGTCTGCGATTGACGGTAGAACACGAATAATAAAAAATATTCCACAAGCTACTGTGACAATTTATAGAGAGGTTGATGATCTTGTGTAACATACGTGGTAAACAAGATTAGATCCATTGCTGATTAATCACAGATACATTTTTCGAATGCTTCTTTTATACGGTCGAGACTGAATAATAATCATGGATCTACGTCAAATGTCACAGGCCTCCTGTGGCAATGTATTACTATCGTCTGCTGTTGTTATTCAACACCGACGTAGCTTGAATGAATCGTAACCTGACAGTTGTGAAAGGGCTGGTGCACCGTCCGATTCAGATTCCTGACTCCTGTCAAAGACTATGAATGGCTATCCCGGCGTGAACGTAGGTTAAGGTCGGCCGGTTTAGCCGTTAGTCGTCTAGTCGTACTTACGCCTGTGGTTCTATGCTTGTTTGTCACGATACAGGTTATGGTCGGAGCTTGACTGGTAGTCAGGTAAGAATATGGGCTTGGATTGCAAGAGAATCCGCTATTCCTTTGACACGTGCTGATTTACTCACCCGACATCGTTCACCGTAATCTTTATGAGTCGAGCAAGGTATTTATGATATCAAATGTACAACTTGTTTACATCATCATAACAGATTTGTCGTTCGTGTCCGATAGCCAAAAAATGCCAGAAAACTTATTATGTAACGCATAACACTGGTAGCCAAAATTTTAATTGCTCATATCATTCTGGTTGTACGACCTTTTTTTCATCGAGTGTTATACACGTGTACTGTCATTTTCTTCTGATTATCCTTGTGCTATCTTTACGTGGAGTGTATGTGGTTTATATGTTATCAGGTTAGTGTTGAAAAATAATAAGGTTGAAATTATCCTAGCTAAGAGATCGTTGACTGAGAGTCATCAGTGTATGGCTTCATTGTATGTCCGACTGTCTGTTCGTAGCATCTGCGAGAGCAATGAATACCAAGATTATATTTCTCGTGAAACGTATTCTCCATGCATTGCGTGAGATGTTTTCTGGAGTCATGAAATCAATTAGTGGTCTTGTTCGCGCATAATAAAAAAACGATGTAGCGCTACAGAAAGTTTTCTACGTATAACCTCAAAAGCCGTGTAACATTTTCTCGTATTAAATAATGCGAAATTATGACCATGCAGTAATTACAAGACTAACTCAGACAGTTTGTACGCGATAACTTTCACGGAATTACCTAACCTTGTCTTTGAATTCTCTTCGACGCGTCCTAGACAATTTTTCGTTATTCAAAATGGCTGCTGTCCCTACGTAAACTGAAATTTCGTACCATAATATATAAGGCACTTGAATACAGTATACGTTGCGTGACTACTACAGTTCGGATAGCCAATTAGCAACAAGGATTATGGGGAAGTCGTTCAGGGCGAAGCCTACGAAAATGGTTTAGGTTACGTTTCCATCGATTTATACCGACTGTAAAACAGACTGTAGGCTGAGCAACGTCGCCCAGAAGGAGTTCGTCGAACTTTCTCGCTGAACAGTCGCTTATATGGTAAGTAAAGTCTCGCGCGGACATCTCACGGGACGTCCGTGGGACATGGTTAAATTTTCAAAGTAAATTTTCAGATTCGTGTTTCGACCTCCATGAGTTTACATTATTAATTAATAAAAAAAATTCAATGGTTACCTAATCCATCTCTAAGCACGTTTCTCCATACTGGTATAAATATCAAGGTAAAATATTTCTTTTTAATTTTTAAAAATTACCAACCTCAACGTCTAAAATATGTATCTTTAATAACCAAGTGATCCGCACCAATGCCTGCTAAAATTTTTCAAAAAAAAAAATAATTATCCTAATACTATATGCAAATACCAGTCGATAATAAATTCTCAATATTTATCCTCCATTACTCTAAATGGCCCGGTCTAACGTGGCCTACCTAGTTAACCTACGCAATTTTTTATTACTTTTATACGCCAATTAATTACGTCTAATCAGACGGTTCGATGCTTCTGAATAGTTTGAAAAATTGTCAAATATTACTGGCAACAGTTTAATTGATGTATAATAACAATACGACTGGTAATAACTCTCGTTACAAGCAGAGTGTATCTGTCTACTATATTACTTTGAAAGTAACCATAAGAGTCGATGTACTAATTGCAGAGAAATACGTTATGGATGTACTTAACTATACAAGAAAGTAAACTTGTAGCAAGATACCGATGGAGCTGTGACCTTTAACGAGTGGCCAATCGAAGGACCGTTGAGTAACGTACATACAACGAATTCTATCCCGACTAGAAGTACTCTGGCTGCTCTCTGTACTATGGGAAAACGAAAGTACTTGGGCGTACAGACAAGTACAAAAAATACGGCCAAGGCCGTGCGAACTCGATACCGACGCCAATCACGATTTCGTTTGGTAAGAATTTTTGGGGGATTTTTTTGCAAAAATATTTTCACAAAAAAGTCACAGGTAATTCGAGTCTATTGGTTACCTTGTAAACCAGACGTGAACTAGTATTGGGAATTCTTAAGATTGACATGTCAACTCTTAATGTTAAACTGGCTTGTCATGTAGTGTAGGTATGAATAGGGAAAAGAAAATGTCGGTAATGCAGTGTATTGTTAGTTTCGATCAAATTTGATCTATTCGCGTACAATTGTTCATAAGTCAATGGTTAATTGATGAAATCGACGGGTTCTCAATGTCGCCGTGACGAAGGGATTTGACGTAGGCTTAACCGGGAAACTAGCAAGTAAATTCGCAAGTCTCGAGGACAAGGATGGGAGGAGTAGGTATTCTATTCCTGGCGATCGATCGAGACGAGGTCGTTGGTTTCTAAGAGTGGATAGTCATGAGATTCCAGCATTACATGGTAGAAAGATTCCTATTGAAAAGTAGGATGGTTATGAAATAAATAAAATGAAATGAAAATTGAGCTTGAAATTCATTTGATAATTATTGGATTAAGGAAATTCAATTTTTTGTTATCAATGTAATTTTTGCAGATTGGATGATAAAGGAGAGGAAAATTTATGAGTGGAAAAATCTTTCTTGGGAGTCACTGACAAAATTACTAATTATTTTTCTTTTGACTTATGTGTACGTACGAGTTAGCTGCGACTGTCGTTACATGTGTACAGAACCTTGACTCTCTACTATCTTCACTCAGTCGTTTTACCAGAATTGTCTTCTCTTCGTTCTGTCGCAAGAAAGTGAAAACGTGTAAGGCGAAAAAGAAAACACCTTAGTCCACGTTTCTTTCGCGTATAAGAATCGATATATACACTATCGCCTATATCGTAATCCACTCGCACATATATTCACTGGAAAGTATCAATAAGTAAATCTGGCGCAATCAATATTTACATACGAATATAGAAAACGTCAAAATATTACCAATCTGTAGGTTAGGATCACTCAAATGTACACGTAAGGAACGCGGAACCGTCGTCGTGCACGTCGTACAAGTTTATACGTCCGATAAACCAACGGCGTGAGACGAGACTCGTTGCGACATTTTAGGCGCGATTAATTTCACGTCTATTTCAGAACGGGAACTGATGAGAATTATCAGATTGTCGTATGGCTTCTGTACCATTCGTTCCGTTTCACCGTGCACCGTTTCCGTTCCGTCCCGTTCCGTAAGTCACTGACCGGAAAAATAAATTATAGACAGAATCATCATGTGCACTTCGTACCCTTCGAGAAACAGGTACATATGTAAAGTACATAAAAAATTGTAAAATTCCCAACACAAAGAAAATTCTAATAAATATTCCCAATTTTCAAGAATATCCAACCTTCGTCCATCGTACGTTCCAGAAAATCAATTGCGCCAGTTCATCCCGCCATTATACTGATTCGCCCGTCAATACAGCCACAAGTGGAATCGAATACAAGAGCAGAATAACTAAGCGTGTCATTCAACGTACAGAGCAGGTACGTTCATTCAGCGAAGCATAGAGAGATTGAAAAGGAAAAAAAGGCTGTGCCAATATATAATAATAATTATAAACAGGGGATCCGTACCACAAGAATTCACTCAGCAACTAGTCAAACTGTTCAGCGATGCATCGTACCCAAACATTAAGTCAGCCTTTGATCCTCCACGCGCGCCATCTATTGTAACATTCAAGACAATGTACACTCGTCCAAATAATGAACTCATGTCTCTAATTATCATTCGCCGAGTAAACTTTCCTATCCGTGTACAGGAAGGACCAGTGAATAGTAACGACGTAAACAGTAGTCACGTGTCGCTGTAAAAAAAAGACGCCATTGTCACACAGTGTCAACAATGTATAACGACAAACAATGGGTTTGTAGTTTCGCCAGAATTCTCTTGAAATTTCTATAATTGGCAGTACAATTCTACGTTGTTGTTAGCCTCACAGATTCCTTGCATTGGCCAATGTACAAACTTCCAGCTGCAATTGGAAACCCCTGCTGCACTCTATACGTGCATACATACATACATGCATACATACAGTGAATGTGGATCTATGGATGACTAGAGGAGGTAAGAAAAACATAATTGATCATCACGATGATCTAGAACGTAACAATGATTTAATGACTGCTATAATGACAGCTATGTATACAAGTTGGGTCGTGATGCTGGAGAGTCTGAAAGCGATGATCATCTTCGTCAACGCTGGGTCAGAGTTCACTGATACTAGACTACAGTAACACACTGAGAAGGTATCATTTTTTTT
Source organism: Syrista parreyssii (assembly GCA_030142615.1). Lineage (NCBI taxonomy): Eukaryota > Metazoa > Arthropoda > Insecta > Hymenoptera > Cephidae > Syrista > Syrista parreyssii. The sequence continues at coordinate 357,291 of JARQTG010000278.1, forward strand.
CTAATGACTGCTCACCGTCGGACCGAGGTATCGTTATGATTTTTCGTTCCCTCCAAACATGCACGCCACATTGATTTTGTTCTTTGTTCCTTCGATGGCTCCTATTTTGCCAAAGGTGTCAAGAGCTGCGACCTAACGAGGACGAAAATCATCAAAGAGAGGAGCCCCGGACAGCTACTCGTCATTTTCTGAGCTGACAGAAGGACTTCATGATTTTGACACCAGAAAGAAGATCCTTGCAAGCCGTTTAAAATTCATTAACGTACCTAACTACGTATAAACGTACATCGGGTCGCAATAAGCGACGATTAAAATTTCCTTAAACGTCGTTTACACGTGACTCGCTTGAAAAATTAAAATGATCAAACGAGAAGGAAGCAAATGAAGGAACAGAGAACATAAGCACGTGGTGGTACATCGATTATTGGTTTACGTAATCAAATCTGTTTGTTCCTCGTGCTTTATATTTCGGATGACGTTTTTTTTTATTCGACGTTACATAATGACTAGGTTGACATATAAGAGCGAAGGAAACAATAGAATAGAATCGATACGACGATCTCGAGATCTGACGGTAAATTAGAAAAAACTTGATTTATACAAAAAAGAAGAGAAAAGATCAGCAATTCTCCAGATACTAGGTTAATCGGTTGACAATGGCAATTTTGCGCAACGAAGATGACCGTCATTCACAATGACGAGACAATTGAGTTATTAATATCGTTACAGTTATCATATTGTATACATAAATAGGTTTATCAATCGATGGTAAGTGCGAGATAAAATATCGATAGATAATAATAGTAATAATAAAACACAACAAGGGCAAGTATAGTGTACAATAGAATTTTGAACGACAGTCGATATAAAAACAACAACCATATTCGATAGTTAAATTTATTCTACGTCTATAGAAACGATCCGGCGCTTGAGGAACCGGAAGACAAGTAACAGTAATAGGCATAGTCATTTCCGGTCACCGAAAACCTTTTTCTTTTTTTTTTTTTTTTTTTCATTTCAATTTAGGCCGAAGGACGTCCCGGTGAAGAAGGTGACTGAACGATTGCGCATGCGCACGGAAATGCCTTATGGGATAATTTCACTTTCCCGTATCCCCCCCACCCCGATCCCCCTCCCTCCTCTTCTTTTCTATACTACGAAAGTCAAACGCACGATACATTACACAATTGTTACGGTAAACCGTGTAAATAGACATTCGTCCGATTCGCAAGCGCCAAGACATTTAATCGCCTAACGGCTACTCTGACTCTTACCGTTCACTAAGAACACGGACAAAACTTTCTGTTTTTCTTTCTCCTATCCTGAATTACACACTTTTCTTTCTTTATTCATTTATTTACAGATTCACGCTTCGCTCGTTACTCGCTTATCTTATTATTTTCTTCTCTTAACTCTCAGGTCGACTAGCATCGTCACTCGCTGTACAATCGACGAGTTTCGCGTACGAGGAAAAATTCGGTGGGAATCGATAAGAGAACGTCGAAAAATTTGACTTCTCTCGATTCGATATTTTTCGTCTTTCTTTTGTTTACGTTATTGACAATTTTCTTTTTTTTTTTTTTTCTTTAAATTTATTCCTGTATCCCATTCAAGATTGTCCCTAAGACAATGTTACCCGATCGGTTTCTTGGTATTGACGTTCGTTTGTCACTATTATTATTATTATTATTATTATTATTATTATTTAAGTCTCATTTACCAAATCTATCTTCTTTTTTTTTCTTTCTGTTCAGTTCCGATCATTAAATCTCCCTGACAGTTTCGCTTCAACATTTTTATAGACTTAATGGTACGCATTGTCTACTCTTTAAATTTCGCCTATGTCTTTTACGCCTTGGTCGGATATTTACAGAGAAACGCGAGGATGGCGTTTCCGGTCTCGAATGTGAACACCTGTGAGTCCAGATCTCGACTCGAAAGCAGAGTTCTTGCTTACCGAGTGAAACCGCAACTTCCGTCGATGTTACGCGTTTCCTCGGTGTGCGCATCCACGAGCGTGCGACAAGTGGACGAATAATGAAACAAAAATGAACGATAGTTAGCCTCGTACGGAATCGACGATCGCGCTTCGGTGCCACGGATACGAAACAATCGTGGCAACCTGTGGGGACGTTTTCAACGCGCGACAGAGTACGTTTTTCTTTCTTTATCTTTTATGTTTTTTTTATTTTTTCATTCGAGAGACGGAAACCAGCAGCGTGACTTCCGCTATGCCAGCGTATGTAACAAACAATGCAAAACGATCTCATCGCGAGAGAAAGAGAACAAAAAAGACGCAACATGGCGCAGCATCCGGTATCGCGTTACTTCCGAATCTTTGGCGCGACCGGTTAAACCGAAATACCGGAAGTCAAGTATACCTTTTTCTTTCAAGGAAATATTCCAAGGACACCGCATATCCTGTACGCTATGTATCTGTAGCACAACAAGACACTGTTTTCATTGATATACAATTTTACATATATATATATATAACCGCTCTACCGTCTCAATTCTATTTTTGACCATTTTTCTGAATCACGTAGTCACACGATTTTCTCCCGTGAACACGTACGCAATAATTTGTATCCACAGGAGATACGTACTACATACCTTTATATATTAATGTACATATAAATATATAAAGAGCATATATATATATATATGTATATAATGTACAACTGTACGTCAAAATTAAGTGAATATCGCTGCTTATAAAAAGTTTCTGCGTTACGTTCGTGAGATCCGTGTGCGCATGCGCGAACAATTTTCGACAGCACGTCTACTAGAGTATTACATACAGGGCGTCTTAACGGGGTATAAAGGTGCAAAAAACCGAGAGGCACAAGTACGTCAATTGTCGGTAGGCGTACGACAGCATGTAAGTGCTCTCCTTCAACGAAACTAGCCCTAACAGCGTTCACTCAATTTTCTAGTCCTTCTTTCTTGTCCCTCTACTAAGTTCCCGTCGTCCATCGCGCGAATACGCTTGGTCTTTGTTTCGAGTGGGTACGCGACCTTGAGCATTGAAGGAAGTGACAAAGAGTGACAATGGATCATCAGGATATCCCTGGGATAGCGCGAGATTGAAAAAGACGTTCTCGTTAAAAAAATGACAATTTCGTTCTTTATCCAAGCGATTGACGTACATACCAAGTCCTAGTGAATGCTGGTCGCGCGTTTTAAATGTGTCTATCGGGTATCGTCAAGTATCTCGACGACGTCGGCATTGACATCGTCAAACGAGAAGGAGGCGGCCGATGACGGCGTAGCCAGTGCCAATGGCGACGGTGGTTTCGAGCAATATCAGAAGACGCATGCGCAGTCCTCTGACGCCCGGGCCTACCTGGCCCGTTTACGATTCAGCTTGGCGAGCTTTCGTCGCTTCAGTATCAGCTGGTATAGAGTGTCCAGACCCTCGTGAAGACCCTCGCCCGTTATTGCACACGCTGGTTGTACCCTGATGCACGAGCTACCAGGAGTACCGGCCAATTCCAATACACCCAGGTGCTTCTCCAATTCGCCTACTTCTTTCGCACCTGCAATCATCAAGGGGACGTCTTCTCCAGACTACTATCTTTGCTTCCAATTCATTCTTATCGTAGACGGCAATTGGTTAGAAAAAAAAACGTTTCTAAAGCTTCTAAAGAATTTCTTTTTATGGTGTTGTCGTCTACGTAGCATCTATTCTTCCTATGACCAATTGGTTTCATAAAAGCGAACAGCTCATTGGTCCATCTGGATACCCGCAGTTAGACTCGTTTGAAGTTTTCGTCTTGGAACGTTATAAGCAGTTGGGATACCTGAGGTTGCTACCTTTATGTCCTGAACACTGGTTCAAGTCAGTGAGCTTGGATAGCTAGGTTCATTCTTATTGTCTATGGCTCAGTTTCTTTGACTTACCAGGTAAGTCCTGCTTATTGGCCAGAATGAGAATCGGCACACCCGCGTTATCCGGACTTCTCGCCGTTCTCGTGAGCTCCATTTTAGCCTCCTCCAGTCTCTCCGAGTCGCAAGAGTCCACCACGAAGATAATACCGTCCGTACACCTGGTGTACGACTTCCAGAGTGGTCTGAGCTTCTCCTGTCCGCCAACATCCCAGACAAGAAAATTGACGCCTGCAAGACAAAGTCATATATAAAATATTTCATTCCATTTCGTACCAACCAAAAATACATGGAACGTGCAAGACATCCTCACAAAAATTCCTATCTACATCCAACCAATCCGACCCATCCAATGATCAAACCGAAAGACTGTCAAACCACTTTCAACCGAACACAACGTATTCCAATTTATTTCCCACAAGTCCCCCATGCACCAAACACCGATTAACCATTAGCCACAAGCCACCCAGGCCTAATATAAAACTCGTCGATACAACTGTACGGATAATTGACTAATTCAAAAAAATAAAATAACCCAATCATCCATAACCAAAAAATTACACTAGCCCTAAATCCATCCTGTATCCCAATCAATCAATTCCTCTTATTACTAACTGACCAACTCAAAAACACACCTTTGGCCTTGCCGATGCCACCGCGAATTCTCTCGCAATTAAATCCTATCGTTGGTACCGTATTAAGATACTGGTCAAATTTTAATCGATACAGGGCAGTAGTCTTCCCAGCACTGTCCAATCCCAGCATAGCCACGTGAAGAGGTGTTCCAGTAGGAAGAGCTTCGAGCAATCCACCCCCGCTCGTACCGCTCCTCCCCATCCCGGCACCCATTCCTTTTCCCTCTTCTGTATCGCCACCAGGTGCCACCCTTTGCCCCTGATTCCTCCTTACAGCATCGAATTTTTCCACCGAGCAGCCACCACGTGCGAACGAATCATCAGCTACCGATCCTGCCACTTGATCAAGCCGACAGCCCTCACTACCGCACTACCTAAAACAGAAAAACGAAAGATCCATAGTATACAGCGTGACTCAAATAAAGTGAGACTGTAACAAAAAAAAATCATCACCGGAAGTCGGACAATTGAATTAGAATTTTTTTCAGTCGCTGTTACGTACATTTTTTTTTCTAAACAAACAATTTATATCATACGACACCCATATATTTATAACACGTCATCTGACGCATGGCTACAGGTCGTTTCACTTTAGCGTCAATTAGATTCCTCGGCATGTGACAGCCACAGGGTTATTCGAAGTAGACGCACTCGAATTTGTGTACCGATCGAATGTAACGTGTAAGCTGGTTTCCTTTTTTTATTATTTTTTTTTTTTTTTACGAATTAACATGTATTCAGGCGAAATGTGTTAGATTTCATTTTCGCCTCAATCATCCTGCACGACCTGCACCACAGGATATCCAGGTGGAATTTTACATCGCAATTCCTCGTAATTTTATATCGTGGACAATTTTCACGTATTTACACTTTTATATGACTCGTCGCGTCCGGTTTGTTTAAACTCTTTTTTTTTTTTCTATTTCCTGTTATGATTTATCAGACCCACCACATCCCCCTCATTCCCCTCCCTGCCTCAAACTTCACCAGCATCCTATTCCAGGATATGCTTGAGGTCGTACTCGACCAAGCATCTCGCAAAACGACAGAACAGACCAACGATGCAGAATCTAACTGTAAAAGCATAAAGCCTCAATGAGCAATCTTGTTTGCGATTGTTTATTTGGCAAATTCGCGAATAACTCAGTAGTTTTGCAAACTCTGTTTCCATTGAAGATGTCGTCGTATATTTTGACGATATGACGTCATCGTCGCGACCGTCAGTTGGAGAGCGTAGAACAATGAGAGATGAAACGGAAGTCAGGAAAAAGTATGGTTTTTTTTTTCTCCCCAAAAATCACACACTTGAACATTGTTGAATGATAATTTTTTTTCCCCCGTTTATTATTAAAATCACTAATAGACTCAATTTTCAAATATTTCAAATATAAAAATCAAATGTTTGACTTGCGCCAAAAATACATTCTTAACCTCAAAAAAAAAAAATTCAAAGGATTTGTCCGGCTCAAAAAACTATGTCTAGCAGACTTATTGCGTATCGACAAAGTCTTCGAGTGGCCGCATTAAAGCGCGGCTAAAAAAAAAAAATAAAAATCACAGAGACTCGATGCTCGGGTATGCGAGCATCAAGGCGGTATTTCCAAGGGGGCTCCGCGCCACGAAGAATTCCGACATGGTTCGCCATTAAGTAGCGACAGGCGCGAGTAACGTCCAAACGAACAACAATAAACAAAGCAATCTGTCAACGATCATAATTAACAATAAAAATCCTAATCAGTCGTACCCTCCTCCCTTCCCCCTCCCACAAAATCGAAAAAACAATAAAAATACAACACACAAAAATATTTCAACCCCCCACTATTTGCCCTGTAAAAAAAAACAATTAAAAAAAAAAATTTTTCTACAAAAACTTGCCCAGTGAAAATTCCAAAATCCCCCCGTTTTCCGTAGGGCGAAACGAGACGAAATTGGATCCAGTCGAAGTGTACAGCATCTCTACGGTCCAGATGTAGGGTTAGACATATACAGAGACGAGAATAAGCCAGAGACGTCAGATTAGGGAAAACCCGTTTCACGTAGTAGAATGACGTTGCCGTAAGCCGTCTTCTAAAATTTTCCCCCAAAAAAAAAAAAAAAAAAACCGACCCAGTACTACCAATCTAAAGTCTTCGTATCAGCAACGTTCACGTTATCCCATACACGCAACACAGCCAGATTCACGGCTGAATAAGAAGCGTGCCGTGGTTTAAGCCGCGAAGGAAAAGAAAATAAGTATAAGACCGTGCACGTGTTCGAGGCCGTTGCTATAGCGTCAGGTGCTCGAGAGAGGAGTGGAGAGTCGGGGGGACCTGGTCGCAGAGTCAGGAGAAAGAATCCAAGATACGTGAACCAGCATCGCGGGAGGATCAGGTGGAGAGGATAGGAAAGAACCTATACGGAGAAAGGCTGGAGTCACGTGAGAGATTTGGATGGGTTACTCTAATACAGGTGCATCTGAGGATCAGAATATATATA
>JARQTG010000279.1:0-58359 GCA_030142615.1 Syrista parreyssii
TGAGAAGCAGGGGCACGGTTACGAACAGTCGTGGGTTTCCTGGTGCTGGATTCACAATCACCGCCGAAGGACAGTACGACATTGATAACAAGAGATTGTGCAACATTGCCGATCGTAAGGAGCAAAACGACGCGGTGACCTTGAATCTCGTGAAGACTTTAGTCAAGCAGGAAGTCAATACCGTACTTCACGTGACGGCTCGAATGCGCAACGATATCGATAACAACAATCTCATGATTAAGCCCTCGATTCTACTACGAAGGATACGTTGAAGCGTCTAGAAGTTGATATCTAGACAGTACAAGACTTGACGATTCGCAATTCTGAGATCATTTCACTGCTGGACGCCAGACTGAATGCGTTGGAGAATGGATGGAAGAAAGTTAACGGTGGTGTAGGAACTGCATAAACCTGTCAGAAGAAATTACCAACGTCGGCACGTTGGTATGAGACCGACGGATGTTACCGCTCGAAACGAGAAGCAAGTACTACAACGGGTGTACAAGAATTTCAGAGTCAAATCCACTGCACTGAAACAATCAAAATTCAAAGTTAGAGACAAAGTACGAATCAGTAAATTTAAACACATTTTCGAGAAAGGCTATACGCCCAATTGGATGACGGAAATTTTCACGATAAGTCAAGTGAAGAATACCCATCCGGTGACGTACGCGCTCGAGGACTACCAGAATCATCCCATCGAAGGCGGCTTCTATGAGCAGGAACTTACCAGAGTCAAATAACCCGACGTATATCTCGTGGAGAAGGTGCTGAGGAAAGAGGAAACAGACTTTTCGTGAAATGGTTAGGTTTCTGTATTGTACCTACGCGGCAAACTAACTTGTATTGGGTGCGCTCATGCAAACACGTGTAACACGCACACACAGATCTATACACAACAAAGAATAACGGCTTCGGGCTCGATCGCCGGGCTCCGTCGCCCGAACACGAAAGCGATGGCTGCCTGACATGCGCAGAGCGGCGAGCGGGAGAGAAGCCGGTCGGGCACGTGCCGGCATGCACCAGTTGCTTGGGACGCTTGAACCGAACAGCATTCCGTAATTCTATTACGATCACAACGACGCGTTGATACTTTCATACGCAATCTGACCAGAAGTCCTTGATTTGAATTAACGCTGACGTGATAATTGTTGCTATAATTGTGTTTGATACATAATTGATACGAGTTTGATCATTAAATACGAATACACGAGAAATAACACAAAGTCACGTGAAACATCAGTTACGGCGCCATTGCGGCTCATACGAGTCGACACTCAGTTGTCACTCATCGAATCAACGCCTCTCGGCCATTTTTCTCGTCGCATAAATCTCATTGTTGAAAATAATTCTCGCCGTGGTAATTACATTATCTAACTAGCTTCCACGCTAGCATTCAAAGGGCGGTTGAGCTCACCCCTATTGCACCTTCACTCGAAGCGTCGCAATTTTCTCTCATTGACACGTACAGTGCACACATACACACATACATCTGATACACACATTGTATTCTACGAGGAGTTTTTTTTTCACTCAGTTCTTGCTGAGCTTTTTCCTCCTCTGGGCAATAAACACTCTTCTTATTAGCCCAAATATCGAGTGTATTATTTAATTAACCTAACCTTAACCTATACTTAACATAAGCGTTAAATTAACAAACTGAAAGCACGGGAGATAGTCCTAGCGACTAGTTTCCGACGAAACTGTTTCGATAATTTGTACAACAGTTGGATGGATAAAATGGATTTGTAAAACTTAACGATGATGAGGATGGATGGTTTTGTAAACAGCAAGTAAAGAATAAAGAAAAAATTATTGTTTTTTCACTTTATTATAAACATTACTATATTATACACTACAATGCAGCACAACCGTGAATCTGCTATCACTATAAGTCCTTTTAATCGCTGCTGCGGCGCTCATTATCGAACGTGAGCATTAAGGATGGATCTAGCTGGGACTGCAGAGTGTCGTAACAAACCCATAGAAAATTGTTAAACAAGAGCGTAGATAAAAAAAGTCACTTCAATTTAAAAGTTGCTAAGGATTTTCTTACTTTGATTAGAAGAAATCTGAAAAATTTTTCAAATACATATCTTACATTTTCAAAAACCAAAACCAAATGACATCTCTGTCCAGACTCACAGTTGTTCCTGCAGAATGCTGTGACAAACGCAAAGAAAAGATTATTAAAATAGAGTAGAAGATAAAAAAAACTTTTATTTTTTCTCAGAATAAATTAAAAAATTGTTTAGAGGTTTAGTTACTTTAATGAGAAAACTGAAAAATTCCTCAAATACGTACGTTAGAGTTTGCGGAACCAGGTAACTAATTGCTCCTGGTGCATAATAGCAAGCATCCCCCCAATGTCTATAATGCACAGCAACGTGTGCGAATTTGTACATATTGTTAATGCTAGCATCACGGTATTTCTTGTTTCTTCCTCTCTGTTCCCATCGATCCATTCGATGGGGATGAAAACCTTAGGCAATATACTTACATAGCCCCGTTCCACGTTATCCATGGTTTAGCTCTTGACTGAACCGCAGCACCCTCGTTAAACTTTATTATTAAGCATTCTCCCTACCCCTAAACCTGGTAAGGATTCAGATAAGACCCTTCTAGAATTGTTTATTAAGATAAAGTGCGATGAAAAATAATCGGAATGGTTGATGTTTGTCTATGGTCAGTATTCCTTTGAAGAATCGAGTTTCATACACAACACGATAACTTAGACGCAACATTCTGTACCTTATACCTTCTACAGCTTCCTCTCTCTTCAAATTTCTAGAATAAGGATCTCGGAAAAAAAATGTAGAGTTCCGATAATTGACATAATTGATGGGTTTGAAATAAGAAAAGCTGTCGTTTACAGACTATTTATATTTTTTTCATATATTATTAACATTCGTACATTCTTATTTCACATATATCTTACACTTTATAACCCCACGGAAGGGTGTCAGTTGTACCAGGAACAATGACCCTTTTATCATCATTCCTTGACTCTTTTAGCTCGCTTCTTATCATTACTTTCTCCTAAAACTTTAAAAGAGTACAGTCTTGCTCGCAATCCTATAAATACGGTCATAATTTCCCATTATTATCATCCTTTATCAAACCCAATACTTTTTTATTTGCCAGTGGTATACAGTAAATATTATCCGGTGGGTAGTCTGAGATATTGAATCTGCCTAAGTCACGTTTGATATAATCATATATATTCAGAACGGTGAGATGGTAGAGGAGGCTGTCAGTGTCCGTGTATATTAATTTATCTTGGTTATCAAAGATATTCTTCACGTAGTTCCAATGAAAATCATAAATATAAATTTTGGATATGTCGAGAATGGAAAATCCTGCATATATTGGTTTATTAAGTTTAATTTTGGTACGACTTAATATGATTATGGCCATGTCTTCGTCGAATACTGTGCAGCTATGAAAATTTGGTTTAGAGATTAGAGGTTTTGCTCCATAGACTCCATCCCATTTCTTAACAAATATAACATCCTTTTGTTTTCTAACATTTTCCATTGTTTTGCCAAAAACTGAATTATTCATAAGTTTATAAAAGTGTCAACAACACTCAATTCAGTGTTTAAATCTATATACTTTTTGAGCCATGATGTTTGTTTAAACTTTAGAACACGGCGAATTTTTGTTAGTTTCAATCCTAAATTTAAACACTGATTTAAATTTTTATAATGAATGATATATATTTCTTTTGGAAGAAGTGTCGTTATTAATTTCGATTTGTTAGATCCCGGAGGTGTACACTGCTGCGGACAGAGTGGTAAATCTTTATAGAGATCTTGAAGTTCGATCGGATATTCCACGTCTACTTCGAGTATGTAACCCGTAGGAGAATCACCAGGAATACGACAAATGTCCAATTGCTCAAAATTTTCCTTCCACTCGAAAGAGTCTAATGGCAAAAGCTGACGAATAGCAGCATCGTACAAGTTGTTTACGTCATAGTACATGAGTTATGATTCTTCTTTGCGTGGATCGAAATTATCCCCCATATATCTATTGTTCGCCTTAGCATATCTGTTTGAGCACTGAGCTACGCCGCCTCGAATACCTCTTTTGATAAACAACAGTATCTGAACATCAGTCAATAGCTCACGTTCCACACCAGTACACTTGAGCATAGCGTCGAAAGCAAGGCCTGGTGAAGTGTAATAATGTAGAGGATCTAAATTGTATATAGCGTAGCATTTACGTCAAAAATTTTCAAAGATATCGGCAAGAAGTAAAACATCCGTTTTAAAATACAGATCGGAATAATCGCATAACGTCTCGATATGAAAAGTTTGCCAAACGTTACAAGCGTGTATATAATCTACATCTGAAATTCTTTCATTATTTCATTTTGAATAAAATTTTTCTTTAGATGGTAATTGCTCCTCGTTAAGTCTTTCCAAATTATCGACATATTCGTATAGAAAAATATCCATTCTAGTCAATAAGTTGAACTCCTCTACACTATTACAATGTTTAAACATAATTAATTTTCTGAATCTTTCAAATAGGAAGCTAATTTTTCAATGCTACGCGACATGAACCAAAATGATTCGATGAATCAAAAATTTACAACGTATCTTTAACGCTCTTCGTGAAAGACATATATCTTTCGTTATTTACCGGTAGCAGGTTCATCGAGCCCTCGAAGGATATAGCCAGAGATTTAATCAAGAAGTGTGAATCATAACCAGATAAGTTATGAAACACGACGGGAACGGTATGTTAGTTCTTGTAATTCAAATTGCACCCCTGATGTGCAGCACCGCGATATTTGCCCGTGAAATGGCAATGATTTCGGTGCTTGGTATCCTGAGGTGTAAATGGATTTTCGCAAATATGACAGATTTTTGCCAAATAAAATTCATGCTTCTGCTTGAAATTTAGAGATTCCATTGGTACGATGCGTTTTAGGTAAAATTTCATAAATTGAGCTAATTCCTTTAATTCGTTCACAAACCATTCCACGCTATCATTTTCATGATGAACCTTAAATTTGGAGATAAAATCGTCAAAGTTACATTGTAAATAGTACGCGATGCTGTGTGGAACATGCTTTTGATATATCGTTGTATTTGACGAATTAGATGTATTCACGACTGCCTCTAAAATATACTCACTATCAGCATAAATGACAAACGGTACAGCTTCTTTGTGTTTATAATTTTTGAATTTCAAAATTTTATCCTTTTCGTCTGGTAAGACGACTCTGTCTTTATTTATGGAAGCGCAATTGAATCCATGTTTCTCGAAAGAGCTTTCTGTTCTAAAGTGACATAGGTATCTGTCGCACAGTCTGGTATAATGCCCATGCTATGAAATTTGAGAACTCAATAATTGAGTTAGATTGCGGATCCATGCAAAGTGGTAAACATTACAATCTTTGAAATCTATGTCATCTCCATCCGAGTAAATTACCGTTTCCAGCATAAGTAGGTGAATTACTTCTTTGTTCGATTTTCCTTGACTTAGATAAATTGGTACTATCTCATTACCACTATCGCGCTCTATTCCGTAAACATTAATTGTCAAATCATTCATGTTCTCAAATTTCGACATATCCTTGAAATCGAGGGGAAAATTGAAACCTTCGCACTTTCGCACTGAGCTAAAATGTGGGTACAAAGTAATCCTATCTGCATGATCCTTAGCTGGATGAAGAGCTGCAGTAACGCATCAGAGAAAACAATACGAATCGTTATTTCTAATGTTAACTACTGCTTTTTTATTCTGCACATTTTTAGGCAGCTCAATGAATGTTGACAGGCCTCCATGTATCGGTACATATCTCTTGATATTTACCGCCAAGTTTATAATTTCCAACAACGACCAGCCCGATTTTCTTTCTTGGAAGTCTTCAACTTTAACCAATAATTGTCCCATCAAATTTACATTAAACCAGTCATTAATGTCCGTGGATGATAAAATAACTTCATTCTTAATATTAAAGAATTTTAACTCCTTCATAATTTCACCATCCTTCGTGGTTTCGATTTTACAGGTCAAGACAACGTTCACTTTCAAGTTTCCATCCTTTTGTAGGGTATTGTTCATTTTCACCGCGATCAATTTTCTAGAATTTTCCAAGAAACGCTTCAAGTCCTTATGCGGCATGTTTGCTATCATTCCGGTCCTTATTCTTTCTTTGAACGCAGATTCCAAGTCATCCCAACGTACTCTGTGACTTCTTCCCTCTCTCACTGTTCCTTCGCCTTTCTTTTGATGTTGTTTAAATTTTTTATTCAGAGATTTGAGCATTCCAATCGTTGTTAAGATTTTCACTTCTTCGTTTTTTAGAATTTTATTTAAAAGCCTAATATTTTGAGTACCAAATTTTGTCCACGTTTTAATTTCCGCAATACATGATCCCCTCTTCAATAGTTTATATGCACCTTCCATAATCTCGATCAACTTCTTACACTTTGCAGAATCCATTTTGTTGAGATAAATGATGCACTTAAATGTTTGAATAACAATAATCATCACTCATCATCGAAAGGTTTTTTATAACAAGATTTCAAGGTCTTCCTGGAATTCGTTTGAACAATAAGACTTCCTAGAATTTCATACTTACCTCCTTTGAGTAACCTGATATTGTCACTATGTGAAAATGTCTTTATAAAACGTTTAGGTATATGAATAAATAGTAATGTAATTATACAATAGAATTAATTTGTAAACGTTTTACGTTAAGATAACGTCTATGCAACTTAACCTAAAATGGGACAATCGCAAGGTAGAGAACGAGAATGAGCCATGAGGGAGAGAGAGCAGTTTCGAAGAGATCGGTACCGTGAGTGGGTACAGAGTTCGGACCTGCCTGAATCCGAAAGGCATAATCGGATCATTTTCAATAACAATAATTCTTTCAAAAATGCAACGTTGAATGAAAATCCTGCAAGAGTTGGTCATGCTAACACTGCGACAGTTTTTTCTGGCAACACATCCTCGAATCAAGACCGAACAGAAAATTCTGGAAGAACTAGCAAATAAAAATTTATACTCATGCATTGAAATACAACTTTGGAATTAATCAGCCAATGAGTTTCTTTTATTCGAGACCTACTATAAGGCACGGAGTATCGCCAACTTCCTTATTTCCCTCGATAATGAACAGAAGTCTATGAAATTCAAGGTCGATGCAGCTTCCAGAAGGAGCGGCAAAACCTAACGGAACTGCGCACTTACGTTCTACAATATTGAGATGAACTTCAACCCTCCTCCTCCGAAGTTGCATAGCGCGCTTATCTCCTACGAGTAGTTTGACACCTCGGACGATGAGGGATTGCATTCTCGACGCGAGGTAACGTTCAAGGTCAAGCGACCTGCACGGGGATGGGATGCGTCGAAGCCTCTCTGCGGGATGAGGGGGCTTCCGTCTCGACGCGTAATTCCGCGAGATAACTTTCAAGGTCGAAACAGTTTCCGGTCGAGGGCTGCCGTCCAAAACCTGCACGAACTGGCACGGGATTTGGTGTAAGGGGTGGCAGGAGGGGGGATCATCGTAGCTTCTCCAGGGTCGAGGGGCAAGGAACCGGCGAAAAACAACCTGCAAGAGGGCTGCCGGCTCTGGGAGCGATCCTGCGCGATTTAGCACGGACAAGAACCGTTGAAGGTTCTAGAAGGTTCTCGAAGGTCACAGTGCGTAGACTTAAGCGCAGTAGATTTGTTGATTCGGTTGGAGTAAATATAAAAGAGTAGGTATGCTTCGTGTGTTCTTAAGGTCATGTAAAAATATAATTTACCACCAGATCACGCTTTGACTTCGACAGCTTCGAACGACATGCATAGACACGCAATTGTTAAATACATCATCAACGTATTCCGTGGTTTCCACCAAAATTTGGATTCGGCGTAAGGAAAATAGCGTAAAATCACTAGGCGGAAGGCGATAATCGAATACACAATATAGACGATGTAATTGGTCGACGCAAGTTACGCTTACGCAAAGTACACTTCATGTGACAGTACCCTCATCGTTATACTTTAATAGTGCGCTACTTTTGTTCACGATAATAACCAATCATAACATAACATTACAGATCAACACGCAGATCACGCCGCTTCGAAAATAAGGGTGATTCCGAAAACAAGAGTAATGTGAATCTCTGTGAAGTTAGTCGACCAACTTCAACTTTCTTAATTTTTTTTTGCGAATCGATTGTGGGTCGTTTGTGATTGTGGGCTTAATTAAAAGGATTGAGGGTTAATAGTTTTTCCATAAAATTAAAAATAAATTTTAGCATTAAGGTGGCTCACGATTTTTTTAAAATTATTATTTAATAAGTAGTAGATCGATGTAAAGTCGTTTGTGAGCCACGAATAATCCAATTAGGACGTTTGCGGGTTCACGATTCACTTTAGAAAAGCAAAATGCGATATGTCGGCTAACGTTGCGTGGTGCTTAATTGCTGCGTCTAAATGGTGGATCCTCATACGGATGCCAGTGTTGAGACGCAGTGTTGTGATTGGTGCATATCAGGTGCCGGGAGAAAGTTGATCATTTTACACCAATCAGCCTTGCGTTCGAGCGCCAGGGTCGTGTATGAGGATCTAACCTCAATTTACGAGCAATGACGGATGATATGGCTCATTTTTTTCTAACTGGTCGAGAATATTTATGAAAATGAATAAGGATAAAACAATTTTACAATGTCATGAATATTCTCGACCTGTTAGAAAAAAATTAGCCACCATGTCATCCGTTTGTGATCGTAAATTGAGGTTAGATCCTCATACAGATCCTAAAGCTCGAACACAAGGCTGATTGGTGAAAAATGACAAACTTTCTCATATGCACTCATATGCACCAATCAGAATACTGCATTCCAACACGGGCATCTGTATGAGGATACACCATCTAGAAGCGTCGATTAACACTAAACCTACCAGAGCGGTCAAATGACCGGTTTTGAGACTTTAATCAAAATTGTTAAATCCCAAGTTTTCATTTTTCTTGAACTTAAAGTCTTAAAAGCGGTCATTTGACCGCTCTGGTAGGTTTAGTGTTAAGCACCACGCATCGTTAGCCAATATATCGCTTTTGCTTTTCTAAAGCGAACCGTGAACCTACATACTCCTAATTGGATTATTCGTGACCCACAAATGATTTTACATCGATCTAGTACTTAATAAATAAAGATCTAAGAAAAATCATCGGCCAACTTCATGCTACAATTTCTTTTTGATTTTATGGAAAAATTAAGAAAGTTAAAGTTGATCAGCTAATTTAACAGAGGTTGAATACGATTCTGAATCAAATTGATTACATCGTTCACATATTGACTGCGTTTTCATCTACGGGATTTAGAGCAGATTAATCAATCATGTGCAACATTTGAAAATAATACACGAGCGTGATTGATTAAGCCTCTCTAAATCCCGTAGTGGAAACGTAGTTAATGTGAACGATGTGAATAACGTCATACACCCAATGATTTTCACATTTCATCGTACGAAACGTCCTCATTCGGAACATACCCCAATATTCTGAGGAACGTTCAGAGTCGTTCACGTCTGCGCAAAGCACAAGTTTCGTCAAGGAAAAATCAAAACAATCAAGATGGCTGATCCCAATAACGAGGCTGCTTCGTCGAGTGGAGTTTCAGAACCAGCATCTTCAACTCCTACGATTCGTGACGACCTCGAAAAGATTGAGGATTTCTTGGAGCCTGATAAGAAGCGCCGCAAACTTCTGCGGGGTGATGGCAAAACTGAACAAAAACTGGAACATCGATTGGGCGGCATCCTTTGCTGCGCTGTTTGTCTTGACCTACCGAGGGCAGCTGTTTACCAGGTAAATCTGTTCTAATAATTCTTTTACATAATTCTATTAGAATTTAATAAATAGTTTCCCGTTGAAAATGATTCATACGTTTGTTTGTATTGTTCAAACGGTTATGTTTTTGTACATAATCATTTTATATTTCACATTACTACTACAACATGACATAATACTTTCAAATTGTTCAACTGTTCATATAATAGTCTTGTTTCATTGTTTTAAATTTGATTGCAAAATTATATTATTTATGTTTCAATTACAGTATGTTGTATCTTTTCATGGTCATACCTTCTGTTCCATATATTTTTACATTCACATTCAACAAAAACACATTTTTCAGAAGAATATTTTTATTTTATATGTATAAATATTGAATACAGGTATATCAAATTTATTATTGAATAAGTACTATTACTATTTTTTGCTGTCTCCTTGACTGATAAAATGAACAAATATTTTGATTAAAAGTATGTTAATTAAAGATCCATGAAATGGTTGAAATACAAAAAATGTAAAACAATATTTGTACACAACTAATTTCTATAATCTAATTATATTTATTGTGTCCTTTACTTATTTGAATTGCATATAATGCACTTACAGTATGAACATTTAAGTTTATATTAAATTGTTTGAATATCGTGGAATAAAGTAAATAATCACTTTTCTTAGTATAAGGTAAAATTTATAACTTATTTTTGCTATGAATGATTATCTTGATCAAAACCTATCTCATATATAGAAAAATGATAATTTTATGAAAATAATTATGTGTAGTTTCTTCAGTATCACCTGATAGGTTATACGTAATTAATTTGGGAGATTTACTATCATGTGCAATTTAAACAGTCATGGAGGTTTATGAAATATAGATATTTGATGGATTCATATCATATATTAACATTGCTTTTCAATAACTTATTGAAGGACGTACAAATATTTAACATGGATGAAGTAAATTTAGGTAAGGTGTGAATATATATAACTAGTTATTTTGATATATAAAAGGTAGGTAACTGCATGTTTAAATTATTTTAGTTGAAATGCAATTTTCAGACTAAAGAAATGCAGTTGATCTTTAATAAAAAAAAGTATTATGTATTGATTGAGTATCAAAAGAATAAGTTTAGATACATTAATACATATAAACATATTAAAACCAGAGATAACAGTTTCAGTAAAAGTATAGTTCAAACAGTCACACACATTATGCATTTGTGTATTATTATTAAAGAAATATTTATTAATTAAAGCATTTGTTTCTTGACGCGATATAGTGAGCGTACATGATAATTCTTTATAATATGAATATATCAATAACATATCTGCATATGAAAACAGGAGTAAGTGTACTTATTTTTCTTGATTGTAAGCTTGTATATTCCATAAATATAGGTGGAGAATATGATTAAAAATGTAATGCACGTATTCGTGTATATGTGTGTGATAATTTGAATCCTTTAAAATGAATATTCTTTAAAGTGAGTACATGTTGGCACAATTGATATAATTGAGGGTTATTAATATTTGTATAGATTACCGTGATATTTACTTTATCACGATTAGGGGGTATAAACGTATTTTATTCAGAACATTCTTATTCAGAAATTGATAATCTAAACCTCAATCTAAATAATTTTATTAAAATACAGTATTTTGATTAATCGTTTATCTTCATCAATGATAAGGCACACAGGAAAACCTATTTTCATTCTTCAATATCTTTCTTGTAAACATCGCGTTATCATCGAAGAGAACTACGTTACAGAAATCATTTCTGATAGATGAGTTTATTGTATATTCCATTATTTGAACTACATTCGTGGAATAGAACACATTATAATATGCTAATACTCAAAAAAAGAATGTTTTAACTTTCAGTAACACCAGTCCTATATGCGCTCTTTACAGTTATTACTTTTAATATAATTACATATGGTTGTAATATACCCACAAATAGCATCGTAAATTTATGAGTGTGTGACAGTTTGTTTAGTGATAGGGAGTGAGAATGAAAGGAGTGAGACACCAAGATTCTTTGTATGCCATGTATGGTTTAAAAGGATGTTCAGAATAATAAACATCATTGAAGGTTTTTAGTTAGTTATTTTAAATCTAATAACCTAATATACCTCTCCTAAATTTTGCTGTCCTATCCTAAATCATTTATTGTGACATTGCTAATAGCAGTAATATGCTATTTTCAATACCAGATTTAACGTTATATTACTCTAGTGCTATATTGTAATAATGTAACAATTAATGGAGTCCATGCGATTGTATGTTTCAGGTTTTAAAACATCAAAATCATGGTAATGAGTATCACATTAGTTTGGTTATTCTAATTTGGTTATGCTCGGTTAACATTCAAATAAGAGATACATGTTAACAAAGCATAATTCAAGAACATGTGGAGACCTAAAATCTTTATCTTGTTGATGGTCAATTCCCTTAATACGAATGATGATGCTATTTTATACAAGTTGTATTTTTGTAATACTAAAGAATAGTAAAAATTGCTTGGAAGGCGGTTGTATCGTTCATTTAATGATTACTCTCAAACTGAGAACACACCAGTATATTTTACTTCTTATTTAAGGTTTATAATGCTCTAGTAATTATTGCAAAAATGAATATTAATTAGGCATGCTGAAATGGTGTTTGCAGTGCACTAATGGACACTTGATGTGCGCTGGTTGCTTCACTCATGTCTTGGCAGATGCCAGATTAAGGGACGAACTAGCAACATGTCCGAACTGCAGAATTGAAATCAGCAAAACGTCAGCATCCCGAAATTTGGCTGTTGAAAAGGCGGTATCTGAATTGCCAGCTGAATGTCAATACTGTGCTAAAGAGTTTCCTCGAAATTCTTTAGAACGACATGAGGAAACAATGTGTGAAGAAAGGTATATATTCAATATATTTCAATAAATAAGTCAATCATTAAACACAATTTGAACGGTAAGTTATGATTCTTTTTTTATTTATAGGATATCAAGCTGCAAATATAGCAGAATTGGTTGTCCATGGAGAGGTCCCAATCACGAAGGTCCAGAACATGAAGCTCATTGTGTTCATCCTCATCGTACGGGTGCTGATGTAATGGATGCATTACGAGATATCGATGCCAGAACGTTGGAGGAACGGCGACTCTATGACAACGTTTTCGATCTTTTATCCTATGAGAAAATTACTTTCAATGGTTAATTTCAAGTTTTTTTTCAAATTTCTTATTCAATATATTTTTTGAAAACTTGTATAGCTAATTTTATAGCAACAAAGTAAATTTGTCTTGTAAACTAAAGCAACAATTGAATAATTCTGAGATGTTGAGTAATATGTTTTCGTGAGGAGAAAACTATGAATGATAAAAATATGCTGAATTTGTTCTGATATGAAAAAAATACAGTAGTTTGTGTAACGGTAATTCTTTCAAACTATGTTCAAAATCGATAATGGTTCAATAACCTATTCTGTGGAATAATTTAGCAGTAATCCTTCTAAGTATTCATTTTTTGCTATTGCTAAAAAGTTATGAGAAAATGAATTTTACTAACAAAAAAGCAAGAGCATGATTAAAATATTAGGGCATGTTAAACGTAAAGAAATAGCAACAAAGAGAGTGCAAACCTCTAATTTTCTATATTCTGAATTATTTACTTTAGCTGAATATTTATTTCGTTATATCTACTGAGTCCCGTAAAGTTAAACTTCGCGCCGTCCAATTGACTCAATGGAATCACAGAATTTCTCTAAATATCAAGAATAAAAGTGTTTTCGATTTTCTGAATTTATTGTAAAATATAGCCTGACGTATGTTCAATTAAAAATCTCAAGCTAATTACCAAATGTGACGTGGTGCATATTTTTACTTTCACTAGGTGACATATACTCGATGTTGCCAAGTTTGGTCAGTTAAGAACGCTTTTTAATATATCTACATGTATTTATATTTTTATATTTGACATTTTAGTCTACAATTTACTTTAATTATTAATGTTATACTACTGTGAAAACATTTCTTATATTTTTATTATCTTTCAGTATTTTCTAAAATTCATTGTTAGTACTATCAACAATGGTTGTGTCGTTATCTGATGTTAACAGGAATATTAGAATTACTAGCAATGAGTTATAGAATACAACCTGTGCATTAAAAAACAGTTAATACTGCAAAATTGATGTCTTTGCAGATTTACAAATGAAGCCATATCGTACCGACGAGTTTGTCCACAAGCTTTTTTATGAAACATCCCGCTTTACAGCTTTCAATAATCAATGGGTGGTGAAAGCCAGAATTAATAACAGTCAGCGTGATCCTACTCAAAGTTCAGAACGTGACATGACTTATCAGGTTTGTCATTTGAATATATTAATGAACCTATTGATTACAAGATCGAGTAAACACTCCATAAGTAAAAAATCGTATAATAATGAGCATAAGAATACTAAGACATAATTCACAGATATAATTAAAATTTGTGCAGAATTTATAAGAGAGTATATTTTTTAAACTGCATGATATATTACAGCTGATTTTGAAAACGAAAACTACGTACCCTTTGCCTCTTCATTATTTGATCTTAAAAGGACCATTTGGTGATATGAAAGTTCAGCCAAGGATTCACAGGTTTGACTTTACTGAACAGGACAATGAAAGTCCTTATTTACCTCTCCCATTGCCAGACACAGCAGAGTGTAACAGACTTCTTGCTGCAAAAGCCATCAGTTTTCGGTAAATATATTTGCTTACTATGAAATCATAAACTTAAACTGTATTGTTGTTATGCTGCAAAATTTATTATGAGTGCAAAGATCAATATATAGCATTGCTGTTGACCATAGTTATATTATAATGGTTGCCACTGTTTCAGATATAGTCGGTCCACGAGTTCAATATGTTTTTTGGCAGATCAAAACTAATGAAGTCTCTTACAATGCCACACGTATCACTGCACAAAATGTTTGTTACAAAGTTTCTGCACTAAATATATTTCATTTTTCTATTTTAGTGTATATTTACATTATATTATGAAAAACTACCTGTAATTTACTAAGGATTGTATCATTTGCGAACTGTCAAAAAAAATTGAATTCATGGATCGACTATAGTTATGGTCAATAATCAAAAGTAATAGCATACTTATTCTTCATCCGCTTCCTCCTTTATGTCTATCGCTTTAACGGGCAAATGCCAACAAGGTTAATTCCTTGTCAAGATCGCCCTCTATCATTGATATACTTTGGATGTGTTGACAATATTTAAATTCTATATCATTTATATATTTATTCATACCGTTTCTAATCCAGTTATCTATTTTTGCAGATTAATTATGTTCCTGGCATCAAAGTAAGTGGATCCAGGAATTTCCGTCCTATTGCAATGAACATATTAGAAGGAAGACCTAATTATTCTAATACTGTCAAGATCTAAGTAACAAACTTATTAGCGATTATTTAATACGGAGGAATAGTAACGAATGACGCTATTATTGAGAAAGAAACTGCAATGTTATCGTGTCTCTTTAGGATCATTAATAGATAGATTTAGTAAAGAAAACTATGATATGATGTAATTAGACATAACGTAATATATCCTATATGTTATATATAAATGTAGCTGCAGGGCATGAAACGTACTACGAATTGACGTTAAGATTGGTGGATTTTCATTTATGTCATTTCATAAAGCATTTGGAGGGTTTGTCGTTTACCGGACATTTTTTAATTATTTAGTAAAGGTGGTGATGCCATTATTACTACAGGAATAAATCGGTATAATAGTATATTGCTACTGTCCAACACCTTTCCTTAGAATATTGTTAAATTGAAAATCATAAATATTTAAATGATCTTATAGTCGAGCTGTGAAATATATTCCACTTGAAAAAAAATCCCTTTCTGATTGGTAATTTAACCAAGTCCTCCAAATGTGGCATCGATGTTATGGTTTTATAATAATTGGAACCTCTATAAGCAATTGATTAAATAAGATTTGAATAGACTTTTAATCGTTGTAAAATTTTGAGTGAGGAATCGGTAATCATACACAAAATTAAATATACCTACAGAATGTATATACAAAAATAAGCAAATAGCAAAATATTATATTACAAATTTGTCCAATTAAGCAGTAAAAAATTATGCTTTAACAACCATGTACCCATGTTAAAGGTCCTTACATTGACGTTTTAATATTATTTAAACTAGTAAAAATGTTTTATATTTAGGAATAAAATGTTATCTTCTTTGGGCCTTCAGCAACAGAGAACATGAAACTTGAGAACAGAAATTTCAACAATGGGAATTATTTATACAGTAGTGCAGTAAGTTTATTCTATTTGTATTTCTCATTTTTGGTTGCATATGCAGACTCTTGAAGTATATTCTCAAATTAACACGTTAACTGCCCTTACGCTTAAAAAATATTTATCACTAAGTTAAGAACAAGTTTTTGAATGTACTCATATTTTTTACAATTCTCAAGGATAAATTTGTAAATTTCCCGTGTCATAACTAATTATTAAGCATCATAATTTACCAGAAACTTTTGAAAGATAATTTGTTATCTTATCTATTTTTGACTTGATTATCTCACTGTACGTCGTACAGTAAGCGTTTCAGAAATAAATGTTTTTCCGAAATAATACATATTGTTTATCTCCGGTTGGGTAGCAGATGGTCAAAGGATTTTAAAAAAATTACAAGTGGAATCGTTAGGTCAGGGTACGTCAATGGTTTTTATCTTTAGGTCATCAATATTTTTTTTTACAAAAAATACTCAAATTTAGACGCCAAATTATTTAGGGTCTGCACCTCATTTAAAGCAAATTCGAATATGTTTTCACTTATTTCAACATAAATTGGTGAGGTCAATCGAATCCATTCTGATTTAACGTTAGGTCATCAACAATTTATTTTTTTTTATAAAAAACAGTTTCAGTTTGGACGCATGCGTAGATCGAGACACAATATGATCTCAGCTCTCTCGGCTCATTTTCGAATACACCCGTAGTGCTTCGAGGCACGTAAAAACGCTTGAATGAACGGACCTAATGTGTAGAGATCGAAATGAATGGGTGTGCAGCCGGCATAGTGCTGAGTAAACGAATACATTTGATTGGTCAAATCTCACACTGTTGCAAGATTTCCGATCAAATGACCAATATGTTTAATATTTGCTTACTCAACGCTGTATCCACTGAACACACACATTGACGCTAATAAACTGCAAGAAGTTAGACCAAATTCAGTTTCTTGTATGTACAAGACGCTGGGAGGTCAGGTAGTTGATTTGATGCAGCCACATTCGTCAAACTCGCGTTCGAACACAGTCTATCAGCTCCATATACTTATCCCCTCATCACGACCGATTGAACTAATTTTTTTCGCTAACATTTGTTGGTCGTTTGTCGGTAAATGATGGACTATTCTGAATGTTTGACGGTTATTTGTTTATATAAATTTATAGAAACAAATTTGGCTAGGGAATATTTTTCAAATAGCTACTCCATCGTCATATTTTCAATTGACTTTTACATAAATTTATATATTTTATATCGATGTAGAATCGTTTGTCAGTGATTGATGGTCTATTTTTTCGAAGGAAAGGTTCATATTTTCCTTGTAATTGTAAATAAAACTCGGCTAAACACTTGGACTATAGCGTCGCTTTGTGAAAACTCATCTTAACGCCCTAATGTACTTGTACGTATGACTATTTCGCTGGAGCCAGCGAATAGCGAGGCTTTATATCGACACAAGACAATCGACGCAGTTGAGTAAATTGGATGCTTATGTAAACAGCTATTTGTTTTGGAGTAACTGAATAAAATATAATTTTGGGATATATGTCTTTAAGAAAATTTGATACAATGCAAAATTGTAAATATAACAATATTTTTATATCAGCGACGTTTGTACTTTCGTATTACGTGTTTGATAAAAGGTCATTGACTTTACCTAGACGTTCGGAGTACAAGTAATCAGGTTACTTTTTTTACACCCACTATTTTGTATTGAGTAAATTTATCCCGAAAAACTTATTCTCACATGTTTTATTAGTATTATTTTTGTCCTATCATATTAAATAGTTTACATATAGCTTGTCAAAAGTTTGTGAATTACACGTGATTGGTTAATCCTAAAATCCATGTGTGTAAACGTAGTCATTGACTGGTACAGGGAATTTAGTTGTATCAGGAGATTCAGCAAATAGATAAATGACAATACAGAAGTTAAAAGAAGTCAGAAAGTTGAATATTAGTTTGGCGTGAAAAGAAATGAAAAAAAAATTGCTGATAATAAAAGATTGCTAAAAAAATCTTGGTATTTATTTTTTTAGTTTTCCACAGATTAGGAGGATATGGCAAGTACAAAATATTGCATCTTAGGATGCCCCTTGATCATTCAATACAGATTCTAAGGCTATATCGCTACAAATCTTGTTCATTACTTTCATCAAATGAATTGTCAAAGACAATATTTTGTTGTTGTTGTTTTCTCTTTATGTTGTATCGGAATCATCAAGAGGGACTGTTTTAGCCAATGTCAGTCTATTGTGATATTCTATTAATAAGGATGTTTCTCTTACGTTATTTGTCTCAGTGATAATGGTCTTGTATCTCGCTTCACAATTTGTTGGTGCTTGAGCTTTAATTGTGTAAGACAAATTTTGTTTGCACTCTCAAGCGATTGAAATGAATTTCCATAAACTTGTTTCTGCTCTGCTGATGATACCTGAATATATATCGCACCATGAGGTTCAACTACATTATTCGAACGACAATGAACAATTTTTGGTTTCAAATCGTTGCACATTTCCCAAGTATTGTTGACACGTCTACAATAGGCTACATAATATCCTGACAATCTTACGACAATACCAAACAGTCGATACTGATAACTCTCCAAATCAAGGTATACAGAAAAATCATATAATTTGCAAATCATTCCTCTTGAATATTCTAGATTTGGTCTTACATTCAACTCAATAAAAATCTACGTATTGTAGATTATTATATAATGTTAGGGCTTCCTATAGTGCACCAAATCCATTTCTTCCAATAATTTTGTGATTGACAGATAATGTTGAATCAGAGGAAGTGTATATATTACACTTGGGACACTGATGAATATAACATGCACTAGGTTCTGAGTTGAAACATTTTATTCATATTGTATGCAGACTACTATACAAATTAATTGAATAAGACGTTAATTCATCGCACTCATCATAACTGACTGAGATGTTCGATTCGAAGAGGCGTTTTAGACGTACTATTCTCTCTTTTTATATAGCAGCACGAGGTCCGTTTTTAGTGAAACTCGCGACGAATTGCAACGTTTCATTTATTGATCTCTGTATTAAAGTCATATATTCTGTATCATCCATTGCACCTACTGACAATATTTGTACTATAAAGTCAAAGCCACAGGTATTGTAAGCAAAATAGTATGAACCATCTACACGAGCAGACTTAGTTATGAAATTTCCGTTTTGCAGCAACCATGATTGTCGAATATTAGCAGGTAAGGTATTGCGATGCTGAATATTAGGATTCGGTTTAAAATATTTGCCTTTTGCTTTTCTTGTTAGTACTGTTGGCTGATTGTTAATAGGTCCCTTCATATTCACGTGATGAGTATCTTGAGGTGTGACGTTATTGATTAATTTTATTTTCTCTTTTACAGCATTCGTACTCCCATCTTCAAAGCACTCCTCCTTTTCGTTTTCTATGATAAAAACTTCATTGTAGATGTTATCAATGCAACTATTATTCGTTGCATCGTCGCGATTATCGATATCAGTAATACTGGTATCACACCAATTAGGGCTGCATCTTATATTGGTACCCATATTCGTGGTATCTTTTCTTACAGAGTCTTCTAGCACTTGAAGTGTTGATGTTGCTGATTCATTCTCTAATTGTCGTACTGTATCATTTCCCTCTCGAAACAGACAAACTTTCGGCTTTTTCGGTAGCGGGCTCGGATATGGACCATCATTTTGACAGACAACTTTTAATTTTGACGTAGTAATTGCAGCACTACCAAAATAATCTTCGAAAATCAATTTCAACAACTTATCCACACGCAAAAGTCCCGAATAATTCTTCAACACTCTATGTTATATAATATTGAAGTGTCCTTCCACAAAAGTCGTAACTGCATGCCCTGCTATGTAAGGAATGGCAACAGCAGTCCATAAAGGGAATTCAAATGCAAGTGGCACGAATCGATCTATAAAATCAATGAAATAAAACGAGTTTGGTTCATATCCTTTATAGTTCGTGACTTCAGCTATCTTGCGTATGTTGTTGATCCAATTTTTTATACGGTTGTTATCTATGCTTTTCTCTTCTTCATTCTCTTCATCAGTATTTACATTATTACAATCTGTGTTGTTTTCAAAGTTGAGGTCGAAATTTCGATTGCTTATATATCCCTCCAGTTTTTTTCGGGCGTTTAAGACAGAACAACCAGTCTTTTCAATAATTGAGTCCTGAAGCTCGTTTACTTCAACAATAAAGGTGAGCTAAAATATTTCTTGAAAATGCTGTAACGTCTGACAATCGATCATTAATGCAACGCAGTATAGTGATAAAACTGTCGTACCACAGTATGGCGCATATGTTCAAAACATTTCCACTTTCGAACCATAATCATTAGATGGGCTACATCCAGTTTCAGAGATGTATAAATTGGTGATCGATAGCGATATTAAGAATGTCCACTATGTCTTGACTGTCTGAAAATTGAAAGCCAGTGATATTCCATTCATCAGTGCCCTCAAAAAATCGCATACAACTTGTCTAGGTCTAGCGGCACCTAATTTTTGCCAGTGTTTTAGCCACTATTATATTATGTCAGTGTCTTGGCTCTCCGTAAGCATGTCATAGACTGATAACGTTGTATTATTGAAATTGATTGTCACTGAGTATAAAAAAATGTGACCAGATGGACTTCCATTCTCACGAATCAGTGGCTTTGCAATGATACCTGTACTATTGATAGATATAGATGACCAATCCTTCGTCATTCTGCAATATTATTTGTAAGCATGCAGTTGTGCTGGAGTACTGAATACAACGTAGAATTTATCCCGTTTTACTTCATGTATGAAACCATGATAAGGTGCACAACGTTCCATTTCTTCTATTGTTTTCACTAAGTCCTTCCCATCTGAAAATTTTACACCAAGCTTACGATCAACGTGTTCTTTTTTAGCCTGATGAAGTACATTCAAATTAGGTAGATGAGATGGAATACGACCTCCAAATCTCGTATTTTCGGCAACCTGATGTTTGTACCAATTTGCACATCCTTCGTCAAAAACTTGTTTTCCGACACATTACTATCGTCTAAGACCTCGAAGTGGCCGTTGTACTTTTTCATGTACATCATAAAAAGTATCTCGTGTTCTTACAATAATGTTGAAGTCATTATCATCCCCTGGTTCTTCATTCAGATAGCAAAACAGTCGATTTCCACATTTTTTTCTTTTACAGAAGCCTGTAATTCGCATATAATGAAGGCTTCCTGGAGTTTCATATATTTTTAACTTGTCAAAAATAAATGCACAAGGAAGTTCCATTTGACGATCGATTGCTAGAGCTAATATGTCAGTCCAAACATTTCTATGCAGTATTGAGTATTTTCTATTATCGTTGTATACCACATCTGGTTCTCGCATTTGTCTTCATTCATCGCTTCTTATGCGAACCTGAAAATGATCTGGCCAGCTATTTCTGCTTCAAAATTGTACAGATCACTTTCATTATCTTTGAATGTCTTTCAATTGTTGCACATTGATTGCTCCATAGCAATCTTATGATTTTTAGAAATGAACGGAATGAAAGGAATACTCTTATTGGCACATCCAGTTGCCATTATATTTCTTTGATTCTTTGTTACGTTAATATACACGTTTTCCGCAGATCATCTATTCTGCAGTGAATTGTTCATTCGCTTCCAAATATTCGACGACCAATTAGGATATCGCCCTTCTTCGAAATGTTCAATAAATTGCTCGATCGTAGCAATAGCATCTTCTATCGATACGAAAGCTTTCCGTTGCATTGTGCTAGAAAAATAAATTCATTATTTATAAAATTTGTAAATTAATTCATTTTTGTATATTTAATAACAACATATTTTTCGTAAACTTAGAAGGTACAAGTTATTCAAACGAGTCAGTACTCGGTACTTGTACTTCTTTTCAGTAAACGAAATATGGAAAAAATGAAAAATGATCTTTAGATTGTATATAATACACAAAAGTAAGAGCTTTAAAACATCATTGTGCAAGATTTATTTGATTGCTACGTGGAAAATACGTTGAACAATGGCTGCCGTAAACGAAGGTTGATTAAGTGCATCTACGAAAGTGACTTTTATAAACTAATAATATAACCATTTTTCAATTTTATCAAATATCAATCTTGTTGTAATGATAACAAGCATGAACAAAACGTACTACAGCTACGATAAGTGTAAATTTAATTAAAAACTGTCAAATTTACAACGAGCACTCTAGACCTTTTACTAACGATGGCTTTTATTAAGGTAGTTCTGTCGGTACAGTCCCATCATGTGAGAGTGACAATGAATAACTGAACAAGAAGCTAATTGACCGATAATGTAAATTTTATTTTATTTTGATAAAATCAAATATAGAATAAGCATGAAATCATGTTGAACAATCACTCATTAAATTACTAAACTATATTCTGTGGGATGACCGATTCTCACTACTTGGTCAGGATATATTTTAAGGGAGGAAGGGAAATGTAGAGAATGACACTATTTAATTGCTTAATATTTCGGGCATGTTTCTTGCGCCCACGTTATATTTCATCCTTCGTACACTAGCGATTCAAGACTGACTGCCCTTCACCTTTCCTTAATTCTATATTTACTATCATTAGCGTTTGGATATCCGAGTGTATGTAAGTATTTATATCGGCGTAACTGGTACGCCTACAATTCGAAAAAATTTTTCATTTTGCGATTATATGATCTGTATAATATTATAGTTGGTCCACGAGTTCGATGTTTTTTTTTTTTTGATAGATTGAAAACAACGAAGTCTAGCAGAGCACCCGTGTCTCTGCATAAAATGTTTGTTACAAAATATTCATATGCATGGTTTTGCACTATATATATATTATTTATCCATTTTAGAACGTATTTACTTCACTTAATAGAAAACCGCGTGTGATCTGCTAAGAATTACATTGCTTGCAAACTGTCAAAAACCACATGAATCTCGTGAATAAAATATGCGAACCATACATACCATAGATCACTTGCAATAAATTATGATAGCTTGAATAAAATAATATAATCTATTACGACTAGAAATATTTTATCTTACCTTGTAGATACCTAAATCCCTGTGACTATGTTGCATTTAAAGAATTTATATGCATTAAACATGTTATTATCCCATCCACATTTCTACGATTTTTTATTACCTTTTTTCTTAGCCTTTTTTTAAATATAAGTATTTGAAGGGTGTATTTAATACTGTCATAGTCAGATTCTTTCTTGGGTATATATCTCCCAATCTAATCGTCTGCACTGCAACAAAACAGATTTGTAGAAATTGTATTTAACATGTTTTACTTGCATTGGCATTATTTACTTGAACAGTAATCAAAAATACTACTCACGTCTGCTTCATTGTTTCAAGTGAAGAATCCAAAACAAAAATCCAGAACAAATCCCCTAGTTGACAGGCCAATTCAAAGTTGCATAAATGTTGAATTGTAAAATATATTCTGTTAGGCCAGCAATCGAATAATAAAAACATAAAATCCTTAATCGTGTATCAATTTTTGAGTTCATTACTCTGGGTTCCTAATCTGACACAATTGAAACATTCCAGCATGGAAAAGGAATTAGGTTAAGCACTGTATATTAATTAAAAATAATTAGTTTATTGAAATATTAATATCTTTCTCAAAAAGAACTTTATAATACACTTGCCATAGAAATCTCTTTCAGCAATTTGTAATTTAAAAGCTGTTTCACACTCAAGAAATTGCTTGTGTTTCATTTCCATTTGTAAATAAGTTCAATACTCCTTAATAATTCTATACAGTTGACATCAATACAGTCATTAACTTAATCGTGCTATGAATGTCTACAATTTGGTCTGCATTAATTGGTTGAGAAGCTGATATTGGAACACTCATGTTGTCTAATGCACAATTTGCTTCACAGATTGCATTTTTTAACAAGCTAAATATATATCAAAAAAATCTTCATAATAGGAATTAAAAATTCACCATATAGTCCAATTTGTGTTCCTGTTGCTGCTGTTTGAGTCTTACTCTCTCAATCTCTTAATTATGGGTCACGATTCTCTTGCTTTTTGCTATCAAGAATTTATCCCGAGCATTTATCTGAAGAGCTTGATTTATAACAGTTTTTTTCTGTACTTCCAGCTCTTGAGTCCATTTGTTAATTGATTCCTCAAGCTCTGCGTCAACATCTCGTCACTACTCGCCAACGGACTTACACTATAGAAATTAACATATATTTATTCAAGGACAATCCAGGTACAACTGGTATTTTAGATATATTGCAACTCACACTGTTCAAGTAATTAGAGAAATTTATGTTGCACTATTAGCAATTATATTTGCTGCAGTTGCATCTTTAGCAAGTACAGCTATGTCCATCCTTCAGCTTAGAATTCCCCTAGTTTGGCAAATTGCATATCACAATCCTTTACTTTCATATACATCATATGATGTCCTTGGGAGTAACTAACATTTCACCTTTACCAGTTTCACAATCTTTTAACAAGCTATATGTAAACTATTTAATATGATAGGACAAAAATAATACTAATAAAACATGTGAGAATAAGTTTTTCGGGATAAATTTACTCAATACAAAATAGTGGGTGTAAAAAAAGTAACCTGATTACTTGTACTCCGAACGTCTAGGTAAAGTCAATGACCTTTTATCAAACACGTAATACGAAAGTACAAACGTCGCTGATATAAAAATATTGTTATATTTACAATTTTGCATTGAATCAAATTGTCTTAAAGACATATATCCCAAAATTATATTTTAGTTAAGGTACTCCAAAACGATTAGCTGTTTGCATAAGCATCCAATTTACTCAATTGCGTGGATTGTCTTGTGGCGATACAAAGCCTCGCTATTCGCTGGCTCCAGCGAAATAGTCATACGTACAAGTACATTAGGGCGTTTTGAGTTGATGAGTTTTCACGAAACGACGCTATAGTCCAAGTGTTTAGCCGAGTTTTATTTACAATTACAAGGAAAATATGAACCTTTCCTTGGAAATAATAGACCATCAATCACCGACAAACGATTTTCTTCGAGGCGGTTCAATGCATAAACTTGGTTTAACTGTACTAATAGCCAGTCAGATACTTGCATTTTGAAGATAAACGAAGTTTATGCATTGAACCGCGTTGAAGAAAACGGGCTTCAGTTATACGACTAGTCTGATAAACTCCTGATTCGCCGAATCTCCATAGACGATACTCGTAATTGGTCAAAGTCAAGAAATAGGTGGGTTATCACACGTCATCAATCGTGTCGTCAACTGCGTTCTTCTCGCCAATAAGAAGGCCAATGTTTTTTGGATTTTGTTATCAAACCGTGAACCAACAATCCTGACAATTACAATATTTGTGGCCAACAAACGATTACGTATCAATTAAGCCCGAGTAGAACAAAATCCGTTAATAAACAACAAATAGTTCAGCTAACTTCACGCGAAAATTTGTTTTTAATATTACAAAAAAACTATAAACCAACAAACATTAAAATTTAGCTAACAATGATCAACAAACGACCAACAAACAATTAGTGAAAACAAAAATTTTAAGTCATTGTTAGTTGGCCAAATTCATACCAGTGCGTTACCTCTGTTAAGTTAACTGACCAACGCCAACTTTATTAAATTTTTTTTAAGAATCGATTGTAGGTCGTTTGTAGGTCGTTTGTAGATGATTGTGGGTTTTCCTTTAGAATTTCCTTTATTAAGTACTAAATCGATGTGAAATCGTTTGTGGGTCACAAATAATCCAAGGGGTGAACCGAGAACCCACAAACGTTCTAATTGGATTATTCGTGACCCACAAACAATTTCACATCGATCTAGTACTTAATAAAAGAAAATCTAATAACCCATAAACCTTTTAATTATGCTCATAATTGATTTGTAAAAAAAATGTAATGAAGTGGGAGTTGGTCGGCTAACGTAATAGAGGTTCGTTACTTGTTACGTTTGCTTTGAATGAGCTC
Organism: Syrista parreyssii; assembly: GCA_030142615.1. Taxonomy (NCBI): domain Eukaryota; kingdom Metazoa; phylum Arthropoda; class Insecta; order Hymenoptera; family Cephidae; genus Syrista; species Syrista parreyssii. Next base: position 26,111 of record JARQTG010000279.1, read on the forward strand.
TAACAGAATATCTCTTTAGACCAATGAAAGCCAAAAACAAATAGGTAGAAGCGACCAATGACGGAGAGGAGCATCGACCTGTGACGTCACGAATACGCGCCTGATCCATTGGTCGATGCTTGTTGATCGCTTCTCACTTTTTTCAATGTGAATAAGCCTTGTGAGCCTTGAGTTTCTCTTTCATTTCTGCACGTCTTTTCCTGGTAAGCAGTATATGGATCCTATACTTAAAAATTATCCTTCCATATTAATCCGCGTAATCCTTAGAGTCCAGCAAGCATTTAAATTCCAAAACGCTTTTGAAAATTTTATTGTTTGACCAAATGATATTTGGTAGATGTAAAGTACCACTTAAGCGGTTTAATCTGATATATGTGATAGTATGTTAACCTCAAATTTTGCGGGTTTATTATATCATTGTTATATATAAACTTATATTTGTTGTGTTTCAGATACGCAATAACAAACAATAAATAATGGCAAAGTCTAAAAATCATACGAATCACAATCAAAGTAAGTGTTTAACTCATTGTATATATAGACATCATTTAATATCATAAGTTAGGCTTGGTTTCACCAATATCAGTTCAAATTTAATTGAGGCTTAAATACTGAATGTGGATATGTGATTAGTCAATATAGTACTTAAGCCTTAGTTAATTTTTAACTTATGTTATAAAATTATGCATATGTATATTTTTTAACAAACATTTTATATGGGGACACGTATGTCTAGCTAGAGATTTCATTGTTTTTGATCTGTTAAAAAACCAAATCGAACTTATGAACTGACTATAAATGGACAATTATAATTTTTTATATATTATATTATATGTTCTATGAATTGATTCTTCATTCAAGGTCTTTAAGTAGTGGAATAAAGTATTCAAAATTATTACTAGACAAACTGTAATAATGAGGGAAAAAGTAGATTTTGTGGTTAAAATAATATTCAATCCTTGATTTCAAAATTAAGTTACAAAATGTTAACTTTAGGCATTTTACCATATGCACTTTCAAAAAATATTTAAGAACATCCTTTTCCTGGGTATAAAGGGAGGTCAGCTTTGGTAAACTTATCGGTTTCTATAGTTGGTTCAAGGATTTCATGTATGTCGTTGACAGGTCGTAAACAATGCAATCCTTAACAAATCACATGCAGCTTGCATTAAAATTACAGAAAAAAAAGGTTAAACTATAAAACTACAATATATTTTAATCTAAAACCATGCACATAAACTTTGTAACCAATATTTTATGTCAAACTATGTGTGATTTGTTGAGGATTGCTTTGTTTGTGAACTACCAAAATAATGCATTGAACTTTTGGACAGATTAAATTTATACTTCTCTTTAATAGTCTCTTAACCCTTTTTTAGTCTGATCAGAGGAATGTAGGTGGACCATCTAGTAAAGTGCATGATACCATGTACTGTTTTTACAAAACAATAGAACGTATTAATTAGTTTTTTCTTTTATGATTGCACATTTGTTTAGGTGGAGCGTTCTTAAGGTAGCTACTGCGCTGCACACTAGTCAAATGAGGGCTATATTTTTACAATGAATTTTACAAAGTTAAATGCATTAATTGACAGTCAAGTGCAGATGATTGCGCAGGTCGATTTGCAGTACTGAACTTGTCCTTAACCTAGAGAAACATTATTAGCAATGTATTTGCTAAAGCATTAAGTGGTAAATAGTAATTTCCATAAAGGTACATTTTCGTTAAGTTTTTCCAAAGAATAAACCATAATTTTATACCGATTTAAATGCTTTTTACTTAACTTTTTAAACAGTCAATACTACAAAAAATCCATTTAGCGAATTTTTAGAGCAATTTTTAAGAAACCGGATGAGCTCTAGCGTATTAAAAATGGTGCAAAATTACTATTTATTCTTTGAAAAAAATTCGACGAAAATTTCAAAAAATAAAAATTGTTTTCTCAAAATTAGTGCAGGTTTAATAAAATCCGATGGACTATTTATAATCTAGGGATAAACCTCTTTGATTTAAGCTAAACATCAAGTAAATTGGTCCACTCGTTCATGAAATATCTATAAATGAAGTTTTCGACCGCTCAGTTTCATTTCGCACCGCTCATCTACATAACACAATCAAACGCGTTTTGTCAATCAAGCTACCGTTCACACTGGATGTTCAGTTAGTATAAGGCTGCCTGCCTTCACAACAGTGTAGAATTATATTATTAGCCTTTAGCCTGCACGACTAGTAAACCCGACATTCGTGTGCAACGCACGTGCATATGTGTACGCGTTGGTGTATGTCTCCTGTGCTACGATGTAGTTTCTCGCAGTGGTATTTTAGGTGTCGAATTGTTCCTCCGTAGTTTCCCGTACCTGGGTGTGGGACGTGGAAGTCCAGGAGTTTTTCAAACGTTTATCTATTTGGATTGAAATACATAATCACACGTAGAAAACTCTTCCTCCTCTTTCAAAGTACGATGCGATTTTACTCGATATATTCCAGCTTCTGATTTCGCAGTAGAATTTTTCTTTCCAATAGACAATAGATTAATAATATGTAATAACATCTGATTTAACATTTTTTTTAAAACAATAAAGGTTTGCGATTTGCTGAGGACTAATCCTTATGAAGGTCGATATATGATTATTACAAATTTTATACAAGACAGTTTGCAAAAATTAGTGAAATAGCGGCAAAAACATCTACGATATAAAAAAGGGCGCCAAGTGCGTATAGCGGTTTCAGGTACTTCACTTACAAAAAGTTTTGAAATCAGTATTTGGTGCCAAGTTCGATTCCATGAAAAATTTACCTCTTTACACCATAACGACATTAAATGTTTATTTGTTGGTGTAAATATACGTTATTCAATTCTAATACAATATTTAAGATCTAATGTATTAATCTCCTATTCCACAACTATTACTATCAGTGAAGAATTTCTTATCGAGTGGTACTTGGCAGGGCCGTGCCTCGAGACATTTAATGAACAAAAATATTGAAATGAAAATTAAGAGAAATATACATACATCGCATTGCATTATACATATACAGAATGAGAGGAGTACAACGCCTTCATGACATGGTCAAAGTATGGTATACATTTCGTTGAATTTATCTAATGGGGCACTATATATAAGAAAACAATTTGTAGACATGAACGTATCAAATATATCTTGGAGTGTTTTATTCTTTTTCGTAATTCTCACTCTAGCGTATGTGCAGCCTGAAAGTAAATTTTGACGATTTTCCACACGGCTCCGTCAAGTAGCACTCGATAAATTCTTCATCGATAATAATAGTTCTGTAATAGGTGATTAATACGTTAAATCTTATTTATTGCATTAGAATTGAATAACATATATTTACACAAACAAATAAACATTTAATGTGGTTATGGTGTAAAGTGGTATATTTTTCATGGAATCGAACTTGGCACCAAATACTGATTTCAAAACTTTTTGTAAGAGAAGTATGTGAAACCGCTATACGCACTTGGTGCCCCTTTTTTATATCGTAGCTGTTATTGCCGCACTGAGAAAAAAAGAAGGCAACATTTAAGAATCACTGTTGAAAATTACAGTGCATGCTGTTATAATCGTTTAGTAAAAAAAACTCTAGGTAAAAGATGTGGCAGTGATTCATATAAATTAATATGTTAATCTAGAAAACAGTATAGGAGATTATTATGTCCCAGTATAATACAAAATAAACTATTGTTTTACAGCTTTTGTTTTTTGCTTAGTAACAATATTCCTGTCCAACAAGAATGAGAAAAGGTTTATTCTATTAAATTTATATTAATTTGTACTGTTTTCTATGCTGAACTGCACTATACCGTAAAAGTAATTATTTGTTAACCAGTATAGTAATTTTTACTTTCTACTGTATTACGAATAATGGCATAAGAGAGGACTATTGGTCTTCAATTAAAATAGTAAATTTAACCATTTATAGTCGTGATCTGCAGTCACTCTGTATGATACTACATCCTTCTATGCTTGCGAAATTGTATCAAATTGTGTATGTTTCATCAATAGACATTATTATTAGGCTGAACTATACAGACCCAGCGAGCACCGGTATATAATATAAATATAATAATTACAAAACAAGATGTAACATGTACTATCAAGTATGTTATCCAAAAGTGTTACTCTGATATATATTTGAGAGATATACTTTAGCTGCGATTGGTTGTTTCACGCCTTGCCATCTAGCGGACATACTAGGTTGAACGGTTGTCAACCGTATGCTATTAGTTTGTCTAAAAATCGTAGGGCGCATTGTGCTGCGTATTACCCATTGCCACGCGTATAGCAAAAATTCCTATACTGGATAGGGCTGGACGTGAGTTCACATGTTGGCAATAGAATAAAACTACATTAGCTACATTTTGCTATAACATTCACGGAAAAATATAATATGATATTACATCTATTACTACTGATATGGGATCAATTATTATGCTTTGGAGCATAAATTATAACTTTTGCTCGATAAAAATTGCCTTCATATTTTCTTCAAGGATGCTACCCTCTACTGGCAAATACTTTAATAAATATCGGAAACTTTATAATGTTATTTACTAATTCTCCCATTTTATATTATATTGGATACTGTTTATCTTTGCGGCAGACTACCTCTTTTAAATAGAGGAAAACATTATATAGATTCTTAAATTTTGTTATAAACGTATGCGAGAAATCACACTGTAGATAGGAATTGAAACTGTTTGAGGTGCATTCTATACTGGATAATATTATATCATACGTCTATTGCATTCATTGCTATGTAGATTAAAAATTCTACAATGTAAGAGCAATTTTTACTAAACGGGCTTCCCCTTTTTCTCAGTGCGGTTATACATTTGCTTGAAAAACAACTCAGTTATAAATAGGTATATTACAAATCTTTGAAAAAAAAGTTACTTTGCCCGATTTTTTTAAGAGATAAGGCTTTTCAAAATATTACATTTTTAACTAGGTCAGATGCATGGAGCGGTTAAGTGGTCAAACTTTGGCAATATTGCACATGTTGCTTGGCGACTAGGTCGCGCGCGCAAACGTTTTTTAAATGTCGTCTCAGATTAGTGATAAGAACAACAAGCTATTGAATATAAATTTGTTTATAATTTGTATCGCATTAGATAACTAATAATTTTTTGAACACATTTTTTGTTACAGTTGTAGATTTGTTTATTAAAGAATACTCTTATCTTTTATATCTTCCCACTTCATAACTTGATGAGTGCTCTCCCTGCTAACTGCTGCAATAGACGAAGAGTCTCCATCGCCGATGAGAGTTGTGATTATGACAATTTCGGTTTTCAATATTTCGTTGCGGACGATTAGCTTTACGGCCATGTTTGGCTCCATAGTTTTGGAGCTTCTAGAAAATATTGCCTGACAATCGTGGTCTACAGCTGCGTGACCTCTCATGCAGTTCGTACAAAACTTCTTCTGTGCGACATATTCCAGAACTTTAATACTCATGGTTTCCGGATAGAAGCCGCGTCTGTGTTCAGCTTTGTGCCGACGTTTCGCAAACGATTCAGTCTGCATCATCAGGGCTGGGAGGCTCCGATACTGAAGCTCCCTGTTGTCAGGAAGTCTTAAAATACCTATCATTGCTCATGCGGATCATTGCTTCAGCCGATCATAAGTTGTTTAGTTGATCAGCTGACAACAGGGAGCTTCAGTATCGGAGTCTCCCAGCCCTGATGATGCAGACTGAAACGTTTGCAAAACGTCGGAACAAAGATGAACACAGGCGCGGCTTCCATCCGGAAACCATGAGTATTAATGATAATATTGGCCGCGAAAGCCTAAAATCTCACATTCCAGACCTTTCTTGCTATGAATACCGATCAATGATGAATGAGCTATGACAAAAAAGTAGTTTTATGAAAATAGTGGCAGTGGTAATAGGACAATTATATGGAGGATGGCGTATTAGAATGCAGACTCACTTGTTCGACTACTGTAATTACGCCCAGCACCTTTCCTTTTCCAAGCTCGATCAAACGAAGCAACTGGGGAAGTCACTGTCGAATTACTGTTCAGGGAAAATTAAAAAAAAAAAAGTTATTAAGAGAAACTACTAGCTTCAACTTGCCCCGAGCGATCTAATAAAACCATATTGAACATACTTCGTATTAAGTAAAGTTATTAAAACACAAGTCTTTTGGGTGAACACAGATATTTCCGATGTACGCATGTATGCATTTTTTAAGAATACATGATAATTATTGAAAGTATTCTCTTTGTAATCGTTGATTAGCGTACCCTTCAGGTCGAAATTTTCTTGGCCACTTTTTCTGCTACTTTCATTGGGCTATAACAAATTTTGTTGAGACTACTGATGACACATAGTTAGTATTGCGGAAACACGTACATAAAGCAGCCATATATACAAGATCGCATTAATTCAATAATAGTTATTTGTAAAAGATTCAACTTATATGCTTCAGTATCCTGAATCGACTGCTGGACCGGATCATTGTTTTTATTGCTGAGAGAAATAATTTGTATCAATACACCATCTTGTAATTGAATAGGTTAACCACAGAAGCGATGAATAAAGCATTAATACAGCTACATTACATTAAACATATATTACCATTTAGCATACTAAGTATGGAGAGCTCAATAAATAATGAATATAAAATATACAAACAACAAATAGAAAACTAGGAGATACACTGTGGTTTCGAAGTAGCTATCGTCAACTCTTTTTCAATTTGCACACTTTTTGAGCAACTTCTTTTCGCTACGGCTTCCACTGTTGGGCCTACTGCTCTTTCATGACGTTTCATAAAGTTACCTGTGACAGGTGGGGTATTGAGAGCTGAGAGAAACGAGGCAGGATGATTGTAACCAATGCCTGCATCTATCATAGCTGAAAATACAGTGCAAATGTATACGAGGTACAAAGCTTTGAGAGCAGCTAATTATACTAAAAATATTCTTTTACATAAAAACAAGAGAGCCTGTATTTACCTGCAGCTGCTTTAGTATTTAACGCATAACGAAGCTTGCGGTCAGGGGTTTTATGTAAGGAGTTAGTGTCGATTTGGTGAATTCATAAACAAATGTGAAACCGCACTTTTAACTTCGAAGCAAGTTCCTAAATCTTTCCTTTTTCAATATACTTGAAAGACAAGGGGACATCGTAAAGGGTACACCACATTTCATCCGTCAAGACTTTGAGATTGAGCACTCGTCGACCCGTAACAGGCAGCGTCGATTCCGACAATTCGCGATTTCTCGGAAGTTTCGCAGCCACTGAAGCCAAGTTCTGTAACCACTGCGCTTTCCTTTTCGTAATAAATCTTCCACTATAACGCGACTGTAGAACGACCTCCGTCGACTCCGACCGTATAAACAAACCCTGAAGTCTCTAAATAAACGATATTGCATTTTCTTAAACATATTACAGTATTTGGCAGCCTATCATTCAGAATTTTAGGATCAATGGAAATATTCAACTCCTCTGCAATCATTTCCACGCCATAGTTTGATTGATACTGAATCTCTTCATGCTTCTCATTTTTTTTCCTCGAAGCTTCCTTATTCGCACCTAATAAATTCCTGCGCTTATTTGTAGCCGGTAGTTTTGCGCTTATTGCTCTCTGTTATTTTATTTTATCCTTTTTTAACGCATTGGACGCAGTGTGTTTATCAGGTGATACATACATATAATTTTTTTTTAACATTCAGAAAATGACTCTCCTTCATTTTTAATTGCAACAGCATTTGCTACGCGATAACTACACGATTCACTTAGGCTATAACAGTGATTTTTTGGGGGCTTTATGAGCTACAATGATGTTGAAACTTTCATTGGCTTGACTCGAAGCAGCGACAGAAAATTTAGGAGCATTATCAGCATATTTGAAAAAAAGTCTCGAATTTTATTGTATAACTGAGGATCTCGCAATTTTATTTCCTGCGGCTTAGAGTTTTCGGTAGGACTGCGGTTGGTACTAAGTACCACAATTTTTCATGGTGATCTGGAATGCAACGAAGAGTATTTTCCAGTAAAACAGGTTTTTCTTTAGTTTGTTAGACCGCATATCCGAAACACTTTTATATGAGGAATAATTCCTGCTTTCTTCGTGTCTTTAAAACTCTTTTTTAAATCTATCAATGCACCTATAAAGTGTTTGTATAGATGATTGGTATGAGCAAGTTTATATATGTGTTCTTTGTTGCCTCGACTTACTGCTTCTATAGCCAAACCATCTTTATCTTCTCCAATTAAAACTTGAACTTTGAGTCCGGCTTTATGCAAGATTTTGCTACGACCAATTCAACGCCAACACTGGGTTTCATGGATTTGGTGCTTCCTACGTGGTTCTTTCGGCAATCATGATCATATTTTGCATGACCCTTGTCACGAAGTTTGTATCTTCGATTGCAAATTGCATAATAATCTAGAATTTTCCCTCTTAGAGAGCCTATAATACAGCCCATAATCATTAAAGCTGTTGTAGCTTCTGCCGTTGCCACGCTTGCTCCAACCCATGTCGTATAATACTGTGACGACCAGATGACGGTTGCACGCAATCGGGAGTCATTGCTCATGACGCTGCGGTAATCCGTGGTTGGCATTTCTGCAATCCAAATCATCTGAAACAAAAGAAATCAAACGGCGATCTACTTTGCATAATTGTGCTCATGGTTTGACCAACTTTCATTAACAGGAATTGAAAATGAATGAAATGCTGATCTGTTAACACTGTCCCCGGTCCACTTCTCTGGATATTTTATAAAGGTCTACGTGGGATATTTGAAAATACCCCGTTACTTTTGACTCCCATTTAGCTTCTAATCAATTTTTTTCGATTTCATAGTTTATAAATGTAAACCCCAAAGTCTGAAGAAGATGAAAGAAATTTGAAATTTGTTGTCGTTTCCGAGTAGTATATCGTAGAAACAACTAGGTAATGCATGACATGTGGTTAATTTCGTTGTTTTCTATATTGACTAGGACTTATGATATACCCCACGTGGACCGTCTAGGGTTAAAGGCATTTCCATTGATGGAGAAGCCTGTACGTTATATTTAACAGGTCACCATTTCCTTGTTTTTCAATTCTTGTTAACTAAAGTTAGTTCAACTATAATTGCATTTATGTAAAATAGATAGTCGATTGATTTTTTATTTCAAATCATCTGGAATGCAGATACCATGTATGACATCCAGATGACGGTTGTACACAATCGGTATAGTAGTAGTGGGAGGATCAGAGAACTTCACCCTCCCAAAGTATATTTATAAGCGCTTACTATTTCCGACGAACGATCGCATGCTGTCAGTAAAGTAGTAATGGGAAGTCCGATATACTGCACTCCACTGACGGATATTTACAAGAAATGTGCAACGTCGAGAGGATGGTCACAATGGCCTGTTTAGGATCTAACCTTTCGGAAATTTACCCGGGATCGGTCGGTTACTTGCATCCTATGTCTTTCGTGGTCATGAGACTTAATTGTTATCGACAGTCGATAGAAATTCAAATCCATGATCGTTAAATATAAAATTGCAATTTATTAGAAATACTGATAAAACTGAACTTCTACATACGATGTGGTGCACTTGATCACGAATAAGGAATTTACGTGATTGTTGAGTGAGGATAGGCGTTGGTTTAGGAATTGAAGGAGGATTGATAATAACAAATTATACGGTAAAGTTGAGTACAGGTAACAACAGATTCAACACAACGTTTTAAATTAAGAATAAAAGAAAATAACTTACGTTTATTAAAATAGATTGCCAATGCGATGTTGAATTCTTAAGTTTGGAGTAGGCAATAAAAGACATAAAAAAATTTTAAGAATCAGAACTTGAATCTAGATTTTTAACTTAGATCGTTTCTTGAATTGAATTTTGAGAGAGAGGATTATCGTGCCATCTGATTGATTTCTATGACTTCTGACCCGTAACTGATCTGGGATCGAACTGCTCTCTATTTAAGATGGTTCATACATAATTCTTCGGCGGTTTCCGATTTACGATTGACCTATGACTAATTATTAGGCCCGGTTACGGGGCGGAGTTTTTTCTTCATTTTTTCTTCTCCTGTATGTCTTTTGTAACCCCCTTCTTTTATACAATAGTTTTCGGGTCATGCTGAGGCTGTGTGATTGCCATTTGATTTATACGTGACATTAGTGAATATAATATCTTAAGAAAGGATGTCCTAGCCTCGGCTGTCACAGAAGTGTGAATGACAACTGTCGATATGTATATGTACATACAATAGGCGACGGGTCAGAGTGGCTCTACGTAAGTTGATATTTAGGCTATCGTTTGTTAGAAGTATATCGGATTGAGATGGTCGATGAATAACAAAGGCTGATTGCATTTTGATAAAGATGACAATACATTGCATTAAACAAAATAACAGTAAAAAGCATGAAGTGTGATCGAAGGTTCTCATCCGGACGTAACACATGCTAACCAGGGATTGGCGCGATATCGTGAGCAGCAGCTCATAGCTGGCATTATTTGGCTGGAAGAGACTTCGAAAAATTCCTATAATAAGTTTAAATATGAATAATTTTGTACAAAAAAAATGTACAAAAAAGTAACACATCTTCAGCACTAGAAATACGAATCCTCCCTTAATCCTTAACTATTATTCGCACATCCCATCTGCAGTATTTTTGAGTTTTCGAGACAAATTTTCTGGACGAGAAAAAATAAAATATAGTGTTTCATTAAAACTAAGAGTGCAATTAATCTTCTTAACTGCATTATTGAAATAAATGAATATGACCGTAACACTAACAGAAAGCATTAAATATTCTAGTTTAAATTTATTAACTTGTAGTTTTCTTCATCTTTAAACGCAAGAGAGATATGTTTTGTCCCAATTAGCGACTCACTTTCATTAAATAGCATTAAATAAGCGAAAAATGAGTATATATTTATTGATTAATATACAGTAACTATTAATTAATTTTTCAAAAAGTTCTTAAAAGTTTTTTTTTACACTTTTGTCTTAGACCATTATTTACAAAGTTATTAATAATTAAAGTTAACGAATAAAGGTCGATTCACACTATACGACACAGATTGTCACGAACTGGCACCGGCACGAGAATTCAACGCGTTGTTCGGACTGTTTCAGCAACTTCTCGTCGATTGACGTCTTGCTGTCACAATTTTCAATCAATTTTTCCTAATCCGTCTTCAGCCGCGTCCGTTCTCTACCGCTTACTAATTTACACTGCTACACCAGTACTGAGACGCACCGTCAAAACATTCTTTGCGATAATGTTTGCCGGTACCGGTACGTCTCGTTCACGAAACGTTCATTAAACGAGACGTACCGCAGGTCGGGGCTGATAGCGTAGGCAGTTTCATTAAATGCATGTTGCAATGTTTTGCCGTGCTGATGCCGGTACGTATCGCTGCCGGTTCGTGATGTCTGCGTTGTATAGTATGAATCGACCTTAAGAGGGTGCGTGGGCAGAGCACACGCATTGGCCGTGGGGCCTCTCGCGATTGCCATACATTCTCTTAGTTTTTTTTTATTGTCATGTTTTCTTTATTCCCCTTTTGTGTTTCGGGGGATCTTCCGGCTTCTTTAACAATAACCATACCAAAAAGAATAAGAATACAAAGTATATCTTTTTTGCTCTCTTCATCTTATCCTATAAATTGTGTTAAACTAACAATAAAACAGTTTTTTCATTTCTTTGTATCCTCCTTCATCCCAGACTGACCTGTTTGTCTTCTGCTTTCTCCTCTTTCTTTCCTTTCCCTTCCCTTCATTTCATGCCCTGTATCTCCTGTATTTTCCCTTTCTCTTTATCTTTCCTTTTCTCTCTTCCTACCTCTTTCTACCCTTATGATTTCTTCAATATCTTTCCTCATCTTCTCCCCCTAGTCTTTTCATGCTTTTATAATCACACACCTCCCTCTTTTTTCCGCTTTCTTCTCTTTCCTATTTTTTTCTGCGTCTTCTTTTCTTTTTCCTTTCTCTGCGTCCTTATTCTTATCATCTTCCTTTCTTCTCCCGTCTTCCTTTTTAGTTTCCTTTGTGTCTTGTTCGATCCTTCCCTTTCCTCTATTCCTTCTGCTCTTGTGTCCATTTCTTTTTCTCTCCTTTCTCCTCTCGCCTTTACCCACCACTTCTTCACTTTTTTCTTCTCTTCTTTTATCGTTTGTCCTCCCTTTTTGTCCTCTTCACCTTTTCTATGTTTTTTACTTTCCTTACTCGCGTTTAGTTCCTTTTTTTACCGTCCTTCCGACCACGTTTTCTGGCTTTTGTTTCCTAACCTATCTCACTATTATTGTCAGCGCCACCAACTAATCTTCCCCCCCCCCCCGCCCCTCGGTTTTCCCTGTCGGTAACTCTCTGTTTCATCTGCTTCTTACTTATCCCCGACTACTTCTTCCTTTTTTCTCTTCCATCCTCCTCTATCCTCTTTCTGTTTTTCCGCTTTACTCTGTTTATCTCCCTCATTCTCCTTCGCCCTTCTCTTCTCCCTTCCATTACCTATCTTCTTCTTATCTGCTCTTTCTCCGTGAATCTGCATTCTTTCAGCACATACTCTCACGTTTCCATCCTGTATCCGCACATTCTGAACTCCTTTCCTTCCTTCACCCATAATTTGTTTGCCCTTATTTCATTCCCGCATTTCCATCTCGCAATTACCTGCTTTTCCTTTTTCTCTTCTCTCCTCTCCACGTACATCGGTATCTCTTTCTCTCTCCATTCTCTGTATTCCCTGCAGTATCTTGAACTTCCTATTCTTGCCTCCCTACTTTTTTTCTTTCTTTTCCACTCTTGCTTCCCATTCCTATCTGCTCATTTCTGCTCTTCTAAAAAGCTCATCTATTTCCTATCCCCATTCTATTTCATTCTCTTTCATTGTTCATCTCACTTCTGCACTCCCTCATTACCACGTTTTGCGCTGTCATTCTTTTACAGTACTATACTTCCCACGATTATGTTGAATATAGCCATCAATCTCCTTATGTTTCCCTTGAATCTTCTCTCTTCCTATTCCCCATATCTGCTTCATCTCCGCTGTTTCCCTTTTCATTACTTCTTCCATGTGCTCTTTCTCCCTGTTATTCTTTACATCACGTATCTCAGATACTCGTAACTGTTCGCTTCCTCTATTTCCTCCCCCCCCCCCATTTCCACTTTTTCTTTTCTTTCCCCTTGTTTTCCCCCACCTTTTCTGAATATCATCATCTTCGATTTCACCACGTTTAATTCCAGTCCTCATCCTCTTATGAATCTCTACATTCTCCTAGCATCTTCTCCATCTCCTCCCTATTCTTCGCTACCATTGCCACATCCTCTGCATATGCTAGATACATTGCATACTACTAATTACATACTACTAGAAATTATTCCAGAATGAACAACAGGGCAAATACAACGATTAGATGTGTTCAGATGTAGTAATTCTTTTCGTTAGCGATATAAATCTGCATTTAAGAAATAACATCATCAAGCTGCAGTCACTTGTTCACAATCGTTTTTCCAACTGTCTTCCCCACGTTATATTAATATGTTTAAATATGCATGGTATAAAAGTGGCTACACAGAAAAAGCACCCCCTGAGTTCATTAATCCGGTGACGTTTGGTTTTGGAGATAATTCGGAACCACGATCTCACATTTGTGGTGATTTAGCTTTTATAATATGTTCGTGGTGCAAAAAACCTTTGTGTCTCAAACACTTCTTTGAGGAGTATCATTATTGTAATGAATACATTTCATAATACGAAAGTGAAGAAACTAATAAGTGCATGACCTGCTTTTTCCTTCTGCTTCTCATGAGTACTAGACATCTTAATAGCTATATAATACACGAATTAAAAGCTTCTGGTAAATAAAATGAAGACATGTATATTAAATAAAGTTTTATATAGTATGGAAAAAATCATCTGATACTTATTTGCTTTTACTAAAATGGATGTAACAAAGATGAACTAGAAGTAAATGATTTATGAGTATTTTAAGACAAGGGTAGAACAGCATACCTGGATATACTAAACCTATATATGTATATAAACATTTTCCGTTTGACAAATTTATCAATCTTGTTTAATTTTCAGGTAAAATAAGAACTTTTTCGATAATGAGATGAAGAAAAATCTATAAAAAACACGTTTTTTATGAAAATAAAATAAATAAATATTTCTATATAATTTTCAACTACATATTATTGCAGAGCACTGAAAAATGAATAACTTTGCTATTTAAACTTTTGCCGTATCTATTTTGGTTCCGAAGATATCCGCGAAAAACGAAAAAACCACCGATTTTGAGGAATTCATTCCACCCCTTAAATATGCAAGTGGGCAGCTCATTTTTTGTGAGGGTTTATACTTTGATGTGAACTACAAAACGTAATTTTTTCGACTCAGGTTGTGGGGGTACAGTAAGGTAACCTTCCTTGTAAGTAGTCAACTACCACGCTGTCGACCTAGGTTCTATCCGTGTTCGTTGTACTTTTCTTTTATGCAACCTGGCAACAGATATTTATTAACGTACAAAGTAAAACTAAAATAATTGTACAATTATCTTTGTTTATAATTAAAGTAATTATTAAACTAATCTAATCAGACATTTTTCTTTCGTAAAAATGTTCACTTTCCAAAGGCTTTTTTTAAAATTTACTCACGAAACTGGACATAATTTTTATTTATATACAAATAATGGTGTTTTATTTACTTTATTTTGTATCGGGTAGATTGTATTATAAGTTAAATAAATATTATGTCCAATGTCGTGCGTAAAATTAAAACAACGTGCTTTTTAAAAGTGAAAATTTTAAAGAAAATACGTAATTATTGATTCATTAATTTACTTTTACATTAATATACATCTGTTGTCAAGATGCATAAAAAGAGTACAACGTACGTGGATCGAATCTGTGTCCTTATCGCTACTGGGGTTTACGAAGCCTCTATATAAGTTGCTTCTGACTGTACGTGAGAAAATATAAAGAAAGAAAAGCCAGATACAGATATCAAAGAACTGAAGGACAATAGACGGAACAATACAAGATTTCGGGAGTCCGTCCTGCTTATTATTAAATGCACTGACGCGTAGCAGCGCCGATCGAACAAGCAAAAGTAGAGTGGTGGATTGGGACTTTAGAACGTGTATTTTTAAAATATCATGTTACTCTATACATTTTGAATTACTTAAATATGTAGCTAAAACGAACACAAAATAAAAATGTGATTTTCTTGAATGAGTCGATTTTTATCGGATTTTAAATTAGGCTAACACATTTTTATAGAAATAATATATTTTATTTCTATAAAATCTTTATGTATAAATTATATGTTTACAGGTCGCAAGGCTCATCGCAACGGAATCAAAAAACCAAAGCGATACAGGCACGAATCTACTCTTGGTGTAAGTTTAACTTTATTAATTTAATAATTGCATGTAAACCTAGTGGCGTACGGCTTAGTGGGGTCAGACCATAACTAGATTATAGACAAAAATTACATTCATAGGAGCACTAGGGACTTCAGATGATCATCCTGAATTCCTTGTCATGAAAATCAGAAACTGTTTGTATATATATTTCATTCTCAACCCCTTAACTGTCAATGACGCATATTGCGTCATGTAAAAAAAAACTACATTTTGGGGATCGTTGCATCTAGATTTGAGATAGATATTATTGAATTCAAAATGGCGGAGCAAGTATGCCGCCGAAAATAATACTAAACGATTAAAATAAAAGTTTATTTTTTAGAGTTCTTGCAATTCTTGAATTTAAATTCTCAGTCGAAATTTTCAAGTTCTAATAAGAATTAATTGAAACCATCAGTATAACGATTGATGTTGACTGGAAATCAAAATTTATATAAATTGAACGATTTTTTATAGATTTTGTAGTTGGACATTTCGATTAAAAATTCTAATTCAGGGAGGCCAAAGCACCATATGGGATCCGCCATTTTGAATTAAAAAAATTTTGAGTTTACATTTGGATTCAGCGATCCAAAAAACCTCTAAGAGAGTATGAGTTTACAAGGTCAGCAACTTGCTCATCGAAATCACTACCGGTCCAAGACCATTTATATCGCTTAATAGTTAGGGGGTTAATATCATTCGTGTTCTAATTTTGTAATTACCTTAAGACTATTTTTTTGTTTAGATGGACTTAAAGTTTCTTCGTAATCAACGTTTTGCAAAGAAACACAATTTGACGCCAAAAGCCCAACTGAAGAAGGCAGCCGAACGTAAAGCAAGCCGCGACGCTAAAAAATGAATGTAATAGATATGATGCGAGATCTTAATTTCAATTAAAAAACTTAAAAAAAAATTCATATATATCATTTGTTTTTCTTTTCTTTCGATTTTGTTGTTACCCTCGTAACTACATTATACCTCATTAATCGGAGAACCTTTACTCGTAGTTAACCTTCTTCTTTTACTATTTCATTCATGTAACATTTCAGATTTATCTATCTATGTAGAACCTTTATCATAATTTCCTTTCTGTTACGTATTGTCTTCGAGTCATCATTTGCATATTGCTGACAAGACAACCTAGCTTAAATATTTATTATTTATGAAATTCAATTAGCCTTATATGCTAATAATTTAAGGATGAAATCAAGATGTAATTAATTGCGAAATTAATTCAAAAAAATTGTGTGAGTCTAAATGATGAACAAGTCAAAAGTATGATTTACTTAGCAAAATTACCTTTTTTTAAACTGATGGAATAGTTTTGTAAATGAAAGTAGGATCCGTTATGCTGGCGTTTAAAACAGTTTTTTTTTTAACTGAGATGTGTTTTTAGTTTTAACACCTATTTCAATAACATGAATAAATTTAGAAAATAGATTTTCTTGCTCGTATATTCGACATAACACCACTGAAATAACATTATTGCGGTGCCCTAATACCTTCAGTACTCGCTATATATGAAAGTTCACTGTCAGTGATACATAAAACAACAAACGCATTAAAAGATTATTTGCAAAATGCACAGGGGTTGCCGTGGAAAGACATTCGCGGTCGTTAACATAAATAGATGATAATTCACCACGATGCCACTATTGTTTCTATTGCATTTGATAATGATTAGAACGATACATACCTGTCACGATTTTTTACAGGAAATCGGAAAAATGAGACGTCTCCTTTCTCGGGATATAGCTTCCTACAATCCTTGGAGACACATATATTCTGCCCCGGCATTCTAGCACTTCATTTTTCTAGAAAAAAAAAAAAAACTTTCTTCACACACAATGACTGACTTTTTCTGGGATATTCAGAAGCACAGTCTTAGTCGAATGTAAAAATCCAACTGACAATCGTTTCGTTCGTTGCTATCAGGTTGGCTCGCGATACCGTAAATTTAACGGCCGCACAGTAAATTTGGAGCTCTCAAACCCGGCTTCTCACGACAATCCACTAGCGGGATTCCGCTTAAGAATTACTATTAAGATTCCCGTTTGTGAACGTTCATTATCGTCCTTTAACATTTTCGATTTCGCTTTATCGCTTATGCTGCCTTATCTTTTCTTTCTGTTTCGCCGTACTATCTCACAACTATCGAGTCTCTCTCGACGACGACTTAAGGGTGGAAAGACAGGACGAAACCCTTATTGAATTTTGAGGATTTTTAGTTTACGTTTTGCTGCCGTTGCTACCGTCGTGTTGGTGGAGCATCGAGATTAAGAAGGACGAGCCAGGAGAAGTCAACTGGATGCTCCCGTTGACCAAGATGTGACTGCCATTTCCGCCGACTTGGATGGCGCCGGGGCCCGAGAAGCCCTGAAGCACACGGGAGGGGAATCCGCCGTTTCCGTCGGCCGGCGAGGACTGCTCTCTGGGCCTATCCGTCGCCGATACGGCCGGCAGAGAGATGTAGTATTCCTCCTTGGCCCGCCTGAGGCCTGCCGATCGCCCAAGATAAGGGCCTCCGTTCGGCCGAGAACCCGGCTGAGGAACCTAGACCCACAAGGCCCAGCGCTTCGAGGGACGTGCCTGCAGGACTGCCGCTCGTCTCCACTCGGCCGATTCCGCCGCGCGTCGACGCTCAGGAGAGCTAGGCCAACTCCGTCATCGTTCGTCCAATTCCGGTGCCGTTCCTGCCTCACCTGGGCCCGCCTGCCCACGATCGCCGGCTAATTATTCATTGTCGTACGAAGCCGTAGCGAGAGCTAGAGTGCAGTGGAGGGAGGGAGAAAATCATTTATTTGACCCTGGAGCAAGGCTTCTTAAGGGCCACAGGCAGGTTATTGTACACAAAAGTTTTTCTTTTTTCACAGTGAGTAGTTTTACGATAAATGGTATTTGAAATAGAAGAAATATCTAATAGTGTAAATTAAATTAAGAGACCAAAGAGGTATTCACAGTTTCAACGATTAAATGACAGTCTATCAGATGCTTACACATTGTCTATAGGATTCGCCTCACGTTCCTCCTTTGCCATTAAGTGCAAGTAACAGCGTCTGCGAAACTCGGATAGAGTTGTAGCAGACGTTACCTCCGGCGGTAGGGAATTCCAGAAGTGAATACCAGAGATCAGAAAAGAATTCTGAAATGTGGTTGTGCGTGCAGCAGGAACGCGATACGTATCAGTACGAGATGGGTCTCGACGGAAAACGAGATTCGTATGAAGTCGCAGCTGGTCGCCAAAAAGTCCCGACTGACCCAAACACAATATTGAGCAATCTGTTCATCTATTATCAGATCATTTAGCCAAGTTTCCGTGACGTCAATAATATGGTATTCATTGCGTCGGAAGAATTCTCGAAAGTCATCAATATGAGCGCAAAGGGATTGTGCATTATGGCTACAGATATTGAGTGTTGAAACCAGTTAACACAGACGAAGACGGCAATGAGGTAGATGCATCAGGTAGTCACAAGGCTAATTACGAAAGGTCAGTAGACGGGAGGACTGTAATGGGCCTTGAAGCATCATCCTTTCTGACGTACACTGCCGCATCAGCTATCCAAACAGTTCTGGGCTTTAGTACTGGGCACTTTTTGAGTATTTGTTCCCTAAGTTTCTGCAGTTCCAAGGGCTGGCGACGATTAATATATAGTTTGCCGTCTGGATATCCATCCTCAATTTTAGACGCTCTGAGGTCAGGTTGAAGTTTCTTCGCGGCAAGAAATTGATCACATTTAGCTTTCGTTACCAGCTCTAGTAGAATGGCACGTAACCCAATGCGAGCACCAGCTGTAGCGGCAGGCGCTGCCTTCTTCACTCTCCCCATTCGTTCCACACGGACAATATCGTTTGCCGATAGAGGTACATTCAACGCATGGGCCAACTTTGGAACAAACACACGCAGATCTTCTTTGGCGTCCCTCGTAAACTCTGGTACACCCATGATAACTAGCTGGTTTGCCATGCTTTGATAGGCTACGCGAAGCAATAATGCTTTGTCACCCTCGGAGAGGCCCGCGGAAGACTCCTTGAATATGTGTTCCTCAACGATCTGCAAGCGACTTTCGTGCGCCTTGATTTCACTGACGGCACTGTCAAGATCCTTCTTGACCGTATTAACAGTATCTTTGATCATTAGGACTTCATTCTTAAACTTTGCATTATACTTCGTCAGTGCATCCATTTTTGTATTGAGCTTTCCAACATCGGTCACAAGCGTATCTACTTTTGCCATCGTCGTATCCAGCTTGGCTAAACTTTCATTTATTGATCGGAGAACGGTCAGCTGATCGTCCTTAGATGGGCAGATTGGACAGCCCTGACGTACAGCGGCAGCAGCTTCCTCTTCCGTGTCCACAGCAAGCTTAGTCACGACGCACAAGTGATGAAAATTTTGCTTGCAAGGAGCCTTAGCTACAATACCGTCTCCAACTTTTTTCACATCCGTGAAGCATAGGGCACACAATGACTTCGGCATGGTAAAACAGGATACAAAGAGAAAAACGCAAATAGGCCAAAGTGTGTTCGTGGAGGCGATTGACTGACAGGTAAACAAACAGTAGCTGATGGCAAGGTAATGCCTATAACACAGTCTTAGTCCACAATTTTTGTCTACAACAAAGAACGCGCCACTTGTCTCCCACGCAAATCAACACTGCGAACTTCGAACAGGTGTTTTATTACCAGTGGCAGAAAATTAGCCTCTCGAGCTCCAAACCACACTAAATAACGTCCAAATACGGATTATTAATCAAATACTCTTATTCATTTGTGTGAAACAAGAGGGAACACTATACCACTCACTGAGACTTCTCTGAACAATGCCACACATGTGTAATCACGAGAATAATTGAAAAACGGAGAGGCACTAGCTAAGCACAATTTACACGGCGGCCGGGGGGGTGGGGTAGGGGGGGGGGAGGAAAAGTATTGTGCTTACTGCTTTTTGCTATCTTCTGTTTGGGGCTACTTAATTGAACCATCGTCTATCGTTTCTTTTCTGTGGTGAGATCTTTCGCTTTTCTTCAACATTTTCTGCATTTCCTTTTGTCGAAGATTATAGCCTCGTGCACGGCTAAACCTTCCGTTTAGCCGCTAGCGAATTTTCCTTTCTGTTATGAGGCGAATGTCGTTCCGCCTGTTGGAGAGTAAAGGACGATAGTGCTGTTATAAGATTGTATTTTTGAGTATCCGATTTTGCAATTTTCTTATTTGAGTGCTGATTTGTATTTTTCTTATTAACGAATTTTCTGGAATCTTCGATTAGTGTACGCGTGGGAACCTGCCTGCTAGAACGTTCGACCCCGGGTCGACCGGCTTGATTGTTCAACTGCCAGATCCCCTCGCGGCTTTAGTATGAGAAATTTCTGTTGGTTATAAGGTATCGCCTACTCCGATTGCTAAATATTGAGACTGCACTTTAATTTGAGATTTCCGATACAATATATTCCGTTAAAGATTCGCAGCGAACTCGCACCTATCAGCCTTTTAAGTATCTAACGACTTAGGCGTTATCTTCTTTTCTCTTAGTTGAAACTGTTATAATTTAATTTGAATTCTCTCTTTTGTTAAGAGCTTTTCCGATCTTTTCCTGAATTGCGATTATCAATGATTTTTCCTAGTTTCATGTATGCGATATCTTCCATTCTCATGTGAACTCTTTCTTGTGTGTCATATTTGATTATCGTTGTTTAAATATTTATAATATTTTCTTCACTGACTGGTTATATTTCATGTGCCATTCCTTGTGATAATTTATTGCGATTTTGTTATTTAGTGTGCTGTAGTTTATGTATTCGCGTTACGTATAGGCTCTAGTTTTGTTCGATTGACTCTTTCCTGTTAACGGTGTCAATCGCGGTTATAATTTCGCGCGTGCGAGAATTGGAACCGCGAATCCGTTCCGTTCCGCTGCCGTCTCTCGCATTCCGACCCCTTTTTGTTAGATAATTCCTACCTTTTGTTAGCTAATTCTGATTTTGTTAGATTATTCCGACTTTGTTAGATTCTTCCGACCATACAATTGTTCCCCGCGATTATTTTGAGGAATATCGGATCCGCGTCTAATTCGCGTGAATGCTAACTTATTTCGCTGCCGTAATTTTCCGATAAGTAAGATCCATCTATAGTTTCCGATATGGTATTATCCTATTTTCTTTTGCATTGTATAGCTTCCGTTTCGAAAACCTTATTGTGAATTAGATTTAAGACTGTCGTTAATCATTTTTGGCTTTTGCTCGCACCCTTATTGAGGACTGCTCTAATGTTTCTGCACCGCTTCTATTGAACTCATAGTTTATTTTGGGATTTTTGCTTAATATAGCTTTGGTGCGTTAACGGATTAATTTGGTTTGTTTTATTCTAACATTTCTTATCGCTTCCCCTAAAATCCTTGGCTGCTGACCTCGTCCTCGGCGTCCTCTTGAACGCCGCGATCCTTCTGACGAGCTAGCCTCTGAAGCGGCGTATTGTCTGACGTAGGTTGGTCTAATTCCGTAGGTTTTCTCAGTTCTGGATAACCCTTAGGTTTAGTTACGTTCTGGTATTTCTTTTTCTTGGTTGTGGTGCCCCTATCTGTTTTGGCTTGGCCGTGTGGCCCTTAGTTTGTAGTTCGCCTGGTGGCATCTTTAGGTTTAGTTTGCCTGGTGGCAGCCGGCTACCCAGGCTGAGTTGTTTCCTTCTTGAGATCGGTAACGAGTCCTGAACTCGTGGTACTCCCCGAGGGTACCTGGCGCACAACATTTCAAGTCCGCTCAGACCACCTACGCTTCCGCAACCATCAGTTTTGTAGTTTCCGTTTTGTCGACGGTAAGAATGTCGCAATGTATACTTTGTTTATATAATTTTTAATATCTACTAAGTCGTGTATGTAAATCTTGAGACATGCATTCGTGGAAATTAATTCTGTCAAAAGTTTCATTTTCAGGATAACTTAATTTTTCCAACAATTAAAATGTAGAAGTATTACATTCTTCTACGTAAATCATTACAGTAATAGATAATTTACAATGTTTCTTGTAATAATTTTGTGATAATTTACAAAGTGTCCTGTGTGCCCTTTAATACACAGAATATATAACTTAGCAGATTCATCACAGACTATTGCATTAATTCCAACACAGTATTTTTTATCCAGAACATATATTCCATTCTTTAATACTATAATAACTCTTCAATCAATGGTTGTAAAAATTCATTTGCGCTCTTCGGTTTTTGTTTACTATGGTAGATGCCAACCACAAAAGGTTCAGTATAAATACCGATGTCTAGAGATGCCAATATCGGCCAAAATTGACTGTCTGAGCTCTTTGACAGAGGTAAACCATCAATATTCAAATTTACTTTTATACTTTCAGGAACAGCACATAAGTATTTTTTTTATTGAACTTTCAAGACCTGTAATGAAACCGAAATGCACATAGTGGCCACCATTTTTTGAAATAATTTCAGAAGAAATATTTCTTGGAGTTTTCATAAGGGTTCGAACATTGCTACATAAAGTGTTATGTCCATGTTTCCTTAAAACTTCTAATCAATTATTAACAGCATTATGTGGAATATTATTTTGCACAACCCACTTGCATAGATTAGATTCAAGATTAATTGGCATAATACTATCTGTTTCGTCAAATTATTTGTTGAAACAATATTATCATGCTCGATGGAAGTAGTACAAGAATCACTATCGAGTGTATTACTAACACAGCTATTTGATGCAGGTTCATTATACAGTTTTGATTTAATAACTGAATTGCTGTATAAAGAATTAGATTGATTAGAAACGCCATCGTGATTATCAATTTCAAATGAAACATGTTGAATGTTACTAATGCTATTTCCTCATATACCATCTAAAGTAGCTAGTTCTAAATGAATTAACTGATTTTTTCGTCGTTTTGATAAAAATTTAAATTCTTTAGGCATTTTCATGTAAAATTTGTTTATGTGATTTGTGCAATTTCATCTGTTAACAGTAAAAATCAGACAAGTTTTGTTAAAATCTATGTTAAGTAATGAAAGAAACTTCAAAAAGAAAAGTACATAATGAGAATATAACAATGACCCGAAAGTATTTACCTGAATTTGATAATGCAAATCCTTCTAGACTACGCAGGATACAACCTGCGTAACGTTGTACGTTGTACGAGGTACGTCGAAGATCACTTTTATGTCGTAATCCATGCAGTCCCAAGGAGCTAAACGCCTAAACGGATCGCACGTTTCAATATACCTGTATATATTAAAAGAAAAGGTCAGTGTCAATTTTAAAAGTAAATTTTGTCTTTGGGCAGAAGCAATAATACCATCTTAGGATTTAAGTACATAAAAACTTTGGTTTGATAAAACTACAAGTATTAACTACAAGTATGCAACTGTAGATATTAAAATACTATACATTCTATAACAAAACTATGAAATATATTTAAAGTCTTAAAGGACTTAAGGATCAATAAAGCACTCTAACTTATAAAAGTGATTTTTTGGTCCAGAATATTTTTTAGAAGATTGCACTTCTCTCTGCCTATTGTAACGGTACAAAATGACTAACCTCTCAGTGCTCATGTACTGAGGGCGAGATAGTTAGGGACAAATAACAAGGACAGTCTGATCGCGTCAACAAAACCCAACAGATCAAAAAAGTCTCTCGAAAGGCAATATGCGAAAACTAATATAAACAAATTCCGACAGGTAATTAGCGCTTCCCGCTAATCAATCTACCACTTCTCAAGCTTAAATAGAGCCTCCAAAATCAATTAAAAAAAAGAAGGAAGTATTCAAGAACAGAGTAAGCGCAACTTATATCCGGAAGTATAGCGGAAAGGATTAAAATTATTTAAAAAAAAGTGTTTTCGCTCGATTTATGCCCTATGGGATAGAGCATATCAATCATACAATCAGGTACTGACCAGTAATTAGCGCAAGCTATTACACTGCTCAGATACCTTAGAGAAATTTGTCGAACTCTGGCATATTAGCACAGACTACTCTGCTCAGAGCGGCACATGGAGCAACGTTGTCAAAGTTCTGAGGAGAGCACCGCGATCTTTCTCAGAAATTTCAGTTGATGCCATTTTTTTTCGGATCTACTATTCTCGCCGTGATTAGTCAGTTTGCACGTAGTGTCATAGCCACTAGTTAGGCAAAGCGCTACTAGGGCCACGTTGCTAAGATAGGCGTACCCTCTACCTAAAAAATAGGACAGAGAGAAATAGGAATAGAGAATCACAAAGTTAGGACGTACCTTTGACAATCCTCTCCTACAATACCGACATTACTTTCGACAATTGAAATCGACACCTCTCGAAGACTGTTGTACCTTTGATCGATAATTCAATAAACACTTGTTAATTTTTGTTATCATATAACCTTGTGTCGCCTAAGTTCTTAAAAACGCCGGCCCCGAGCACGTACCTACTTCCCATTTCGCACACTCACAAGGAGCGTACGAAATTGCACTACCGAAAAACGTTACACTATATTAATTTTTTCCCTGTGTCTTTCCCTTTTTTTTGGCTAGTTTCAAATCTTCAAAACGTAACTTTGTTTGTTTTAAATAAAATGTTTCTTTTTTTAATTGCAATTCTTCTTCTTTCCGCTTATTCTCGTTTTTAGCTAATAACTTTTTATCAGCCTTTTCTTCTTGTATAATCTTGAGATGTTGTAGCCATTGTCTCTCCAATTCCATCTTCGTCTTTGCAATTCTCGAACCAGTTCCGTGAGCAGCTTTACGTTTCATTGTATAAGGAACATTGTCGCTTGCTTCTGGGGAAGTTGAAATCTTGCTTCGTATGTTATTTGTGTCCTCGTTTTCTTTAGATTGATTTGTATTTTCATGTTGTTGTTGTGAAGTATTAACGAAACCTGGTAGTGGCGAATTAAAAGAACTGCAAACTGGATCATCGACACTCCAGATTTTCCTCAAGTTCATGTGCGGGAACAGTTGTTTGTTTAACACCGTTTTCTGCAGTTTTCTCTTGAACTTCTGTTTTAGTCTGCAGTCGATTATGTTGCTGGTGCGATGTCGATGTTATTGGTAATAATTTTATTTTCTCGTCTGCCTGCAAGGCTTTCAATTCGTCAAATGTACTGCGCTAAAAAAAAACATAACCATTTTACTTTAATTAAGAAAGAAATTGCAGAAATGTTCTGTTTAATATTGGCACAAAAAACAATTATTATAATGTAAAAGAATTATTTATATACAACAATATGTGCACAATGGACTCTAACCTGTATGCGCACACAGTCGAATTATGCACTAAATAATTGCTGATTTTTATAGATAACTATGTAGTTAATTTTCGCACTTACTTTCATTTTTGGTAGATGCAGTTTGATCAAATGCAGTTTAAAGTTTGGTGAAACTGTGTTTATCGTGTCTATCCAGCGTCTTTGTTGGGTATTGTGACGTTTTGGTTTCCGCGCCCATTCTTTGTGTGGACTAGCGTACTGTATGTGTGATGTTCAACATGTGTTCAACTCTCATAAACTCACCACTCTAGCAGAGTCTTCCCGTCGACTTGTGCCAGTAAATGGAAAGCACCCGGTCTATAGGTTGAGTCCCAGGCTGGTAGAATGCGTTGCCGTGGCGAGACATCGGCTGTCCCGTGTTGCGCGTGCTTCCAGGGAGCAGTTGTCGGTCTCTCTCGCGTGTCGGCTCCCTCCTCCAGGACTCCAGCGAGCTCTCCTTACTAGCGCCATCGAGATTCCGGCGAGCGAGTGTTACGTCTCGAATGACCGGCAAAATACACAAAGAAAAGCGAAGAAACGAAAACCTATTTTCGAAGAATTAAAAGAGGCCCTTGCGGTCGGTCGATCCTGCCTGGATTTTATAGGCCGTACGCCCTTTTCGCGTAAGCGCGCTGCTTTCTCGCCGAGGATAAGACGGGTGAAATTCACCCCGTCACAATATATATGATTCTGGATGTACAGGACATGAATAAAAAGGATTCTTCAGTATATGAAATAGACATCATCTCTTTATTTACATGATAACCTTACATGATCCTTACTTATTTACAATTGAATAGTGCTCTCATTGGGGGGGATTCAGTCGAATTTTCAATTAGATACCTATACCTATACCAGGACTTAAAGCGACTTTCCTTTGTTTTACCGTAT
This sequence comes from Syrista parreyssii, assembly GCA_030142615.1. Taxonomy (NCBI): domain Eukaryota; kingdom Metazoa; phylum Arthropoda; class Insecta; order Hymenoptera; family Cephidae; genus Syrista; species Syrista parreyssii. The sequence goes on from JARQTG010000279.1 coordinate 52,635, forward strand.
ACACTTTATGTTTCATGGATTTAATCAGATTTTGATTCCTCAAAATAGTACTACCCTTAAATAAGCAATATTTTACACTCTTAGCGTTATTTACGCAACCCTCACCTTCAACTTTCAGAGCATACATCTTAGATCGTAGACAGACAAATGCCGTCATAATTTTACCCGAGTTCTCATCCTTTATTAATCCTATCACTTTTTTATTTACGCGTGGCATTCCATAGGGATTATTATTTAAATAGTTTGAGGTATCGAACCATTTACAAACATCTCGTTTTATATCTGTGTAGATATCCGCTGTTTTTATCAAAAAAATTAGAAAATCCGTATCGGTGTACAGCAAATTCAGGTTTGATGAATATTTTTGCATCATATAATTATAATGAAATGAATATAGATTAATTTTTGATATATCTAGTATGGACAGTCCAATATACAGGGTGTTCAGTATGGAATGCACTGGACTGGTACCGTTGCAGTCCTTGGCAAATTTTAATGGCGACGTGTTTTTACGTTTTCTATTTCACACATTAAAATTTCAAGATAATCAGCGTTAACGTTGTAATAATGTGACCAATGAGAATCCTTTGAGATGCAGCGTAGAAGGGGAAGTCCAGCCTAGTTGTTGATGACGCGAGTTAGCTCGTCGTATTATTGGTATGGTATAAGCAAACCTTGTAGGCAGGCTCGCATCCTCAGCAGCCAGACTGGATTTCTCCTTCCACACTCTATCTAAAAGCGTTCTCTTCGGTTACATTATTGCAACGTTAATGCTGATTATTTCGAAAATTTGATATGTGAAACAGAAAACACAAAAACACGTGTCCCTTAAAATTTGCCAGAATGCAACGGTACCAGTCCAGTACGTTCCATACCGAATACTCTGTACATGGGCTTATCGTAATGTATTTTCAGCCTATTCATCTTATAGCAATAAAACTTTTGAAAAATAACTCTGTCATTAAAATTAGGCTTGCTAGTAAATCGAGCTGTCCCATTTCGTCGTTCCCATTTAGTTATGAGTTTCACATCTCGCATATGTCTAACATTTTGCATCGTTTTCCCAAACAGCGAACTGTTCATTAACTTGAAGAAAATTTTTTCGAACGCATTGGAGGCTTGCATTCGTTTGGCAGTATTTAATTGAATGTATGGATGCATCCACGCAGCCTGATTGAATTGTAGAATTTGATGAATCGTCTTAATTTTCATTTCGAGAGATGTATAATATTTGAGATTTCGATAGCGTATCACATATTTTTCTTTCTCGTACAATGTGGCTAAACGTTTTTTATTTTTACTTCCTGGAGGTATTTTAGACTCGGGGAGGAGAGGTAGATCCTTACGTTTGTCATGTATATGAGTAGGATATTCTAAATTAACCTCTAAAATGAATCCAATAGACGCATCATCATCTATATTTGAAACATCGAAAGTTTCAACCTCTTGACGAGGCAACCATTTGAAATTACTTATGGGTAGGTACAGCATCATAGCCCATCCATATAGATTATTTACATTAAAATAATTAAGATATTTAGAGGCTTCGTTTGTATTGTAATGCTGCATATACTTATTATTTGCATGTCCATATTTACCTGAATTAAATCAATTCCCCTTAAATCCCGCGTTCTATGAATAGCAGCATATCTATATTAGTGAGCAATCCTAGAGTAACGTCAGTTATACGTAACATAGCATCCCATGCAAGCCCCGATGCGGTTACGTAATGAGCAGGATCAAGTCCGTAGATGGTTAAACACAGGCTTCTAAAATTTTCGAAAACATCCGCAAGAAGTGTAACATATGTTTTAAGATATACGTTCGAATAATCGCCAATTTTCGGCATGTTTATAATCTCAAGAGATGTTGATTCACTGTTGAGTCTATCAACAAATTTCTCTATGGGAGGCAACTGATTTTCAGCGAATCGTTTCGCACTATCGATGTAATCATATGCGTATACAAGTGTATACGCATTCATATGAATAATTCAAATTGATCCGTTGATATATCAGGATACTGATTGTGAGTATGTTTTAATTGGTCTCGCTCATTCAGATACGAGGTTAGCTTGGCAAGTGAAGAACTCATGAAATTCATCCAATGAATGAATCTTAGTCTTATAGCTTTCATTTTCTTATCCTCTGTTGAGTGTGGATGTGGGCAGTATATATTTTTTGTAAAAGTCTTAAATTTTTCCATATTGATTGGAAGCAGATCTACCGGTCCGGGATTGATGGTTATAGTTTCGCCAGTTTCTTCTTCATCGTAACAACATTCACAAGGATCTCTAATTATGAAGTGAGCATTGGAACAATTCGCCTGTCTTTATAATTGAAATTGCACTTGTTGTGTGCGGCCCCCCGATACTTACCTGTAAAGTGGCAATAATCACGAACTTTATGGTTATCCGAGTCATTGCGTATAAATTTTTTATTACGTATATGACAATAATCTTCCTCATAGAATGCCTCAATTTCTTTAGCACACATAGGAATTAATAATAGGGGGTTATCGTACCGTTTTGCAATATCCTCAGCCATTTATCTCATTTGGCACGCAAACCATTCCGAACAAGTTGCCCCTCTATAAGATTGAAATTTGCATAGTGCGTTATTGTAACTACTGTGACGGAATCTTTTAATTCACGGTCACAAGGCGACTCCGGTTACCGATTCAGATATAGTTTACGCGTCACCACCCTGCTCAGAAACTACGCTCTCGGCTAGACGTGTTGACGTTGAATGAGGTCGAGGTGCTCAAACCTGCCGTGGGGAGATAGTCTCGGCACACCGACAGGCCCGGCATGGGAGAGTACCTGATAGAGACGTCTCCACGGACCGGCAGAAGTTTCACCCGGAGATACCGGCGCCCCGCCAGATAGAGGCAGAGAGCCGTAGAGCGGGCAGTGAAGTTTTGGTTACGGTTAAGGGCCGGGGAGGAACCCTCTGACCCGAGATATGATTTGGGTGCCCAACTGTCGCCCAATGCCCAGGGGAAGCGGCCGTGAAGGATCTCCAATTATGCTATGTACCGGTTCGCTAAGGAACGTTTCTCGTTTTTAGTTTAAAGGGATGACTCGAGGGAAAGGATTAGTTATTGGCTCAGAAGTTCACGACCAATCAGGAATGATTAGTTCCCGAATTTGGCTATTGTCAAGGAAGTCTGTCTTGAGACATCGACCGAGGTGTCTCGAGCTGGCTTGCGCTCCCGTGCTATTTGTTGATAGTTTTTCTATCTGTGTTTCCTACACAGTATAGAGAGTTCTCGCTTGTGTAGTTCTCGCGTTGCTCTCGTAGAATCCAGAATATCCCATGGATTTTCTGCGTGTTCCGGAAGTATATGGAGGTGCTATGTTGTAGTGCTATGGTGTAGTGCCCACCTAAGTCTCCTTTGGATATGGCTCCCGGCCTTCATAGATTAGCTGAAGCAGCTCCGGTGAGAGCTCCCAGTATAAATCGGTGGAGAGATTTGGATCTTGTAGCTACTGATTCGTTCGATCGCGTTCTCGGTTTTCTGTTAGTAGTAATAGTACCGGTATAGCGAGACTTGGGTTTGGCCTAAGTAGGGGTGGGGGTGATTCCCAATTGTTTAGCGATTGAAATTTGTTTCGATTCAAAATTCGATGTTGAAATTTTCCCGTGCGAAAACTAAGCGAGAAATTTTTTCGTTTCAAAATCCTAGGCACCAAAACTTTTGCGATGGAGATTTTTCGTTTCGAATCTTGAAGGTGAAAATTTTTGATAGCCGAAAAGAAGGGATGTTTGCAGAACGTGGTATATCGCAAGTTCTCAGCAGGTTGTTTTACCAGGTGTGGGGATTATAGAGATGATTTTTACGTTTCGATAATTAGTCTAGGGTCAAAAACTATTACGCGTGTAGAAAATGTTTTTGAATAATTTGTGTTACGTATTATTATTAACTGGTGAGTATAGATATTCGTTTTCTTCTTAAAAATATTTACAAAAGAATTAAAATTAAAAATTATGGTTATAATAATATATGTACAATAATACTGGTATACAACTCTTACTAGATTATAATAAACAAATACCACACGGACATCGCCACCACCCCTGGCTATAATCGAGTTACGATGGTCTGCATAGTGTGCGATTGCATCCTATGCAGTCTGTAGGTGCATACTCGTGCATGGCGCTCTGCTCGCAGCGTACGCACCCCCCCCCCCCCCTCCGCCCTAGGTTTTCATCATTTAAGATGAGGGAATGTAGATCGTGGCGGGTGTATGTTGGGTGAAATTCAGGCGGCTGCTCGAGCATGCACCCGTAGCACAGATCCACAGAACCGCGGATATACATAACCCCATAATAAGAGACGCCCCTGTGGAAGGGAGCGAAAAAGTTGTTGAGGGTCGGTGGGGTGCCGTCTAGCAATGGCCCCTCGAAAAGCCCCTCAGGCCCCATGGGTGGTGTTTCCGGTCGTCTCGGGGCCATGCTCTGTATGGAAGAAAAAAATTTCAGAATTTTAAAATAAATTTGATTATAAAATCGAATACCGGTACGCTCCTAAAGTTTTAAAAAGTCACACCTACCGTTAAGCGGTGCAATACAATTTTACAGTAACTGTATATAAGATGTACCCTTACGTCCTGGTACCACTAAAGATATGATGATAGTCCCTAGAGGTCCTATTGTACCATCATGGTTAAGAGTAATAGAAAATTGAAAAGAAAAAACAGTGAAAACAATAACAATAATATCCCTGGAAGAAAGATTCAACACACTTAAACACACACATTGAAAATAGTAAGTACATAAAAAATATTTACTACATGTAAAACGTATAATAATACATAATCACATCTAACTAACGAAAAATGTCTTCGCTTGCTAGACGAGTCCAACGATGTTGTTATACAGTCCGAAGTATACAGAATCGTTAACAATGAAATTGAAAAGGCTATTGAAATTAAGCAGATGAAACGATTTCTACAAGCCGATCATGATAATGACATTATGAATAACGATGAGAACAACTTATGGATCGATCTGGAGGATATCATCGGTGAAGACACAACGCTAGTACACCAGATAGGCGGAGGTATAGAAGATTCTGCTATGTTACCTGGAGGTAGAGCTAAAATCGTAGGTCAGTCAACGAGACACTTTCAAAGATTTAGACTTGACGGAACGTGTACAACATTTAAAATTCAGGCTCCTGAAAAAGATGTAAATCCCATGAGGTGGTTGAGAGAAGCTTTTGTAGATCTGTAATGCCGTGTTTCTGCATAAGATCCTTGAATACGGAATTATAAAATTCTCGACCTCGATCAACATGTAACTTCTTTGGTATTCCCCCCTGTATCAGTATAGACTTCATAGCCGCTGTCACGTCTTTGGCGTTCTTACTCTTCGTCGCTACAGTCCAAGCATACTTTGAAAATATATCGATAACGGTTAGCAGGTACTTGTAACCTTTGTTCTCCCTGGCATACGTTGACATGTCAACGAGATCCGCCTGCCAAGTCTCGTCCAGCCTGCGAATGTCAACGTGTCGACGTTGATAATTTCTTCTGACAGGTTTATGCAGTTCCTCCACCACCATTAACTTTTTTCCATCAATTCTCCAACGCATTCAGTCTGGCGTCCAACTGGGAAATGATCTCGGAATTCCGAATCGTCAAGTCTTGTCCTGTCTCGATATCAACTTCTAGACGCTTCAACGTATCCTTCGTACTAGAATCGAGGGCTTGAATCATGAG